>JAIPUX010001232.1:90356652-90368276 GCA_020142125.1 Phrynosoma platyrhinos | reverse complement strand
GTCAGTGTAGATTGCAGCAGTTCAATTAGAATATCATCTGTTCCTGGTAATTTGTTTTTCACTATTCTCTTATTGCAGTTTCCACCTCACTTTTTAGAATTTGGGTTTCATCTTCATATGGCTCTTCATTCCATGTGTCCTTAATTTTGTCATCTCTTTTGTATAATTCTTCTATGTATTGCATCCAAGATCTTTTTATTCCTTCCTGGTCTTGAATTATGGTATTTTTTATTGTCATAGATCAGCTAATCCTTGGTTTGAATTTTCCTTTGATTTTCCAGATCTTATGAAATAAATCTCTTGTTCTTCTCTTTTTGTTGTTGCCTTCTATTTCTCTGCAATGTCTGATAGTACCCAAGAAATACATGGGTAGCTTTCACCTCTGCTTCTATAAAAATGAAAGCCTACATATGTGTGATGAAATGAAGTTAATACATATTTGCTAATAGCTTTGTCCAAGTATTTCTACATATAGCATCAAATATTCTTATAATGTAATTGGCATATTCTCTGTGAAAATAAAGGAAAAGGAAACCAGAAGTTTCACTGTCCCTGAGAAATTTCTCTAGTCTTATAGAACTTATAGTGTCTTTTCTAATTGAGATATATCCTCTAAAGACACAGTTAATTTTATGCCAAAGTTTGTGGATGATGCCAGTTCTTTCCACAAATGTCTTCCTGCTAACACCATAAAGTTCTTGTTTGAAATACAGAAGACTCCTTCATTAAATTGCGGGGTAGTTCTTGACGCTCTGATACTTTCCAGATGTGTTGGGTTACATCCCCTATAATCCTACAGTCAAGTATGGAATTGTGGGAATTTGTTTTCTAGTGCATCTGTAAAACAATGGGGTGAAGATAGCTGGGCTAGAATGAATCTGAGTATTCAAGAGGAGCACAGTCAAACCTGAAGTCATCTAAATTTAAATTTTACTATCTGTACTGTACAGTCTTCCCATACAGTGATCATATCAAAATATATCAAAGTACATTGCGGCATGGCATCCTTCTATCTCCATCTGTGAATCTTTCCTTAAATATTTGGTATTATACAATTTTAGGGTTTTATACAATTGCATCTTACCTGTTTGTATATTTCTTACTGGAGGTGTTAAAATATTTCACCTAAGTAAAGTAGAATGAAGGAAGAACAGGGAAGAATGCACTGAGACCATTGCAAAAAAAAAAAAAAAAAAAAGATTGACTGGAAGTGCTCTATACAGGCTGTAAAATAAGTAATTTTAAAGTGTGCTACAACAGTAAATGCAAAGAATAGCTCTGTCCCATTGATATATTACAATGAAACTACATCTATCGTGATCTGCCTATTTCATCTATAAGATCTTAAAAATGCCTAAAACAGTTTTAAGAAGAAGCATTGAGCTTTAAACCCCCTGCATTTTAAATGTTAATCAGAGACATTATATTCTTTTTATATGTAAAAAAGTATTCACAGAATATGATATGTACTATCATTTTAATCTTTAAATTTCACTACATATCCCTTTATTACTTCTGTCACATCTTTCATAGCTGCAAGGGTGGGTCACACTTTTTATGTTGGGAGGACAAAAAGAAAGAAAGATGAAAGAAGATAAAAATACGTATGGGATTAAGCAGATGGCCCCAAAGGAGCACTTGCCATTGCCCCTTTGAGCACTGGATTGGGGCTGCAGCAACTCCATGTTGTGAACCCAATCCAGCAATTTGCAAGCTCTAAAAGAAGTGGCAAAATGCCACACCCTTTAGAACTGGCAAAAAGCTGCCTTTGCTGTTGTGATGGCAACTTTTAGCTGTTTCTCAGCGCAGTGTGCTTAAACACTGCATCGCAGAAATTGTGTGAAGCCATCCGCCATCTAGTTGGGTGGGTGGCATGATACTGGCATCAGGGTGGAGTTGGGGTGGGCAGCATGCAGTCATCACGCTCCCACTCTGCCATGATGCTGGCCCTTAGTGCTGGTCTGTATAGTCCCTTGAGCTCTGATATAGTTACTGAAAAAAGTACTTCATAGGGATGGATATGTCTTAAATCCAGATTATCTGAAAGGCTGCATCTCCCTACACAAAGTTTTTTGATCTTTATGGGAAAGTTTTCTTTCAGTCCCACAGCCATCACAGGTACATCTGGTGAGGAAGTGCCTTTTCAGTGGCTGCTTCCAGGCTACAAACTATCTGCCAGTGGAGACTTTGCTTTTGTTCCCCCCACCCCAGCTATCTTTTTGCATGCAAGTGGAGACCTTATTTAAACAGGTCTTCAGCTTTCAACTGGTCGGAGTAATAAAACTGATGTTCTGGTTATCAGTGATAGGTTTTAGTGTAATTTAACAGTTTTTTAAATATATTTTTATTATTTTCATTTATAATTTTATAAAAACAACATACAACATAACATAACATATAAACTAACAAATAAACATAAAACAATATCAAAAACCCAACATGGAATACAAAAACAAGACTAACATTACATTACTTCCTCACCCACATTCTTTTAGTCTAATTTTCCTTTGAATTTCCTTTACTCAAGCTACCTATTTCCCTGCTTTCCAAGATTACTTAGCTTTTTAACACATTGATAAGTCTGCCTTATTACACACAAAAATATAATTCACTTGAGCTGGCTAGTTTAAACTCAATAACATCATTCAGTGTTCTAAACTTAAGAATACTAAGCTATTCATTATTCATTGTTCCAAGTATTTACATAAATTAATTATTTCCCCCCAATCTTTTTCAAATTTCTCTTTTGGAGAGTCTCTCAACAACATCATAAGTTTATCATTTTCCATATATTCCACCATTTTTTGTAGCCATTCACTTCTATCTGGAACTTCTCTCTCTTTCCCTCGCAGCTATTATCACATAAAAAAGAACTTTTCCATACAATCTCTCATATTTTTCTTCCACCATTCCTAATATAAACACTTTCAGGTTGAATTTCATTTTTATTTGCAACATTTTGTTAATATTACTGTTAACCTGTTTCCACCAGCTTTGTGCTTTGATACAAGTCCACCACATGTGGAGCATTGTGCCTCTTTCTCTCCTGCATTTCCAACATCTGTCTGATGAGTTCTTATAGAACTTACTAATTTTCACAGGGGTTAGATAGCACCTGAATTGAATTTTATAATAATTTTCTTTCACATTTGCTGATAAAGTATATTTTAACAATTTTTTCCAGTTCCTTTCCCATTCTTCTAGGTGGATATTTACTCCCATTTCTTGGGACCATTTAATCCTTTACTTGCTCTTCTGCTGTCTCCTGTTCCAAAATCTTTTGGTAAAGCTTTGATATTATGTAATCACTTGCATTTATCAAAATAGTCTCTAATTCTGATCTCTGCATCTTGAAATCCTCTGTTTTGTCATCTTCTTTAAATCTTTTATCTGGTAATAAGAGAACCAGGAAATATTAAATCCTTCTATTTTAAGTTCTTCCCTTGTTTTCAAACTTGGTTTACTATCCACATCTACCTTTAAAATATCCCCATATTTCAGCCATGTGCCATCTGCTATGCTTTCTATATGGTGAAATGCCTCTTATTGGTGAGAGCCAGAGTGGTAGCAGTGGTAGAGTGTATTTTAACAGTTTTAAACCAATGGTTTTAAAGTGGATTGTTTCTATTTTCTTTCAATGTACAGTGTAAGTCACTTGTGGGAAAAAAGCAGGGTACAAAATAAATAAATAAATGTGTCAAGAAGTCTATGAATCAGTGTTGTAGCAGTGCAGTGATGAGAAAAGTGATGGATTCTAACACCAAGCTATATTTTTTCTCCTTCCCAAGGAGGGAAAAATGGATGAGAGCATCTAACAAGATTGGAGCCCTTTCATACTGTACAATTACAGCATGGGAATTTCTCTTCAGTTGCCATAGCTGTATCCTTTAGAATCCTGAGGTTTATAGTTTGGGAAGGCACTAGAGATTTCTGGTAAATAATTCTAAGTACCCCTCCCTAAACAGCCAATCCCATGATTCCATAGGATGGAACTATCACAGTTAACGTGGTGTCAAAGTTGTGTACAACTGTGTGGTGTGACAGAGCCCGTTCTTAGGCTTAGGATACTAGTCTTCTTCAAGATTGGAGAACAGACTATGAGAAGATAGTAAGATTCCATGCACATTGTCTCATAGAGTGATACACATGGCCAGTTGCAGGTGAAGCCCTTGAGATTTTATGTCCTTCTATTCTATTTGTCGAATAGAACCTCCAAATGTTCTGAATATAAAGGCTTATCTTAGGAAAGTCTCTTTACATTATCCGTCCACAATCTCAAATCATACTGGTGATTTAGAACAAACCATATTTAGAAGATGCCATGTAAACTGGAAACTATCCACCAAGCCTTGTCTCATATATCGTCAGGATGCTATTGTCCTGTGTTCTGTAGGTAGCAGTCTGTAGCTTTGACTGTTTCTCATTGCTGTGAATGATAGATTTTTTATAAAAGAAAGTAAAAAACTAACCTTTTAAAAAAAATTATTTTTTCATGGCTTTGAGGATCTTAGTCTTCTGGCTAGAAATTATATTATTTTCTACATTTTTTTTCTAAGCCATAGTTTATGGGCAGATAAAAGTGACATATTCAATATACTACAATATTCTGAGGAATAGTTTTTGCTAAAGTACTTTCTGCTGTATTGTGAAACTTTCAGATGCTCTTAGGCAAAATATATGAAGTGTTATATCTGTATAATATAAAAGGCCATTAGGCATAAAGTATCTGAGTATCTAGAAGAGTGATCTGGATACAGCAAAGGCAAATAATTACTTCATAGGCTGAAGTAGCTTTATCTGTATGCTTGCTGAAGAGATTTTTTTTTTTTTGTTAAATGAAAATACCAAAGTTTGAACATGTTTAGGTCACTGATTAACTTGTGGTGATACAAACTGTGAAAACTAAATTCTTCAGTCATCTAATATATCTAATGTACAAAAGGCATGTCCGCAGTTATTTAAACAATCAGGAAAATAAATCTTACCTTCAGTGTGTCATTTTCCTAGGTAATATTCAGCAGAGGAAATATTGTTGCTGTTTTTGTCCATAACTAGAACTCTCCCACAAAGGAATGATGTTAACTGAGACCTGACTTTAAAAAACATAACCAAAACATATCAAATTGATCTGATGAAGAAATTTATTTTTCCCATAACAGCAATATATACTCTTTCCCATATACAGTTGTACAGAAAGAAAAACTGTTAACTTTTCAGGGCTTATTTTGTGTTTAATGTGTACATTTTTGTACAGAATACAGCATTTTATTTGCAGAAAATAATATATCCTGTCAGAAAATGCTATTTTCCCTACAAAAATTAGCAAATTTAGCACAAAATAAGTGCTAAACAAATACAAAAAATAATATTGTGCAGAAATACTATTGTCTGTGCAAAGAATGTTGCTTCCTGCACAGAAAATTTTATTTCCTGCTAAAAAAAAATGTGAAAAATAGATGTCTTCATCTGATGTGGCAAAAGTTGATTTCTTCATCTGATCTGTATGCAGCGTTTTCATTCTGCGTCTAACCTAGCAACTGTGAAGGTTCTTATCAATCTATGAGCTTTTCCTAATAAACATATTTTTGATGATTTTTTTTTAAAAAGTTCAAACTTTTTTATCCTTATTCATTAGTAGAAATGCTGTCTATGAAATGTATATTAAAAAAAAAAACATTTAAAAAGTGAGAAATCTCTCCCAGCTTTACAAGAAGAATGTTTTACTGAGTATTCTAGGAAATAGCATTTGTAGAAAAATGACTCTACTCATCTGAAAAAAGCTTTGTTGGAAAGATGATTTGAGATTCAGGCTTTCTGAATGTTCCATTGGCACAGCCTAAGAATTTATTTTTTAAAAAATATATAGTTACATATGCAGGGTCAAAATGTATATAGTTAGCATTATATTTGCAAAAGGCAATCTGTGTAATGTCATTGGACTACAACTCTGGAACCAGGGTTGGAATCCCAGCTTGGCCATGTAAACCCACAGGGTGATCTTAGGTGTCACACACACTCAACATGAGAAGAGGGCAATGGCAAACCCTCTTTGAAGAAACATACCAAGAAAACCCCATGACAGGTTTGCCTTTGGGCCACCATAAGTCAGAAATGATTTGAAGGAACATAACGACAGCAACAATTTGCAAATGCTAATGGTAAAACTGTTTTTCCATTTTTCAAAAGTACATTAAATAGTTACTTTTGTATTTACTTTTAAAATAAAGGATATTGCAAACTAGCAGTCCTGACACACAAAAATACTGTCCTCCTATACATCTCACTGATGCCTTGAGTCCTAGTTTTGGAGGTCCTAGTTTTCACCATCACTACCATTAGCACCTCAGCCCTGGAACTGAGAATGAGGCACTTGCACAGGATAAAATGTGAGTCATCACTTCAACAATATAATACACCCTCATCTCTACCCAGTAAGTCCACCCTCCATCTGAAAGAGTAATTGGACAGTTATAGTTACACTGAAAAAGGAGTGGTTATCTCTCATTTAGGTATAGTTGTAATATAGCTATATCTTTTTAAGAGAAATGAAATTAATTACAAGTTTTTAGTTGCTTCTAACAGGTTTATTTCAAATCATATGTTATAAGATATGATATATGTTATATGATGCATGGAGTGCATGCACATTTTTAAAACACCAGACAATATTTCATCCAAATCAGTTCTGGATTCTAGAATGATAATACTAAATCCATGTATTTATTGCTCTGCTCAACATAAAAAAATATTTAGGTTCTAAAACCCTATTTTGGTTTCTACTCCACACCTGCAATCACTCAAGGGGCTTTTCTCCTCAGAGTGAGAGGCAAAATCAATATAACTCAAATGGTTGAAACAAAGTAGTACTGCTTGTGATTAAATACTTTAGCGGGTTAAATGGCTCCACAGTAAATTAACTTGTTAATAAATGTGATATTAATGAAAGAACTATATAGCATATGGTGGGCCTTTGGTTTGGTTTGGTTCCAGGACCCCTCATAGATGCCAAAATCTGTAGATGCCCAAATCCCATTATATACAATGGCATAGCAAAAATGTGTTCCTTATATAAAATGGCAAAATCAAGGTTTCCATTTTTAAAAAATATATATTTTCAAACTATAGAAGGTGAAATCCATTGATGCAGAATCCATCAATATGGAGGGCTAACTGTATTTGCTGTACCAGGTTAGTACTTGGATAGGAGGCTGCCAACAAAGACCAGATTTTGTAGGGTATATTTCAGAGGAAGGAACTGGTAAAATTACCTCTGAGTATTTCTTGCCTAAGAAAACCCTATGAAATGTATGAGGTCACCATATGTCAGCAGATGACTTCAAGGTACATGTGCACATACTCCATAAGATAAGATACATGGGCTAGGTGAGTGTCAGCTGTTACAATTTTTCAACCCAAAGCATCTGCCATGAACATCACTACCCTTAGAAATATAATTACAAATCTTGAACCACAAGTGAGCAATTGACTTCTAGTTTAAATATTTGGCTTTTAAGAGATTTTGAAAAGTCTAGAGGGCTTTGAGGAGTGTTTTTGTCATAAAGTAAAATAAAATAAACCTTCTGAAGACCTCCAGATTGACAAATTATTTATATGCTTTAAAAACTAACTAGGAGGTCTACCTGGTGCCAGCTGTTAATTCTTTGGAAACCTTCATGTTACTGAATTTATATGTGGATTCTGCCATTTTAATCAACAGCAGCCATGTAGTATATAGTCAGTTTTTAAAAATGAATTTGATTAAGATTGAAAGGAGCATACTATTGATGTATAAAGGTGATTGTAAAAGGAATATTAGAGTCCTTTGATTTTCTCATTGTTCATCTGCAACCCACCCCACATATAATAATCAATCTCTTTTGGCCAGTGCTTATATTTGAAACACTATTCTGATGTGCTCTTATAAAAAATGGATGTGCTTCCTCTACACATGCTTCACCATGAATACATTGTCAATCGAATTTATATATCAACTAGATGCAGATCAAGCAGAGCCAGCATGGTGTAATAGTTTGAGCATTGGACTATGATTTTGGAGATCACAGTTCAAATCCCTGCTTGGCCATAGAAACTGTCTGGATGATCTTGGGCAAGTCACACTCTTTTGTTCTCAGAGAAAGGCAAAGGCACCCCTCCCCCTGAATAAACTCCCCTCTGAATAAATTGTGCCAAGAAAACCCCATGATAGGTTAGCCTTAAGGTCACCGTAATTTGGAAGCAACTTAAGGCATACAACAACAAAAAGTTTTGACTGACTTTATAACTATGACTTTATGAACTACATTGATGTCAAACCCTAACTGTCATCCCTGCTGAATTTGATGTAGAAGGCATACTCAGGGTAAGAAAGAGAACAGGACTGGTTGCTCTCTTTAAAAAAGCTACAAACATATTGCAAGAACATATTACAGACATGAACTGTCCAGCAAGAAGTAGGAAATGACTCAAAATATGATCAGGTTTATTTATTTATTTATTCAAGAATATACCAAAATCCACAAATAACTTCATATTTTGGAGCAAACATTGATATGGTAAAAACTGAAATTGACAGACAAGTCATTCTAGGCTAAGGACTATGAGCATTAATTCTTAAAATTCTGAGTCTGAAGTTCTTCAAACATCCTTGAACTTAAATGGGGTTGTCACTTTTTTATCACCTATAATAGCAGGCAGATACAACATTACATTTTCCATCCTGGGAATATCTATGACTGTTGAATAATTCTGGTACAGAATAAGAATATTGACAATGTCCCCTTGATATCCTTTCAAAAAAGCTACTAAGATGTGCACTAGACAATGCAACTGTTGGATAGATTTATAATTGGTTGATTGACTGAACCCAAAGCTCACCAATAGCTCTTCTTCATCCTAGAAAAAGGTGACCAGTGGAGTTCCAAATGGTTCTGTCCAAATTAACTTGAGTGAAGGAATAGACTAGAGGATATGCTTATCAAATTTGCAAATGGCCCCAAATTAGGAGGGGTAGCTGAATATGCTTATCAAAATTGCAAATGACCCCAAATTAGGATGGGTAGCTGAAACTCCATAGGACAGGAACAGAATTCCAAGTGGTCTTTAGAGATTAGAAAGCTTGGCTAAAACTAACAAAATGAATTTCCAGGGAGAAATATAAGCTACTATATTTAGGCAGAAAAAAAAAATATGGAGATACAGGATAGGTGACACTTGGCTTAAAAACCATACATGTGAAAGGTATCTTGGCATTTTAGGGCTGAAACATACCGATGTAAAAGGGGTGGTGTGATGCCACTCCTTTGAGCACTGGGCTGGGGCCACAGCAACTGCATACCATGCCCCCAAACTGGTTGTTTGTTGGCTTAAAAAGAAGCAGCAGAAAGCTGCTCCTTTTGAGACAGAAAAAGGGCAGCTTTTCCACTGCAAAAGCAACTTTTCTCTGCTTCTGCAGCATGCGGCATCTACATGATATGCTGCTGGAGCTGCAATGCTTCCTGCTATCTGGTGAGGCAAGTGGTGTGATGCTGGCTTGGGGGTGCCATCAGGGCATGCGTCATCTGAAGGCCACACCCCCACATCACCTCCAAGCTTGTGTATTTGCTGGTCTCCTTCACCCCTTAGTAGACCAGAAGCTAAACATGAGTGAACAGTGTGATGTGACACTTATAAAAGTCAGTATGAATCTAAGCACCATCAATAAGAGTATAGCATTGAGGGAAATAATAGTACTTTGCTTTGCTTTCATCAGACCTCACCTGGAATGCTGTGTCTAATTCTAGACACCACAATTCAAATAAAATGTTTGAATTTGAACCTACCAGAGCCCTATGATCTTCCAGGGAAGGCTTTCTCTCAGGGGGAAAGTAGATGGGCACCATGGGCCACCCCAAGAAGCTGCGCCACGGGACCGAGGCATCCCCACGCCTTGGTCCCGTGGCGCAGCTTCGCCTCCCCTGAAAGCAGCGCTATATTGGCGCTCCTTTCACAAGTTGATGAAGGTGGGCCACAAAAGGCTGCAGCACACCTTAGCCGACTCTTCTGCCGCAGTGCGTGCAAATGCTGCGGCGGGAGGTCATCCTCGGTGCGCCTCGGAGCGCCGGCTGCTCCAAGGATGACCAGAGGGAGGGGTTGGGGCGCCAATCATACAGCTGCCCCTCCCCTTCCCTGCCCCCAAGACAGCCCTTTAAGCTGTCTGCTTAGGGGGTTAGTCCTGTCATCATCACAGGACTGAGTCAGTGATCCCACCCTCTGAAATGCCCTTCTGTGGGAGGCTAGGCTGGCCTCCTCCCTCCTTGCCAAGTGAAACCATCTTTATTTAGGCAAGCTTTTTTTAACATCACAACAAGGTGGCTTATTTGGGGAGGATATGTTTTAACTTTTGTATGTTTTTATGTTAACTTATATTGTTTAAAATAATTATTTTAATTGTGTGTTTTTTTAATTTATTCAAGAATATACCAAAATCCACAAGGTGATGCTTTGAAATGTTTTTTCTTGTGAGCTGCCTTGGGTCCCTTCCTGGGAGAAAGGTGGCATAGAAATAAATAAATAAATAAATAAATAAACTGGAAGGTGTTTAGAGGAGGGTGTCCAAAACAGTGAAAAGTCTGGAAACAATGCCTTAATGAGATTGGGCTTAGGGAGCTGAATATGTTTAGCCTGGGGAAGAAATATTTAAATATTCCACATTGAGGATGAAACAAACTTGTTTTCTGCTACTTCAGAGACTAGCCAACTTTGCAGACTGCCAGAAATAGTGCACATTAAATTGAGGCACTGCCCTGGCTTAGTGCTAGGGAGTCATGGGAATTGTATTTTTTTTTTCTGAGACATTGAGCCTTCTCTGTCAGAGAGCTCTGGTGCCACACGAAATTACAGTTCCCATGATTTCCTAGCACTGAGCCAGGGCAGTGCCTCAATTTAATGTGCGCTATTTCTGGCAGTCTGCAAAGGCCGTTCAACACAGAGTGGTTTCAAAGTACAGGAAAATATTTCATCCTACCATTAGGAAGAACATCCTAAGAGTAAGAGCTGTTCTACAGTGGAACATGCTGCCTCAGCATGTGGCAAAGCCTCCTCCTTAGAGGTTTTTAAACAGGTTGGATAGTCATCTGTCAGGAGTGCTTTGATTATGTATTGCTTCATGGCAGGGGGTGGGACTGGATGGCTTGTGTGGTCTCTTCCAATTCTATGATTCCATGATTCTAAGAAATTTAGTTTAGTTTTAGTTTATCAGGAGTCTATCAATATGTGAAAATTGCTCTTCATTTGGAATAGAAAGAATGTTAAAAAAAAAATGAGAATAAAGGAAAACTGACAATTTACCATTCCTATAAACTATTTATAAGCAATAATTTAATGAAGTAGCCCAGGAACTATATTTCAACTCTAAATTAAGTCCATAGGACTCACCTATTCCTGAATAAAAATATGGGGGCAGGGGTGGCATGTGAATTGGCAAATCACACATCCTAAATTCAGTGGGCCCTTGGTGTCTGCCGGGGTTTGGTTCCAGGAGTTCCCATGAATACCAAAATATATGAATGCATTTGTTGTTGTTAACTGTCTTTGCATTGATCTTGACCATGGCGACTCTATGGATGAGACATCTCCAGCCCCCCCCC
>JAIPUX010001232.1:90340511-90356552 GCA_020142125.1 Phrynosoma platyrhinos | reverse complement strand
CCCTTTGCATTTGCTGAGTGCAGATTTTCTTATTTTGCAGGACTGGTAAACTCATATTCGTGGTCCATTCATCTAGCATGTGGCCTTCCTTTCTTTCTCCTTCCTTCTACCTTTCCTAACATTATTGTCTTTTCCAACGATTCATGCCTTCTCATGATATGTCCAAATTCTAAGGGCCTTTGAAGACTGCTAGAAATAGTGCAAATTGAGTCCCCTTTAAGGGTTAGGGAATCATGGGAACTGTATTTTATTGTGGCACCAGAGCTCTCTGACAGAGAAGGCTCAATGTCTCAGAGAAAAAAAAATCTCATGATTCCCTAGCATTAACCCTAACCCTTAAAGTGGACTCAATTTGCACTATTTCTGGCAGCCTACAAACGCCCTATGTCTTGTCATCTTGGCTTCTAGGAATATCTCTGGCTTGATCTGATCTAGGACCCATTTGTTTGTCTTTTTGGCTGTCCATGGAATCTTCAGCACTCTTCTCCAGCACTACATCTCAAATATGTTGTTTTGCCTCCTCTATTCTTTCTTGACTTTCCAGCTTTCACATCCATACATGGCAATAGGGAATATGGTGACTTGTATGATTCTGACTTTTCTGCTGAGTTGTATGTCTTTGCATTTTAGGATCTTTTCCGGTTCTTTCATAGCTGCCCTCTCCATTCTTAATCTTCTCTCAATTTCCTGGCTGCAATCTCCATTCCGATCAATTTTTAATCTCTCTCTCCACTTATGTGAATGCATAAGTCCCATTATATACAATGGCATAGTAAAATTGTGTTGCTTTTATAAAATGGCAAAACCGAGGTTTGGTTTTTGGAATTCTACAAAAAAAAATTGATCTGTGGTTAGTTCAATCCATGGACGTATAATCCATAGATATGGAGAGCTGACTCTCTTAGAATAACCTGCTTCTGAGTAGTAGTTATGCCAACAACTACTCTGAATGGGAAAAGGCTTTTTGCTGTTGCTATTACATGTAAAGCTGATCTCAGTGAAGGGTGGTCTATTAGAGGAAATGATGCATTTTTCCCTCTCACAAGTCATGCTGTTTCCAGTCAGCTATGATTGGTGTTCTTAACTTGTACTGTCAACTTGGAAGGTAGTTAGGATAAAGTGTCCAATTACTGAGAAGGAGGCAGGCATAGCTCCATCATGCCTAGCCCCAGAGGTAGATGAAAGCGTATCCCTCCTTCTTAACTGCTGTCACCCTGGCCTTGAGGGAGACAAGAGGCAAACACAGTTCCACCATGCCTAGCCCCAGAAGCAAATGAAAGCCTCTCCCTCCACTCCAACTGCCACCACCCTGGTGTTGGAGGGAGATGAGAACTGGAAGTATAGTCTGGATTTTACCCCTTCCCCACTGTCATTTCCTTCGCCTTTTATGTCATGTCTTTTTAGATTGTAAGCTTGAGGGCAAAGAACTGTCAAAGTAGCAATCTGAGAACCATTGTGGCTGAAGAGCAGGGTATAAATACTCTAAATAAATAAATAAATGGACTGGAATATGATAGGATGAAGCCTTGCCATTTGTCCTATCAGGCCTTGTTTTAAAGATTCCTTTACATTAGTCTGTACTATTCTATTCCACCCCTCACAGGACTTGGCTGAGTGAAGAGTGTCTAGAGTGAAAGAAAGTATAAGAGAGATAGAGAGAATGAAGGATAAGGCTATTCTTGCCTTGTGGAAACTAGTCAGCTGAGCACCTAGAAAAATGTCCAAACTGATTTCTGATTAGATAATAGTATCTGGTTTCCAGGCCAATAATCTAGCTTTCAAGCCTGTTCTGGAGTGGGGAGATACTTGAGCAGCACCTGCTTGATGAATGTATTCAAATACAGCTTCTTGTTTGACTCCAGTAAATCTCAATAGATCTGATCTGGGCACCTGATAGATAATAGGAAATAAGTTTACACAAATATTCTGGCCTAAGCATTATCCTCTAATTTGTAGTCAGTTTTCTAATGAATGACTTTTTCTAATGAATGAGTCATATCTAATGAATGACTTCTAATGAATGCATGGAAAGAATGCTCATTGTCCACCATGCCCTAACTATGGGCCTCAGCACACGGAGGCCCTGGAGCCGCCGCCGGACGGAGCGCCGGCGGTGCGGAGCCTCCGCACCGCGGCGCACCGTCGGCGCATCTAAAAGGAGCACCAAATTGGCGCTCCTTTTAGATCTAAGGGAAAGTGCGCCCCAAAAGCGGCGGGCGCACTTTCCCTGGCTCAAACGGTGCAGCGCATGTGGGCGCTGCGGCGTGAGGTCATCCCCAATGCGCCGGTCGTGCGGACGGCCGGCGCATCTGGGGGCGACCTCGGGGAGAGGAAGGGGCGCCGCTCGTGCGGCTGCCCCTCCTCTTCTCTGCCCAGAAGACGACTTTATTAGTCGTCTGCTTAGGGCCTATCCTGATAGGTACCATTCACCATTGGCTTATTGCAGATCCTTTGCTGTATTCTCATTTACCATCTGTATGCCTGTGCCCTGGTTGTGTACCTTATTTTCAAAACACTTCACATCATTTCCATGCTTGAATCATCACTTACTCAAGGGATGAAATGCTTCACTAATTTTCTTCTTGAAAGAAGCAAAGAGTAATCTGAACAATTTCCTTCTCACAGTGAGAAAATCTTGGAAGAAAGCATAATTTTCAAACACTATTTGCAGCTCAAGACTTATTCTATGTGAAATTTGTATGTTTTTTTTTTCTATAGCAACAATTCTGTAAAATGAATTTTCTGTATAAAAAGTCCTGGACTGCAAAGATTCTTATCAGTCCAAGATTCTTCTCATAAGGGTTTCTCTGTTGGAATATAGATGGGCTGTACAGTCAAAGTAGAAATGTAGAGATGTGTGTGTGAACATTTCCTATGGGAACAGTGTCTACTGAAAACAAAGAGGACATGGCAAGCAGATGGTTAGAAGTCAAAACATGTGCTCACAGGGCAGAATAATAAAAACACGTTGAGCCTGGGAACAGATAGTTAACACATAAACATATGAGCTCAGGGGAAGGAAGTTACATGGGGGAATGACATACAGCTAGAGGCTGGGTTAAAGCACATCATCCAATCATCATAAGGTTAACACCCAGAAGGTGGAGTATGGGAAGGGCCAAGAGTTTTCTTTGTTCTCCTTGTTTGTGTTCATTTGTATCACAGCTACCTACTGAAACAGCCTACACCTGGATCTCTAAACATGGATCTGTAACTTTTTCTTTTGCTGTTTTTCTACAACAACATCAGCAAGATGTGATCCTATAGTGTTTTGCCATCAGCAGGATGGATTGTATATTTTCTTTTCTTGTTTTCTTTATGGAACAATAAAGCTTTACTTTAGATCTACAAAATGTGTCTTCATGCAAGTAGCATAGAAGAGGCTGGTGAAGGAAGCTGGTTCCTGAATGCATTTCACATCACATCCAAATGCATTTCACATCACATTCAAATTCCACAAGGATTATGGATTCCAGCAACGTCTTTAGCAGCACGAAGCAGGGGAATGTGCTGGGAGAGAGGCAAAACAGAAAGCATCTGGAAATCATCAGCTGTAAGTAAACATCTGCACTTCTGCATGTTTCAAAGAGCTGTCTGGCCATTTGGCAAAATGTAAAGGCTTTTTAAGAACTGAGTTTTGGCCTGAGCATTTTCAAGACAGTGTGTCCAAGAGGCTGGAGGCTGGAAAGCTGCCTAAAGACTCTTTTTGTGTGACAAATTTGAATCAAAATGTAAGCAGTAAAGTTTTTAAAATTATCAGACACTAACTGTGCCTCCTGGTGCTTATACACTGAGTCTCTTTTGGTCCAGGAGCAGCTGTG
Organism: Phrynosoma platyrhinos; assembly: GCA_020142125.1. Lineage (NCBI taxonomy): Eukaryota > Metazoa > Chordata > Lepidosauria > Squamata > Phrynosomatidae > Phrynosoma > Phrynosoma platyrhinos. Next base: position 90,352,731 of record JAIPUX010001232.1, on the reverse strand, counting down.
GGCAATAGTCAGAGATGGACTGCCACAGGCACCCACTCCAGCAGATGTGGAATGGAATGAAAGGGTGTGTGCTTCTATCCTCCTGGTTCTCACAGAAAGCCAGTTAAATTATATGAGAGAGAAAACTTTGGCTAAGGACATTTGGGATTTTTTGACATCCTCAGCTTTAGCCAAAATGATGTGGCGCAAAAGACTATATGGTCAGAAAATGAAGAAAGGTCAAACGTCAGAAAAGCATCTGGAAGTTATGCAGGACTTATTTAATCAAGTGCAGATGAAGGGAGTTCAAATTCCTCCTCTACAAAAAGCATTTATTCTTCTTGGATTTCTTTTAAGAGATTATGATAACATACTGCATGGGCTACAAGGAGTACCTGAGGCACAGATTACCATGGAGTTGGTAGCCTCTAGAGTGCTTGAAGAAAGCCAATGCTGCAGATTTGAAGCAGGACTTCACAGACAGCCATCGGCAGCTTCAAAGTCCTCAAATGCTTCAGAGGGAGTGTCCGGAGAGATGCAGGCAGAGGGGGCAGCTGTGTCCAAGGAAAAAGATATCATTCTACTGCAAGAAAGCAGGTCATCTGAAGTGAGAATTCGGGAAATTTTCAGCAGACAAAACGAAGAAGAACCAACGGGAACAACCCAGGGACTTTGGAACTAAAAAAGGAACGACAGCTGTTACAAAGGGCTGTGACAGTGTGACTCAGCAGATGGTGAGCTAAGTCTGGATTTTGGACTCTGGTGCCATTGGACACATGGTAAACACTCCTGATCTACTCAGAAATAAGAAACCCTCCACAGTAAATTCAGTTGCTCTGGCTGATGGAGCAGCAAGAGAGATCAAGCAGATGGGGACTGTTTTCATTCCTGGTTTTGTTAAATCCTTTGATAATGTTTTTTGTTTATGTAAATTACAAAACTGTTTAGTTAGTGTGTCTGCTTTGACCACTGAAGGATATGCACTGCAATTTGTGGGGGATGAATGTATAATTACCAAAGATGGTTAAGTTTGTGCAAAAGCTATAAGAAAGACAGAATGTATTGCATGCTAGATAAGACAGAATGTGCGGTTGTCAGCAATGTGCCTTTGCATTCAGAATGTGTTCATTGTTTTCACAGAGTAATGGGTTATATTGGTTTCAATAGTGTTGGGAAACTGGAGGAAATGTGCCAAGATTTTAAAATGTCACCCTGTTCAAATCACCTGGAGTGCTTGGTTTGCAGTAGGATAAAGTCGAAGGCTTTTCCTGTGGCAAAACAAAGCAAACACATAGCAAAATGACCTTTTGAGATTTGTCATGTGGATATTTCTGGTCCGACAGTAAAGTTGTTAGGTGGTAGCACATATATCATGGTGATTGTGAATCGTTTCACCAGGTTTTCTTATGTGATGCTTCTGAAGGAAAAGAGTGAAGCAGCAGACAGGTTTAAAGATTGGGTGAACATAATTGAAAGAGAATTTGATTACAAAGTGGGGTCTTTGGTTACAAACCAGGGAGGTGAATTCTTATCTCACAGTGTGGGAAACTGGTTGAGAAAGAAAGGGATTAGGCACAGCACAACCAATCCTGGAGTTCCTCAAGAGGATGGATTGGCAGGAAGAAGAATTGGTGTCCTAAAGCAAATGAAAGATTGCATGATGTTAGATGCAAATCCACCTGAGAATCTCTGGGGTGAGGCAATTCTTACAGCAAATTTTCTGGCAAATCGTACTTGGAATTCAGCTGTAAAGAACACCCCTTTTCAAATGCTTTATGGGAGAGCATCTAATCTAAAATACCTTAGGGTGTTTGGTTAGTATGCAAATGTGTATGTGCCAGCAGCTTTCAGAAAGAAAAATCAGCCTAAGTGGAGAAGGTTGATGTTTGTGGGGTATTCTGGGAATAGCTACAGGTTTCATCTTGGTGGAGGAGAAATTTTGCTATCCAGAAGTGCCAACTTTGAAAAGCATTCAGGTTGGAACAGATTGCATTCCAACAAAGAAGTTTTTCTTAAGTTGAGGCAGTTGGTAACACCTACCAGAAATTGAGGGGTGGTGAAACAGGAGTCAGCATCCTCAGATAGTGAGGCTAGCACATCAGATCGGTCAACACAAACATGACCAACTACTTCTAGGATGTCTGAGACACAGAGACATAGGGATAGGGATCCTCACACAAGTACTGATGCTGAAGATGAAGGAGGTAGGACAAAAACCTTCATCCCATGGAGAACTCAAAGATTATGAAAACCACCAGATCATTTTGTTGTACAGGAAACTAGGATGTGTACAGTTGTGGCTGATGAGCCAGAGAGTTACAAAGACTTACAGAGTTTTCCTGATGAGGAAAGGGAGAAATTGTTGTCTGCTATGGAGCAGGAGTACATGTCTTTGGTAGACAAAGAAGTGTTCAAAATTGTTGAAAGGCCTAGAGATCACAAGGTGATTGGTTGCAAATGGGTTTACAAGACAAAGGAGATGCCAGGTGGTGGCCAGAGGTACAAAGCTAGGTTTTGCTCAGCAGAGGTTTGAGAATTTTGACATTTTCTCCAACAGCTAAGCCTGAGAGCCTGAGATTCATTTTGGTATTAGCAGCAAAGAGGGGTCACTTTAAGGGTTAGGGTTAGCGTATCATGGGAACTGTATTTTATTGTGGCACTAGAGCTCTCTGGCAGAGAAGGCTCAATGTCTCAGAAAAAACAATATGATTCCTATGATTCCATAGCAGTGAAAGTGGACTCAATTTGCACTATTTCTAGTAGTCTGCAAAGACCCATAATCATGGAGCGCGGTGTCATCAGTACACTGACGACACCCAGATATACTTCTCCATGACCAGATCATCGGCTTAGACTTCAGATGGCGTCTCTCCTCTCAATGACTGCCTCAAAGCGGTAATGGATTGGATGAGGAAAAACAGATTCAAGCTGAATCCAGACAAAATGGAGGTACAGAAACCAGATTTGGGAATAAAGTCTCCAGTCCTGGATGGAGTCACACTCTCCTGTAAGGACTGTGTTTGCAGCTTGGGGGTACTTCTAGATTTGTCACTTCACATGACTAGTCAGGTGAATGCGGCAGTCAGGAGTGCCTGTTATCAGCTTTGGCTGATACCCCAACTGTGCCCTTATTTGGATATGAGGGATCTGGAAACTGTGGTACACGCTCTGGTAACCTCATGTCTAGATTACTGCAACTCACTCTACATGGGGCTACCCTTGTGCCCAACCCGGAAACTGCAACTGGTACAAAACATGGCAGCCAGGTCTATTACTGGAACATCTAGGAGGGAGCATATAAAACCTGTGCTTAAATCCCTCCACTGGCTGCCGATTAGTTTCTGGGCACAGTACAAGGTGTTGGTTTTAACCTTTAAAACCCTACATGGCTTGGGTCCATCTTATCTCAGGGACCGCCTCTTCCCATATGACCCCCCCACACACCTTTAGGTCTTCTGGGAGGAACCTGCTGCAGCCCATGAAGACCAGGCTCTCGCAGACCTCCCAGAGGGCCTTCTCTGCGACTGCTCCCAGACTTTGGAACAGCCTGCTGGATGAGATCCATCTTATTACCACTCTTGCTGCTTTTAAGAAAGCAGTAAAGATGGATCTCTTCTGGCAGGCCTTCCCAGAATAACTTCCCGGCAATGGCGGAGGTTTACTACCCACTCCCCAATCTGCCACTCTTTGCATACTGCCCAAAAATATTGTTTATTTGTATTTATGTTTAAATTCATTTTAATTCTTTCTTGGTTTAATATAGTTTTAAGGGGTGGGAGGGTTAGGGTGTGGGATTTGGGAATGTTTTAATTGCTTACTGTTTTTATAAGGTTTTACACTGCCCTGATTGCTGAGCAGAGGGGTGGGTTAAAAATAAAACTTATTATTATTATTATTATTATTATTATTATTATTATAGTCAGAGATCTTTTAACAGCTACTGAAGCAAGGGACAGAGAATATCCTCAACTTATCCATGGGGCATATCAAAATCCCCAATGTTGGCTCCAAAACTTGCCCTCGACTTATAAATGAGGTTGACTTATAGTCAAGTATATATGAGAGGGCATTGTGAAGTTTTAATTATTACCTTTAAAAAAATCGACAGAAACTTTGTTTTGATTTGTAGTTGTTAACTTATCTCTTCGCAGTCACCATCCAGATTTACACATTTTCCCCAGCATTTCTTGACCCACCAAATACCATTATTGTACAAGTCTGCAGATTGCGTCTTAAACCACTCTTCCACTTCTATATGTTTGTTGTATTGTTGGGGTTTAGTAATAGATTTTAGATGTAAGCCCCTTTGATAGCTCCGGCTAAAGGCTAAAGGCAGGATATTATTTTTGTTGTTGTTGTTGTTGTTGTTGTTGTTGTTGTTATATATTATATATTATATATTATACTTCATGAATGATGTCATCTGTGTTGTCAAATTGGCAAACCCACGATGGATTTTTCATTTTTGGAAAAGAAAAAGTCACTTGATGATGATGACAGTGACAAAATTTCAACAATATACCATAATAACTTCCAGGTGATAATTATTACTTTATGATACCCCTCGTATGGAAGACGCTAATGCTGTTTTCCTTTTTAAAGGAAATATTTCAATTACTCTTGAAGGCCAAATGATGGAAGGAAGGAGTGTACTTCAGCAAGGCAATTCAGCTGTATTGGTGGAGAGCTCTCCATGAGTGTTCTTTATTAAAGGTTCTTACATGCTAAGGAATTTGTGGAATGCAGAGCATGAGCACCATTGAAATCCATTCAATTTTAGTATGTCTCTGTGTAGTCTTAACACTAGTAGGAGATGGGAAATTCTATGTCACAAGCTGATAGCACATTTATTGTCACATAAAGCAAACTGAGAAGTTAACTTGAAGCACACCTAATAACCATTGGATATAAATTAATTGTTGTCACTCCAAATGGACTTCATGACCTTTATAAATTTCCTCAATGCATCAGTCAGCAAGGCAAACAGAATGTTACCAACTGTCAAAACTAGGATAGATAATCATTTAGATAGTATTAATGTTCCATTAGTAATGAATTTACAATTGATAGATGGTTAGCATGTTTTATATGAAGTTTAGTTAGCATGTATAATTTTTAGTAGAAACCAATGAACTAATGTATGATAAATCTAAATAAAAGATAATTCACACTTAAGGTCTAAGATTTTTAGCTATAAATGTACCACAAACCATCAGAGTTATACAGTTAAAAGAAACCACAAGGGCACATGCATGATAGAACTGAAGGTGGCTATTAACTAAGGGCCTTTGCAGACTACCAGAAATAGTCCAAATTGAGTCCATTTTAAGGGTTAAGGTTAGAGAATCATGGGAACTGGATTTTATTGTAGCACCAGAGCTCTCTGACAGAGAAGGTTCAATGTCTCAGAAAAAACAACAACAATTCCCATAATTCCCTAGCACTAACCTTAACCCTTAAAGTGGACTGAATTTGCACTATTTCTGGCAGTCTGCAAAGGCCCTAAGATTGTCAGCCATAAATATTCACACTCAAGGCAAATAAGATTGTCAGACTATGAATATTCATACTTAAAGCTCACTAAATCTTCAGCTGTCAGAAACTGTCAGATCAGAACACAATAATTCAATATTGCCATTTTCTATTTTATCTTCTGAGAATGTGGATCAGACCAATGTTAAAGTGTAGTTACAGGAACAGGATAGATCATGCCAAGTGATTTACAAGGCAATCTTCCTTCCTTCCTTTCTTTTTTTTAAAATGGTCCATTCATTGATAGAACTAGTATCTTTTTTATAAGAGACAACAGAAATGCTTCTACGAGAGGCATTTCATTTATCACTATTTTTTTTTCTGGACTGCTACTATGGATAGACTTGCAAGTGATTGAAATGAAGTCTGTTGCGCCAGGACATTTGACACTTCTGTTTGTCTAGTAGATGATAATGGTTTCACCAGTGGCAAATGGAAAGTTTGCCCTTCTCTCTCTAGTTATGACATATCCCAACATGCCCCACCTTGACCACAGAAGCCGTTTTTAAAGCATAAAAGTTTTTTTCAGAGTGGAGGGAGTAAGGGAAATGTCCTATCTCCACTTAGTGATAATACATGGTGCTTAGCCAGGAGAGAGACAAGTGGGAAATGAGGAACACAGTTGCCTCTCCAAATCAGCAGGCTAGCTGTGGTTTTGAGCATCCATGGCTAGCCCTGCTCCATATATGTCAGTGTCAGTGCATGCAGGCTGCTGCTGCAATGAAGAGCTACATAGACTTATATGGACTTGAGATGGTACAATATTTTGTATCTGGAGTGCAAAAGGATTAGAAACAAACCCCCATTAATGCAAAGGGCTAACTGTAGCTGGCAGGCCCAAAGAGGAAGTCTGACTGGTGCTGACACACCATTCTTATTTTGCCTTTTACATGGATATCATTCAATTCAATCTAATAGTTAAAAAGAGGATGTTTTCATTCATAAAAGATGTATGGGACAGATGGAAGTGAAGATCTTGGTGGCTACATTAATTTACCTGCATGTTTCTGTGAAGTGGGAACCACAAAGAAGGGCATCTCCTTGTATCAGGCATCCCTCCCCTTCAACTTTAAAGTTTGTGCTTCTCAACACCAAGGCATGTTTCCTTGTATGAGAAAAACACAGATACATATGCCATAAAGACATATGCCTAGAGTTATTTTGCTGTCATGATTAGTGTGATCCATAGTAGATTATGGCATGGGCCCCAAATCTTCCAGAGTTGCCTTAAGTAGTCATAGGCATCAGTAATGTTTAATGTAAGAGCAATAAGAATATGGAGACATGCAGTCTGAGCCTGTGCATAGACACAAAGACTACAGCTTTCTCAAGTCATCTCTTTGCTCATTTTATTGTTTGAAGGCAAAAAAGTTCAAAAACATTCTTTATAATACTGAATGCACATAGTGAATTATCTTGCCTTTAGTAAACTTGAGAGTTTATGTTCTTATAAGACTTGTTCTAGCACTCAATATATGACAGTAACTAAGGAGAAGATGCTTCCAACTTGGTTTAATCAGGCTGTTTGCATTTGAATTAAATTGCAGTAATTTGATAGATTGATAGGTTTACTCTGCAGTCATGACACATACATAGGTATACGCAGGCACTACAGATAATTATATGCTTGGACACAGGTTTATCTTTGTGGGACTAGTGACTTTTTTTCCTGCAAGAATCTACTATTTTCAAGCATGCTTTGCCAAAGCAAACTCGTGTAGGTAATGTGATTGGTTGTGAGGCATAGCTCTGGGAAATGGTTGGGCAAAAACAGAACATGAACAAAAAGTACTTGTTTGTGCTCTTAGCTTTTCCAAATCACTGCAATATAATATAGGCAATATCTTTTATTTCTAAGTGCTGTAGGCATTGGCTTAAAAAAGTGTTTGTGATGTTAAAGAACAGGGTATTCAGAATATTAGAAGAATGCTGCTAGGAAGGAGATGTGGGTAGAATAATTTCTCAGTACTCTTTCAAGATTATATTTAGCTTTTGGCAGAATTTTTACTAACATATGACAATGAGTCCAAACATGTGAATTATCAAGCCTTTTTGTCTCTACTGAGTCCAACCATATGAACAATAATCTTATATCTATATATTTGTAGTCTTAAGTGTGTGTGTGTGTGGAATTGGTTCAATCAGATTTTGGGGAATCAAATTTCTGTAGTTTTCTACACCAGAGGAAAGGCATGAGCTGGACTTTCAATGCTTCAGAAATCCATGCAGCTAAGGATATTGAAAAATCCATCTGATAAAATGCATACATTGTAAAGTCCTTGTAGAAGAACCTATCTGTTTCAAAATGTGTGTGAAGGCAGTTTATTTAATGGATTCATGAATGCAAACAATGCCTACAATTATTTTTTTTTTAAAAAAAAATTAAAATGCACAGATTAGAACTCTCACAAAACCCACACAGAGGTTTCCCCCATGCATCCACAAAACAGAATAAGATAAAACCGAAAGTATGGAAGTAGCACAGACTGGCCAGAGATGGGAAGGAAGCAATCAGGAGAATTGGTTGTTCAGAAATACATATTCTAACCTTTGTCTACAAGTATGTGGACTTCTAAACTTGGTAAGGATGTGCTTATACTGATATGAGACACCCTTCATTTTGTCACTGAAAGGATCTAATGACAGTCCAAGTCTGCTGAAACATGGAGGAATGTCTGGTTCCATAGGGATCTGCCCATGCACTGAATTCACCCTCAGGACCTGTCCTCTGGGTGCCATTGATACCAACATAATGTATGTGGCACCTGAACAGCGAGTCTTCTCAATTGTGGAATCCTCTATTTAGAATTTCTTCATAAGCAAACAAACAAATATACCTATGAGGCAGTAATTCTGTTATTCCTTTAGTGTCATCTTCAAAATATTTTTATCCTTACAGGGACTTTTGAAATGTATGCTAATTTACTTTTATTTTTTTAATATGTTTCTTATAGTTTTTGTAAACTACCTTAGGGCCTCTGCACATGGGCCCTTTGTGGTGTGTTGGAGGCAGGGAAGGGGAGGGGCAGCTGCATACTGGCTGCCCCAACCACTTCCCGAAGACGTCCTGATGTCATATGCCCTTACACATGGCGTGTGGTGTCAGGATATCCTCCCTGTGTAGCGTCCTCACACGCTACGCTGGAAGGGCCAGAGAACAGCGGCACGGCAGCTCTTCGGCGGCCTTTTGCTACCTCTAATAGGAGCGGCATTTTGCTACTCTTTTAAGAGGCGGCAAATGGGAGAATGGGGGGGGGGCACTGTGTGTGCTAGCAGCGACCCTGATCCTCTGCTTCCCGGGGCAGCCCAGGGCCACCCATCTGCATCCCCCCTTAAACAGTTTGCTTAGGAGTGGTTTATATTCTATTTAAATAAGTCAGGGCTCTTCCAGATTGGCCTAAAGATGCATGAGGTTGTCAATATAGGTCCTTGAGTTTTTTCAAGTTTTACCACTATCCTTTTAAGGCTTGTTTGTAGTAATTTCATGTTCTTGTTTTAAGTTTTTGTTTTGTTTGTTTTTAAAGAACAGAACAAGGTATTATAACGTGGTCGTATGATATGACAGGCAAAAATGACATTTCACTTATGCCCGAATGCATTGTAGCACTATTACTCTAAATAAAATAAATAAATAACCTGAAAATGGGAAAACAGAATAAGGAAACAATACTTTGTTCTGAAATGTCTCAGAATTTATAAAAAGCAGTCCACTCATGTGTGGAAATAAAAAATGTTGCAGCAGATGTAAAGAACTGTGAGAGAGAAAAATGAAGAACAAAAGAAACAAAGGGCCTAAGCAGACAGCGCTAAGTGCTGTCTTTGAGGCCAGGAAGGGGAGAGGAAGCCTCATGCTGGGCGCCCCAACCTCTTCCCGAAAATGTCATTGGAGCAGCCAGCCCTCCGCATGGCTGGCACTCCGGCAATGCACTTCTGATGCAGCGTCCGCACACGCTGCAGCAGAAGAGGTGCCGAAGTTGCGCCGGAAGCCTTTTACAGTGCACCTTCGGCGTCTTGCGGAAGGAGTGCTATTTTAGTGTAGATACCTCAGCCCCGATCCACATCTTCCCGAGGCGGCCCTGTGCCACCCGTCTGCTTCTCCCCATAGTCCCCCCCACCACACATACACACACTGAGAACTTCAGAAATAAAATATCACAACCTCCAGCAACCTCTGTACACCTTTGCCTCACCTGGAAGAGCTTGCCAGTAAGTAGAGTAAGCTGAGCCTGCCTCATGCTGATAAACCACTTGGAAATGTCTCCAACATAGCTTATAAAATATGCATGTTGGCTCAGATAGCTGTTCTGTCCAGGGAAGAGAAATAGCAGTGTGAATCTGAGGAGAAGTGGGTTTGTGTAGCCAGCTACTCATTATGCCACTTATCTTGAAATGAATTGTTGATGCCTAGAGCCAGAAGCAGATGGAGGACCCTCCCTTCATTCCAACTGCCACCACTCTGGCTTTGGAGGGAGAGAAGAACCAGCAGTATCTGCTGGAACTGATCCACTTCCCCACTGCCATTGCCATCTTTCGCATCATGTCTTTTTATATGTTAAGCCTGTGACCAGGGAATGGTCAAATTAACAACCCGTAAGCCATTATGAGAACCTTTGTAGCTGAAGAGTGGGATATAAATATTCTAAATAAATAAATAAATAAATAAATAGTTGTAGCACACTATTTCAGAATTTGCATGTAAGCCATGAATTTATATGTGTAAATCTATGAACTGTGCATTTATTTTCTTTTTTTCTTTGAATATAAGATTAGTGTAAGATTGGATTATATGGTGGCTTCCCATCTCTAGGAGTTTCTGGATGAAATGGATTATCTAGATCCATTTCAGTCTGGTTCTCTGTCCTGGCTATGAGACAGAGATAGCTTTGCCCACCTTGCTGGATGACCAACATAGGGAAATAGATAGGAAGAGTGTGTCCCTGTTGGTTCTACTGGACCTTTCAGCAGCTTTTGATATCATTGACCAATCCTTCTGGGCTGGGATTTGGAGGCATTGGTTTACAGTAGCTCAATTTCTTCCTGGAGGAATGAATCTAAAAGGTGGTGCTGGGGAACTACTATTGGTGGGATTGGTTGTTTAGAGTTTGGGGGTTTAGTGTCATCAATATGCAGAAGACACCCAACTCCACTATTCCTGCTGTGGTTCTAAACCAGTGTCTGTCAGCAGTAATGGACAAGATGAGGGCAAGCAAATGGAAACTTACAGCAGAGATAGATATGTTTTTAGTCAGTCATGAGACATATCAGGGAACAGGGAGTCAGCCTGTGTTAGATGGGGGTTACATTCCCACTGGAGACACAGGTTCACAGTTTGGGACTACTCCTGAACTCAGCTTCAAACCTGGAAACCTAGCTTTCTACAGTGGCCAAGAGTGCTTCTGAACAATTAAAGCTTGAGTGCCAACAGTGCCCTTTCCTTGAGACATCAGGTCTGGCCATGGTGGTACCTGCCTTAGTTACATCCTGTTTGGACTGCTGTAACACACTCTGCTTAGGGTTGCCTTTGAAGAGTATTCAGAAACTTCAGCCAGTCCAGGGAACTACCACCAGACTGCTAACTGAGGCAGGTCACAGAGATCTCACGATGCCCTTGTTGAAACAGCTCCACTGGCTGCTAGTCTTGGCACAATTCAGAGTACTGGTTATGACCTATAAATCCATAAATGGCTCAGGTCCAAGCTATCTGGCTCTGAGATCATCAGGAGAGTTCCTTTTACCAGTCCCAGTATTATTGCAAGAAACAGTTTGAGGGGATGTGATAGAAGGCCTTTTCAGTGGCCTCTAGACCCTGTAACTCCCTTCCCAGGGAGGCCAAAATATCCCTCTCAGTGTTGTCCTTCTGTTGCCAAACTAAAACCTTTTTGTTCAGACAGGCTTTTAAAACAGAAAGTTTTTAAAGAACTGTCTAGGAAATGTTGTATTGTTTTAATTGAACTGTTTTAAATAAAAAAGTAACTTTTTAATTATGTTTTATTCTTTTAATTTGAGTGAATTATTTTAATACTATAAATAGTTTAATTCTTTTAAAATGTTTTTGCATGTTTTTAATAGTATTGTTCTTTTAATTATGAGCCAATTTAAAAGAGGGATATAAATGATGATGATGCTCCAGTGCTACTATATTTAGCATTTATATAACTTTCACTACTGATAATCCTTAATGATAAGATCAGACACAGAGATTTCTGCCAGAAGGAATACCTTTTGACTTCTCTTTTGCTCCTCTCTAGTAGAGTTACCCTTAAGGGAACCTTTTGGCTGTGTCTATCTGTATTGCTGCTCTTCCCACATATTGCATGTGGTGGAGTGACAGAAATAAATGGTTTGCAATTACTATTGTAAAGAGGAGAATGTTGTCATAATGTCACAAGGGATGATTTTCATTCACTTCTCCTAGTTAATCTGTTTCAAGCCTTGCATAGTGGCTGATGCACATGGGTGCTGGTGAAATAGAAGGCAGGGCATCTAATGATATGCACTGCCATGAGTTTATAGGGAAAACCAAAAATTCACAGCAGGCAAAAGAACTATTATAAAGAAGTGTCCAGGGAGGCTCAAGCAGAAACCTATTTCATATTTGGAGGAAAACTGATACAACAGGGAAGTCACAAGTAGGAATTATTATTATTATTACTACTTATTTATTTATACTCTGCTCTTCATCCAAAAGGCTATCAGAGCAGCTTACAAA
>JAIPUX010001232.1:90311495-90323450 GCA_020142125.1 Phrynosoma platyrhinos | reverse complement strand
TTGGTAATCGTGAAATCCCATCAATGGTGTCAATCTCAATACCCAAAAAGGTAAGTGGAGTATTTGGCCTTCAGTCTTTTCCTCCTCTAAGGGCACACCCAACTCATATATTAATTCCTGAAATTGGGCTAAGGAATCCCTACATTGGGAAGAATTGGGATTCCTAGCGATCAAAAAACCATCTAAATAATGTGTTATGGCTCTATTGCCAGTCCGCTTAACTGCACACCAATGAAGAAAATCACTGAATGTCTCGAAAGCAGAACAAGAAATCAAGCATCCCATTGGCATGGCTTTATCAAAGAAATACTTTCCTTCAAATTGAAAACCCAGTAGGTCAAAATCATCTGGGTGAACAGGAAGGAGCCTAAAGGCAGACTTAATATCACATTTTGCTAATTTAGGTAAGGGCTCCCTTGCCTAAATTCCTAATCATCTTAACTGCTGGGTCGAATGATGCATACTTAACAGAGGCAAGCCCGGGATCTATAGCATCATTTACAGAGTCACCCTTTGGATATGGTAAATTATGTATCAACCTGAATTCCCCAGTCGCTTTTTTAGGAACCACATTAAAAGGGGATAGACGGAGGGTGGGAATAGGTAACTGATCATGCAGTCCTGAAATCCTTCTTGCAGCTATTTCTTTTGCCAATTTCTCCCTCACAATGTTCGGCAGCTCCCTTATGGAATGAGCATTGGGCGCAAAACAATGAACCCTAGAACCTAAGGAAAAACCATGAAATAAATAAGAAGCAGCCTCTTTGTTAGGGTAAATCTTTAGCCATGCCACGGTGTCTAACTTAATTGGTGATGGGGCCTTTTCCTCCATGTGAAGCTGGCCGGGAGGGCAGTAGCCACTCCTGGCTGCTTGCTTCTATTGCAGGAAGCTCTGGGGTGACCACCCCACAGGTGTTGCACTTATGCTCAAACCTGCAGGGTTGCCTCTTGCATTTGCCTGCATTAAAATTCCAGCATATGCCAAATTGTCTTCTCTCTCCTGTGGCAGGCCTCGCATTCGGCCCTCTCGCCATGATAACCATTGGGACATACCCATTGTCACACCTGCTCAAAGGGGAGGCCCCCACCATAACATCAGGCCACAACTCAGACTGAACATGTCTCCATGACAAGGAGCGATTCTGTGCAGCTTTCATTCTAAACTGATCATCGTATTATAGCCAGGCTGCACCTCTAGAGTTATGATGGCAATTAGTGTATGCTTTTGTCATGATCTCCTTATATTTAGAAAAGTCAGGAGATCTCATTGGTTCTTTTTCCTCTATAACACCTCTGTAAATAGTGAAACCCATAATCCAATTCACAAAATTGTGCTCCAGCTTAGGGCGTTTGAGGGCTTGAAACTCTTTGGGAAGACTGAAAGCAATCCCATCTTTTACCATGATCCTTGGTTCTGGATCCCTAACGGTGAGAGTAAATAAGTCAATGTATTCTTCCTTCCACATCCTTTCTTTAGTAGAAAGAGGAAGGTATGTACCAAGGGGTGTGGACATTCCAGCGTAAGGGGCAGATTCAACTTGCCCAACCACTCCAGATAACAAAGGAGCACTCAAAAGAGACACCACAGAGGTGTTACTAACCACAGCCATTGGCTGACCATCCTACACTCTAGTGTCAGGGACCTGTGAAAGTGCAGGTGCCTGCACAGGTGCCACCACAACTGCAGGGTTGAGCTGTTCCGTAACCAGACCCTGACCAACCTGGCCACCTGGAGCCCATACCGAGGCAGGCCAATTAGCATGTGCAATATTAGGAGACAAACCTGAAACAGAAGCTTTCTGGGAAGCATCGCCAGCTGACCGCAATGGTCCCCCAAAATGTGGCCTCGTAACAGCTCGGGTGTCAAGCAGAGAAGAGGCAGCAGCAGCTTGATCACCTCTTTGCACTTCATGGGTCTGCTCCATTGTACCAGCACCTGGAAGAACCACTCCTCATAAGAGGTTACATAAATCAGCCATAGTAGGCTTCTCAGACACAGGAGCAGCCGCACCCTGAGCTTCCACACCAGGGACCCTTTTCAGGAGATCTCACACATCGGCAAGAGTGGGGTGCCCAGCCTCCATAGCCTAAACCACAGAAGGACCCAGTGTAGCATCCATCACCTGAGGCTCAGATGCCACGGAAGGAAACAGCACTTCTGTGCTGGTGGTACCACAAGCGCCAGCAATAGGGCTGGTGGCTGTAGCTTGTAGCCCTTTCTGACCAAGTTGATTGCAAAGAGTGACACAAGCCTGAACTGTTTTGCCCAGTTGTGCCAACTGGGCAGTAATCTCATCATCTCTGCTGGTAGACTGGGAAGCCCTCTTCAAAGAAGCTTGACCAGAGCTGGGTGCAGCTGCAGCTGCATGCCTTTTAGATTGGACCTTATTGTGTGGCATCCTTCCTCAAGTGAATGGAACACAGGCCAAAGCAAAATTACCCAACCTTGGATGACTACCACCAGGCCAAAAGGCTGCCTTTTCCCAAGTCTGTCAAGAGACACAAACAGCCAGGAAGCATCACTGGCAACCAACCAGGGGGAAAGGTGTCCACCAAGGGTCCTATGCGGAGCCCTAAACCGAAGACACCTGTCTTCCAACACATTCACTGCTGGGGATAAGTACAACAACCCTCCCAACCAGCAATGGGGTCCCAACCTTACCAGACCGGGATCGCCACGGCGGCGCTGGGACTGTATCCAGTACCGGGTCCACACACCCAGTGAGGATGCCTGCCGCAGGGCCCTCCTTGGGTGTACAACCCCCCGAGAATTGGGGATGCGGAGGCCCCAGCAGGCCCAGAGGACCAGCCCAAAGGCCCCACTCAGTCCACCGGGATGCTCAGGGAAGATACCTGAACACTTGCGCTTATAAAAGGAAGAGAAATCCATAAAAGAACACAACGCAGCCAAAGCCATGAGTAAGTGCTAGGACAAGCCAAGCAATAGCCAGAGCAGGGAGCAGAGCAATGTTACTCGCTCAGTTCAAGCTCAAAAATGGCTGCCTCCATGTGGCAGCACAGAGCTATAAAGAACAAACTCTTGTCCCAAGTCTCGTGAGACCAGTAGCACCACGAGATTTAGAGTAGCAACCAGACAACCCGATTGGACAAAGTGCGCAGGTGTTCTAATTCCCCTGCACACTTTGACCAACCAGGCTCCTCATGTCTTTATTTGGCCAGCACAACAAGAAACCCTTGCCGACTCATCGGGGGGTGCATTTCTCTGATAGATATGGAAAGATTATTCAGTTACTCTTTTCCTAGTGGAAAAAATAGTTTTCTTAGAGTAGCAAGAATTTTCTGCAGTTTTCTATTTTGCGTATCCTGAAGTTTTAGGGGGGAAATATTCTGCACAGAAGTGCACACTGGTTCTTTGTGTGACAACTATAGGTATTTTGAGTGGGAAATTGTTCTTTTGAACAAAAAGTGAGAGTCATTATTCACCAGTATGACTATTTGCAGGGTGTATCATGACTGCAGGAAATAAGGGGGTTGGCATCTTCTTCCAGGAAGTCTCTTTCTGTTTCCCAGGGGCCCACACAATTTTTATGAAGGACAACCAATCTGGAGACAGTAACAGGAGTACTCTAGTATGCTGTTTGCTGGGTTTCTCAGCACTTGGGCTGGAATGGCTGTCCCACTCACTCTTCATATTTGCCATTATAATATGACAACTTTGGAGCTGTGTGGCATGGGACAAGCTCCAATTGGAGGGGAAGTGGAAAACTTTTAATTCTTTTTCTATCATAAAAAAACCCCATATTGGGGCATTTGGGGCCCACTGAAGGAACAATATAGCTTCGCCCTAAGTATAAAATAACTTACATATTGTAAAATAAAAACAACACATACAATATGCACTATTATAATAGCACATCAAAGAAATAAAATGGATTAGAATGAGCAAATTCACATGACATCAATAATATGAAAGAGCCAAATTTCAAAGGTTTATGACAACATTCATTTCGACTGATGACTGCCAGCATCAGTTGGCTCTTGTTATGGTTGCTAGAAAGAAATCCATACCTTTTTGTCGAGTGACTGAAATGCAAAATAGCTGTTAGATTTTCAAAGAAAACCTTTAAGTGTCTGTGGATTTTGGCAGAGACAGAACAATTATAAAAAGCATCACTGTAAGAAGCATCACTGTGGTCTGCACAGTAGCACATCCTTCAATTTCAAATTGCGAAGATTAATCAGTGAGGAGAACTGCACAAATTTTAATCTGTAATTAAAGTTTGGATTGATTAATTATCTCAGGCAGTTCCCTTACTTCCCTTGATATGTTGTTATAAATGCAATATACTTTTTATTACTATTATCCATGGTAATATTTATATCCCAACTTTCCATTACAAAACCTCAAGTAACTTCCTGTATACAATTTTAGAACCATCAAAATAAAAAATACTGGCAATATCAACAGTTGAAAGAAGTAATTTAAAAAAACCAGATCTTTCTCTCTCTCTTTTAATCTGATATGTGTATTATAGAAGTCGCAAATAAAATCAATTCAGGCTTATTGCTTCTTTTTTTTTTTTTTTAAGGCCACAGTTTAGTTTCCTGCCAAAAGGGGACTAGTAAGCCTCCTGATCTTGTGTGGCCTCTCTTGGAAAGAAATTACACTTGCCTCAAGAAAATAAAGTCCCACTTCTCCAAATATGGATAAGGTGACCCACAATATCTGATTTTTCATTGAGATATGTGAAACTAATATTTGTACCTTTCAGTTTCCATTCCATTTCAGACTGTCTGAAAACATGAGGCTTAGCACACTCTATTGTTTCCCAAAACCTCATGGAAAAGGATGGAAGAGAAGAAAAAGTCATTTCTGTTCATAACCTATTCCTTCTTGGACTACCCAGCCTCTGTTAACACACCAGAATTGTCAGCCATAAACTTTGTATTCTCCAGCCTCAAACAATGACAGCTACAATGACAGCTGTACCTAGGTGTATTTTATAATCAAGAGTGATATTATAGTTAGAGGAGTCCTGAATCTGTAGCCAGGGACATTGGATCTAAAGGAATCCTGAAAGTTTATTTAGGTTAGCACCAAACCATTTATAAATGTTTTATTTTACCCAAACCACCACTTATGCCTCAACTACTTTCTCTACACTTCTTGTGCCTGTTGACTAGAAAACAATTGTTTTTTTCTTGCTTAAAAGAATCTTGCAAACCAACAAAACTATTTTTACAGTTTCACTATAAATTTGTAAAAGTCAAGCTACTCAGTGTATTACTCTAACTCAGTGATCAAATATGAATGTCACACTTATCAAGCATCCATCTTATCCCTCTTGTCTAGAATTCACTCCACAAAGAATTCAGATGCCTTTGCCTCCATTTTCCATTAACTACAGCTTGTCTGCTTCTGCAGACTGGCAAAAAATGAGTGATGGTTTCATTAAAACAAGACAATTTCAAAACATGGCTAGCAAACCTGGCTTATTTAAATAAAACATGGTCAGTCTTAACCATAGTTTAGATTTTTATATAAAATGCTAAAGCATGCTTACTTGAAAATGGAGGCAAATTCCTGTTAGTCCTCCATGTTACTCCTCCTTGTGTCTAGACCAGAGGAGTTGCACAGGGAACATATATGTTCAGGCTTAGGGATTTTGAGACACTGTCACCTGGAATGTTGTAAAAATGTCACCAGAGTAATCTGTCATGTTTAGTTTTCTTTGTTTGTTTTAACCACGACAAAAACTTATAGCATTTGTGCTATAAAGAAGGGAATCTAACACTTCCCTATAACAAATGGCCACCTCATATAACAGATGCTTTTTGGCTGCGGATGTTTGGGTACTTACTGTATCTACAAATACTTCTGTAGACTTCAGGGCATTGTAATATCACATAATACCTTGGAATTCCCATTGGGATGGGAAATACGCCAGATTAAGTCAATCAATTTATTTATTTATTCCTGCATGAGGATTACAAATGTAGCAGTGGTTAAAATCTATGAACTTAAACATTTAATAAATGATATCCAGCTATGGATTTTTCTCAAACTCAAGGAATACTGTGCACTGATGGATTGCTTATTGAGAAAGTAAACTAACAATTAAAGCACTGCTAATTTCTTTAATTATCTAAACAGCAAATGTTTGGTCTTATATTTTGGAATAAGCACATGTTAATTAAGTATCAAAAGTAGTAGCTTGGAATTCTAAATTATTTTGTGACATAATTAGCAATCTAAACAGCAATAATGCCAGTGAACTTAAGTATCAGTTTAAAACATGAACAATAGGAAGTATGGCAACATGCTGGTATCAAAGTGGGAGTAAGCAAGCTTTTCTAGTAGTACATCATTATTATTTTTGCAACTGGAATTATGACCCAGGTTTGTTCTAGCTTACTGCATAGCATTCCAAATATCTTCACTCAATTAAGAAAGCCATAGCTCTGAGTCTACAAGACCTAAGCAGGGCTGCTGATAGGGTCTTCATATATTGAGGTTGACTTGAAGGCAGTTAACATCAGCAAAGGTAGATGTAGTTTGGATGAGCTCAACACTCCAGTGAGCTCATTAAAAGAGATATAGCCATGTTGGGTTTTATAGGTCAAAACCTATAGATTTATCCACTCAGCTTTGCAGATCTTTGTTGTTGTTGTTAACTGCCCTCACATTGATCTTGACCCATAGTGATCCTGCTGATGAGACATCTCCAAGACCCCCCTGTCCGCCACTGCTCTGTCCAACTCCTGCAAACTCATGCTTGTGATCTCTTTAATACAGTCTATCCATCTAGCATGCAGCCTTCCTGTCTTTCTACTTCCTTCCACCCTTCCTTGGATTTTTATTTTTTCAAATGATTCATGCCTTTTCATGATGTGCCCAAAGTATGCCAGCTTAAGTTTTGTCATCTTGACTTCTAGTGATATTTCTGGCTTGATCTGTTCCAGGACCCATTTGTTTGTCTTTTTAGCTGTCCGTGGACTCCTCAGCACTCCTCTCCAGCACCACATCTCATATGAATTGATTTTCTTCCTATCTTCTTTCTTAACTGTTCAGCTCTCACATCTATATATGGTAATGGGGAATACAATGGCTTGTATGATTCTGACATTTGGGCTGACATGTATATCTTTGCATTTTAGGATATTTTCTAGTTCTTTCATAGCTACCCTCCCCATTCTTAATCTTCTTCTGATTTCTTGGTTGCAGTCCCCATTTCTCTCAATATTTGTTCCCAAATATGAAAACTCTTTTATTATTTCTATTTTCTCATTATCTAGTTTGAATTTGTGCTGATTCTCCATGGTCATTATTTTTGTTTTCTTTATGTTCAACAGTAAGCCTGCCTTTTTATTTATTCCTTGAAATTCCTTAGTAGTTGTTCTCTTTATGTTCAACAGTAAGCCTGCCTTTGCACTTTATTCCTTGAATTTCCTTAGTAGTTGTTTTCTTTATGTTCAACAGTAAGCCTGCCTTTGCACTTTATTCCTTGAACTTCCTTAATTGCTCCAGGTCTGGGAGGTTTTCTGCAAGTATTATGGTATCATCTGCATACCGTAGATTGTTGATACTCCCTCCTATTTTCACTCCTCCTACTGTGTCAAAGCCTGCTTTTCTTACAATATGTTCTGCATATATGTTGAACCAGTATGGTGATAAGATGCAGCCTTGTCTGACCCCTTTCCCAATTGGGAATCATTCTGTTTCTCTGTGTTGTGTTCTGAGAGTAGTCTCTTGTTCTGGGTACAGATTAGTCATCAGGACTATCAGATGTGTTGGCACTCTCATATCTTTAAGGGCAGCCTTTCATGATCAGTGCAGTCAAAGGCTTTGTTATAGTCTTATAAAGCACACCGATTTTCTTCTAGAATTCCTTGGTGCATTCCATTAGTTGTCGTATGTTTATGATGTGGTCCCAAGTGACTTTTCCTTTCCTGAACTTTACTTGGACCTCTAAGATTTCTCTCTTCATGTATGGTTGGAGTCTATGTTGCAGAATTTTGAGCATAACTTTGCTTGTGTGGGAGATTAGTGCTATGGTTCTATGGGTGCTGCAGTTTCTTGTGTCTCCTTTTTTGTGAATGGTGATGTATATTGATCATTTCCAATTTGTTGGCCATTGTTTTGTTTTCCATATCTGTTGACATATGTTGGTTAGCACTAAAGTTGACTTGGTCAATGTGGATTGCAGCAGTTTGACTGAAATATCATTTATTCCTGGAGACTTATTTTTTGCCATTTCTCTTATTGCAGCTTCTATCTTGCTTTTAAGAATTTGAGGTTCATTTTCATATGTCTCTTTGTTCCATGTGTTCTTCATGTTATCATCTCTTTTGTACAACTCTTCTGGGTATTGCATCCAGTCTTTTTATTCCTTCCTGGTCTTAAATTATGTTATTTTTATTGCCATAGGGCATCCCAGTCCTCAGTTTGAACTTTCCTTTGATTTCCCAAATCTTGTGGAATAGGTCTCACATTCTTCCTTTTTTCTTGTTGTCTTCTATTTCTCTGCATTGATTGTTGTCGTAGTTTTCTTTTTATTTGTACATTAGCCTCTGTACCATTGCATTCATGGTTCTTAGTTTATTCTTATCTCCTTTTTGTTTTGTTTCTCTTTTTTACTTTATTATTTGTAGCATTTTATCTGACATCCATGGTTTCTTCTCTTTCTTTTTGTTTGTTGGAAGTGTCTGTCTGCATTCCTCTTTTATCATTTCCCTGTCTTCAGAGCAAAGCTTTTCCGGTTCATGGTCATTTGCTTTCCTTTCTGCATTTCCAGCTCATTTGCTTAGTAGTGCAAATATGTTTCTTATATTGTTGGTGAATTCTGTTGAGATATTGTTTAAATCATATTTTGGTATGATGGATGGTTTTATTTTCTTCTTGAGTTTTACATATTTTTGATGTGAGTAATTCATGTTTGGCACCTGATAATTACATGGATGCAATTTCTAATCAGAAATCTGCACCATTTTCAGGCATGGTATATATCCACACAACACTAACAAAAGTGAACCAGTATGTACACATTGCTAAATACGTTCATATTGCTAAAATATGAAAAGAAAAGAAAGACATATACATATCTAAAAAGCTCACATATTTTATTCAGTGGGTGAAGCATCCCAATATGTGTGAACAATTGAAAATGCACACAAAAGTAATATTTTATTCCAACCATACATTTGATGTAAATGAAGAGGCAGGGAAGGAAATGTTTTTTGCATCTAGAACCTGTACAGTGGTTTTACCATACAATTTTATTTTCAAACAGTGTGTGCTCAGAAGAAGGAAAACTTACAATACCTGTTCTTCCTCTTTTTTTATAATTTGGTTGCACTTTCTCCTCCTGTTGGAGAAACATTTAGAACCATTCATATATTTTCAAATAGAGCAATCTCAAGTCTACTCAAAGATCAATTTGTTTTATGATTATTCCCCAATCATTTTCTTCCCAAAAATGTCTGTTTTACAATTCATGGGCTAGCTGTTTTGTTGAAGATTATTTTCTTCCCAGTGAAAGCTTTTCAAATGTGTGTTACAGTATATCTGAATAAATTTAATTAAATAATTATCAATAAGACAGCTATGCCGCCTCTTTTTTTCTTCCTTTTCCCCCCAATTTTTAATCATCTTAGAGTACAGTGCAGCATTGCTATGTTTGTTAAGATTTGTGGTTTTTCTGACACTATCTCATAGCAGAACTACCAGGTTTTGAATAGGATTTCATTTTAAGAGGTTGGGAAAGTGACAAGAGGTAAGAAAATGGCATTAAGCTTTATTATCTCAATGTTATTACAGTGCTTTTAGAATTATAAATGCTAGAGAGATTGCCCTGCACTGTCCAATCTACTGTTTAATCAGAAAGGTTTTTTTTTTAAAAAAAATATTACAACATTTCTCTAATTGTAGCTCATAAAAGAAGAAAACTTCCTGGAAAGGGTGGGCAGAGCCTAAAACTCGAAATATCACTGCACTCAGTTTAGATATATATATGATAAGCAACTCATTAAAGAGACACAAATATGTTCCAAAAGTAAACATCATCTCATGAAAATGTCCTCTGACTGCCTCAAGACTGGAAAATAAGCCACATGACTTGATTAGCAGTAAATGCTAAACATAGAAATTTTACATGCCACTGCAGATTTTATAAGCATGTGTCCAGAAGAGTATTCAGTTACTTTTTATGGTGTTGAACAAGTTTCAGTTAAAAACAGGAAATTGTCCATGCATCCATTCATTTATCACTTTATTTATATGTCATCCTTCTCCCTCACTGTAACTGAAGGAGGCCAACCTACAGTCCTGTTGGCCTGAGAAATACACAAATATCCCCATGATTGTCTCATAAATTACATAAGTTTTGCAAGCATTTCCATAAAAAATCTGAAAAAGTCCAATGCTTTTCATGGAAACTTTCAGAAGGGGAAATAGCAACAGCAAGTACATTTCTGTACTGCTTATCAGTGCACTTAAGCACTCCCTAAGCAATTTATAGTGTGTAAGCTAATTGCCCCCATCAAACTGGGTACTCATTTTAGCGACCTCAGAAGGATGCAAGGCTGAGTTGAGCCTGAGCCCTGGCTGCTATTGAACTTGTGGTTTGTGAGTGAGTGCTACAGTACAAGCATTTAACCACTGCACCACCAGGGCTCACACAACCAAGACATTTGCTGTGTGCCACCCATCAGTAGAGGTGCTGAACCTTTAATAGGCTGCAAATATAACTTCTATTGCTATAAACAAGCAGAAAGCCCCACTGCTCCCAAAATGGTTGGTATAGAAGTAGAAAGCAAGAAGTATTAAATTTTCAATCAAAAAGTAGGCATGATTTGTGCCCTGAAACATCTGATTTAGGGCCTGTAGGCTTACAGTAGGGGTGGTAATCATATAGTTCTTCAGATTTTGTTGGACTGCAAATCCCAGCAGCCCTGGCCAGCATCCCCAATAATGCAAAATGCTATCAGTTACACTCTGAAACCATATTGGATTGGATATATTCCTTCTTTTTTGTTATTGTTTTACTATGTTTTAAAAATTGATTAGTTTAATACTTTCTTAAGGTGTGGGTGGGTTAGGGTGTTGACATTGATGTTTTATTGCTTTGATGTTTTATGGTTATAAGCCACCCTGATTGCGTTGCAGAGGGGTGGGATAGAAATAATAATTATTATTATTATTATTATTATTATATGGAAGACTGTGGTTCTGACTCCTGCTTTACTGCCTATTTTACAATGACAATATTGCCATTAGGACCATGCTGAAGAGTTTATCCTATGTTCTTTGTCTGGTATTTAATGTGTGGGAGAAAGCAAGTGCATTGAGAATGTGACAAAATATATGTTAAAACAACTGTGGGACAGAAAACGGTTCAATTTGTTAAAATTTTACTTTACAACATTTGTAGAAGAAGTGTTGTAGGAATGTGAAATGTGTTTACATGATATGACATACAAATGGTCCTATAAGCAAAGAAGTGAAAGAAACAGAATCCCATATCATTGTTACTCCCAATATCTTCTCAGAATGGTGATGATGTGTATTTTTGATTTAATCATCCCAATAAACACATGGTGTCATACAGAGAACTATGTGATCAGTATTTACTCAACAGGGGGAAAAAAAGAAGATTCCTCAGGGGGGAAAATAGTCTTCTGACTTAACTGTGACGACATTCCAGTAATGAAGGTGCTTAGCCATAACTGTGAGCAAGTTTGTGTTGTAACTTTGACTCACAAGGGCTCTTGGGAAATGGTAGCAAGATAGCTTCAATCTCTCATTTAATGGGTGTGTCAAAATATAATAAAAAAAAGCTCTTAAGGTGTATATAGTACTTTTCCTCCTAAATAAATCTCAGATTTCCAAGATGAGGTTGATGTTGAAATCACCTCACCAGTTCATGATATGTAAGCATCTCAGAACAGCATCAATTCGGCATGATGGGAATAGGACTCTCACAGACAAAAAGCAAT
>JAIPUX010001232.1:90241677-90252405 GCA_020142125.1 Phrynosoma platyrhinos | reverse complement strand
GATGGCCCTTGTGGTCTCTTCCAATTCTATGATTCTATGATTCTGTGTTGCCCTTTATTCATACATTTTTCCCATTCTCCCCAAATATTCCACTTTACCTCCATTCTCTTTGACAACATGCTTCCATATACCACTCCTTCCCCTCCAAATCAGATGTTGGATGGTTATTGTGGTGGTGGTGGGTGGCATGAGAGATTAATCCCATGGATGGTTGCATCCATGGGCTGCATGGGGGTTTATGCCCTCCATTAGCTGTTGCTCCCATATAAATGAAAGTCCCCCTAGGGAGGAAGGTGTGTGTGTGCAGTTTTCTGACACCATCAGCTGTTGTACCTATGGAAATAAAAATCACCCTGTACTCTCTCTGCTTCCAGCAGCCCATTTCTAGACACAGCAGGTGGTGAGTGGGGAGGAAGGTGCATGTGTTTTTTCTGACTGGATCAGTGGATAAATGGAGGAAGAAAAGGAGGAGGAAACACACATGCATACATAAACACATACACACATAGAGGCCCATGGAAATAGTGACAACTCATGGATGCAGCCACACCTCTGAGTGCTTGCACAACTAGAAACATGTCCATGCCCATCATATTATTGACATTAAAAAAAGAACCAGGATGGATTAAACACATCTGACACTGAGAATCCATTTTGTTCTGGTACAAAGGTGAGTATGAACAAGAACCATGTTAAATAGACATGGAGGCATTGGGTAATGGAAAATGTAGTGTGAACTTTGCATCAATTCAGATTGATTCTGTGATTCTGGATCTATTCAACTCCCAAACCAGTTTTTTTTATGAGTGTGAATAAGCCCCAAATGCCTTATGAGGTCTAACTCTACTTTTCATTTTTTTCCCCTCCTGTAAATGTGAGGGAAAGCATGGGTTATACAAGCATTTGAATACTTGAAACTAAACCACAAGGCCTGTAAGAAATTCACTCAGTGCTAGAAAACAAAGGCAGACCACACTATTGCCCTGCTAAACATACAGATCACCCAAAGTCATTACTTCTAGTGGTTGTGGCTTTACAACCCAGCCTTGAAGGGCACTCAGAAAGTGACAATGGCACACTACTCCCAGGAGGAGATGGCAGTGTAACAGTCTGAGCCATTTAGAAGGCTTGATGTTCCATATTGAGCCACAGGAGGATGTCTTTAGGTGCAGAGCACTGGGGCCACATGACAGAGTGTCTCATGCCAGACTTTCATTAGCACAGTTTTGCCTCTTCCCAATGCAATTTCAGTCATTCCTTTTTTCAGTAATAAGACAAACATAATAATTGGGTTAGGCAATATGAGAATTACTAAAAATAGGGTGCAGTTATATGCTTATGTTTCTATAATTTGTATTGAATGTGTGTGTGCGCACACACAAATATTCTCAACATCAAGCCCTTTTACTTGGCAATCAGTTTGGCATAACAGTACAAATGCTTCTTTCCCTTGTCACCAGCATACATTTATGCCTGCTTCATGATCACTACTATTTATTAACATAATGATTTTTGGCATGCAGGATTTGTGAACACTTCTTTTGTAAAGGCATGTATTTGTCCCTTAGCTTCATAAATAATAAACAAATGTTATGATTTGTATTTTGAAAGGAGAGCTAAGACCCTAAATCTTGAGAAATCTCAAGTGAACAACAGAAGAGCAGCAGAAATTTTAAAAGAAACTAGCACCATGAACATACACTTAGAATTATTTATTTTCATTTGATAAACAATCTGAGTTTGTAAATAAATTGCTGCAACAACATATTACTATAGCGGTAGAATTCAAAGATGTAAATAAATTTATTTTTAGCTTTGAAAAAAACAGTAAGCAGAGTATAGTAACTGGGTCCTGAGATTTAATATATTCATATCCCAAATGCAAGCTGAGATAGTAATACACTTTAGCATCCAAAGCTAGTGGAAATTAATTTTTCTCCTTCCTCCCAGAAGATTTCCAAGCCCCAAAGAGAAGATGTTTAGGATGTATGTGGCAGCAGGAGGGGATGAATCACCTTTTCTGGGGGAAAAATGCCCAGATCCAGCAGTAATCCAATAATTTGTCATAGCTATGACTTCTAAAGTAACCAAAAATGATCTTCATTGCTGTCTGAAATTATGGTTTTGAGGATAACTTTTTTCTCTATTAGATTATTCAAATATCTTTTTATCTTTGTAAAAATAGAATACATGGAGTCTGCCTTACATAACCTGACATAAGTACCATGATCCACATCCAATATAATGGCAGAGCTAAAATGATATTGTCCCCACCCCTTTTTAAACATTCTCATTTGTAGATATTGGCCAAGATGCAACTGCATGTTGGAAGCCAGTTTTAACTAAGGTATTAACTAAGATTTCATCTCTTACTCATTTTTTGTTGTTGCAAACTGCCATCAAGTCAACTTTGATGTATGGTGAGCCCATGAATGAGAGACCTACAAGTCACCCTATCACCAACAGCCCTGATTAATATTTTGCAGACTAGGGCTGCTGGTTCTCTGATTCAGTCTCTCCATCTGGAATGTGGTCTTCCCCTTTTCCTACTGCTTCTCTCTTCTTTCCTACAGTCATGTCTTCCCATGATATGTTCAAAGTATGACAGTCTGAGTTGAGATATATTGGCTTCTAAGGAGAGTTCAGGCTTGATTTGCTCTAGGACTCTTTTATTTGTCTTTTTAATAAAAAGAAAATACATCAATCAATACATGTAAGTCTAAACCATTGCCATTTTAACCTAAAATGATGACTTTTTAAAGTTAAATTTCTTTTAAATTTTGAACAACAAACTAAGAACATATTGATCTTGCATATATGATAATATTTGCTTCTACTGTAGTATGAATGAATTGTATTATGCTTATATATTCTATGGAGTTCAAAGACAAATCAAGAAGCTTAGTGGATTGGACATATGCAAGATAATAGTTTCCAAAGTTTTACTGATACATGAATAAAAATGAATTGTGCTATGCTTACATGTTTGTGTATTTGACACATGTAAAACACTTCCAAAGATTTTAGCACTACATGCATAAAAATAGGGGAAAATATTATGGACATTATGAACCATCTCAGAGTTGAAACAATTATCAGTACTGATTATTTCCATTAGTTTTTACAACTACTGTCAAACTGAATTCCCTGAAAATGAAAATTAATATTTCATCAAATGTACAGCATATTAAGATGTCACTCTGTTATCAACCCATTTAATTCCACCTGAATTTTGTTAGTTTCATATCAGTTTCAACAGTACAAATAATTTATGCAACTTTTCCCCATTGATTAAAGGACATTTTTGCTTTCTCCACCCAATTTTGCATATGTTAGCACTCTGTTTTTTCAGAATAAGTAGAGAACCAGCACGGTGTAGTTGTTTCATGTTGGACTATGACTCTAGAGACCAGAGTTTGAATTCCTGCTCAGCTACAGAAACCCACTGGGTGAGTGACACTCTCTCAGCCTCAGAGGAAGACAAAAGCAAGCCTTCTCTGAACAAATCTTGCTTAGAAAACCCTGTGATATATTCACCTTAGAGTTGCCGTAAGTTGGAAATAACTTGAAGGCATACAACAATTTTCAAACAAATTGCACATTATTATGCACTTTATTTCTTGGAAACACACTGTCACAGAAATGTGAAAATGCTTGTTTTAAGGTTCCATGTTTTCTCCCCAACAGTTTTGGGAGGTGCACAATTGCTTATTTTCATCAGTGTTTTTCATTCCAAAAGTTTTACCCCTCTAATCACCTGTGAATCTCTATAGTTATTCGTGGTACAAAAGAAAAGCCCAGCAGCATATTCAGTTTTAGTTTTGGAGGTTCACATTACATGTAGAGCTATTCTTGCTTTCCCTTGTTAAGTTAATGTAAGAGATAAATTTCACATTGTACCAAACATCTTTTCCCAGCATAGCATCCTGGTCTTACAGACTTGACCATCTAAACTTGGTGATTTGATGTAAAATATAAACACAAAATAATGAGATTAGACACAAGCCAAGGGCCACTTTATTTGACCTAAAACCTATTTAAACTGAACCTGGAGATAAGCAACAAAAAAGGGGGTGGGCCTGATGTGAGTGCATCTGAGGCCCAGGTGTCAACGTGTGACCACCACCCCAGCCTTCCCTTGGGTAAAACATGTGTCCCCAAGGGAAATCCAACTTCATTGGTTGCTCCCTGGCCAGTCTTTTGCTGGAAGGTAAACCAGGGGCACTCTCCCTGAAATAGATAGACTTTACAGGAGAGAGAAAAAAAATACAGTCAGCCCCAAGGAGAGGCTATTTTCCCATCTCTCAAGCTTTCCAGCCTGTGGAGGATTTTCCATAGCTATCCCTTCTTCAAAAGGATGCCAGGGTGTACACCAAAATCTGATATTCCTGCCCCATAATCTGCAATGACAACCCATTTATAGACACCACCTGAACCATTTGACAATGTCCCACTGATACAGTGTAGGTTAGGCAAATAATAAATAAATAAATAAATAAATAAATAAATAAATAAATGGGGAAAATCCTACCTGGCCCCAATGTGGCCAGTAGAGCTCACATTGCACTGAGGGTGGCAGGTGGGTCTGCACAAATCTCCGAAGAGGGTTCATGAAAGGGTGGTAGAGCAATAAGAAACCTCTGTCTCTGTCCCTTCACAAGTTATAGCCTGTAGAGAGATCTTGTAGCACCTTTGAGACTAACTGAAAGAAAGAAATTGGCAGCATGAGCTTTTGTAGACTTCAGACTACTTCCTCAGATGCATTTGGTGGAATGGAAGCCAGGCACAGACATATATATGCCTGGCCAATCAAATCAGGCCTCTGACTGTGGAGGCCATCAAACTGTGTCCTTCCTGTGGCATCTTCTAGATGTTCAGGTATGCTTATACTGTTAAAAGCAAAATTGATGTGTAGGTTCATTGTGGAAATTTTGTTGTACATAAATCCTCATATCTCTTTTTAACTATCATTTCATTGCCTATGAACACAATAATGCTCCTAAAGGAGGATCACTTGATATTGCAAGTAACTGAGTAATTTTAGATCACTGGAAAAAATAGTAGGCCAAAATTTGCAGGGCTATTTAAAGAATTCCATGATTCTAAGTAGAAGACATTGTGGAAACTGGTGCATGGTGTACAGCATGAATAAGCAAAGAATATTCAAAAAGCGTGTGCAGAGGATGTATACACCTGGAATATGATTTCTTTGGCCTTGACAAAGAGATTTCTGCCAAGGGGCAGAAGATTAAGAATTTTTGCATTTGTATTAGATGAGAAGAATGCAACTTGTTCATCATAGAGAATGAAGAATAATGAATAGAAGTGTTAAGAGAAATGAACTTTCAGTACTTGACTGTCTTCTAGTTATATAGTGAGCAAAATCTAAATTCAGGTGAACAATTTTACAGATTAACTACTCTTTATTCAAACGTCTCCATAAGTCAGTTCAGTCATGCAAAAATGATGGTGATTCAAGGAGACTGGTTTCTAGTTTTGAAAAATTACTTTCCAAGTTATAAAACTGAACATTGAAAATAAATCTGTCTTCTAGCCAGCCTGTATTATGTGCCTCCTCTCCTTCATCAGGAAAGGTTAGTCTACATGTAGTCAGCATGCTCAAACAAATTGCAGCTAAGACATATGAAGAATCTGTTCTTTATATTATTTCTTTACATTTTCTAATCAGCTGCAGTTTGCTGCCAGGAATATTCTTGCCTGAGAGATACATAGGAAGGACACTTAAAAACAACATAGGCCTGAAACAGACAAGCCAAAAGAAATGGCTTCTGACTGCCTCAGGGGCATGGTGTACAGATGATGCACATCCCCAAATCAACCAGAAGCAGTTCCAAGGCTGCATTTATGGGGCAAGAGCCAACCCAAAAAGAAGCAGATTAAATTGCTCCTGCTGGCAGGCCATTTCCAATGTGCACCATGCAGTCACTGTGATGCCAACGTGATTGGGGATGGAGTGGCCAGAGGCCCATAGAAAACTACAAAAGGCATCACAAATACTAGCAAAATTTCCTATGGTTGCTTGATAAAACCAAATTATTATTCTGTTTCTTCTCAAAGACAGTTGTGAACAGTCAAACAAGTAGAAAGTAATCAGAATTCCCTTTAACAGTGTTATTTCATTACTATATCCATGAACTAATGAGTGGTGTAGTTAAGAAGAATCTGAGGAAGTAGACCAAGGTCCAAAACACACTGCAGAAATAATCCAGTTTGAGACAACTTTGGGCCATTGCAGACCGGCCCAAAGGGACGGCCTGGGGGTGGAGTTGGGGTGGGGCAGCTGCACGCTGGCTGCCCCAACTCCACCCTGATGCCATTCTGACACCACATGGCTGCATGCACACTGCGTGGCATCAGGACACCCTCCCGGTGCAGCTTTTAAACATGCTGTACCGAAAGGGTGTGGAAGAGCCATGGAGTTGGCTCTTGGGGTGGCATTTTGCCACTGTTTTCGGGGCAGCAAAAGAGAGGATTGGGGCCACAGCATGTGGTTGTCGCTGCTCCAATCCACTGCTTCCTGGGGTGGCTCTGTGCCACCCCAAACAGCCGGTCTGCATCAGTCCTTTAACTGCCCTGGCTCAATGCTAGGGAATTCTGGGAAGTGTAGTTTTGTGAGACATTTAGCCTTCTCTGTCAGAACTCTGGTGCCACAATAAACTGCTATTCCTGGAATTCCCTAGCACTGAGCCAGGGCAGTTAGCATGGTCTGAAACTGGATTATTTCTGCAGTGTGGTTTGGAAATTAGTCTACATAAGCTTATGCTACAACTTCTTTAGCACAGTTAGTCTCAAAGATCTCTTTTTATATTAACATTTTAGACTAACGCAGTTATGTCTCTGAATTATACAGAAAGATGTGTGATGTGTTAATAACTAAAATCAGGGGTAAGCAACCTTTCCCCTTTAAGAGTCAAGGGACTTCAGCTCCCAGAATCCCAAGGGCTATTGGCCAACATGGGACTATTGTCCAACATGGCTGAGGCTTCTGGGAGCGGAAGTCCCTCAGCCCTTAAAGAGGAAAGGTTGCCTACCCCTGACTAAAATAGTGGTTTTCACTGAGCCTGCAACACACTGTGCCTGCAGTGAAGAAGCTAGACATTGCACATGGGGTGTAATGGTTGACCATGTACCCAAGCAATAATCTGACAACATTTGGAAAATGCAGCATATCAAGATGGACATCTCTGTAGCAAGCATTAGTCACATGCCTACAAGTGTTTCATCCAAGTGAACAAGATAGTTAGACAAATAAAATACACAAACAGCAGCTGGTAATCTGTTTGAACAACATTCCTTTGGTAGTCTCCTTTGTTGAGCTGCTACCTTGTAAGAGGATTTCCTCATGTGACCAGAAGGAAGACAAATGAATATGCCAATAATTGACTACTTATTAGATTATTTCACTGTAGGGTTAATACCATGGAATATTATTAAAGTTACAAGCAATTACATTAGAATTTAGCTTACTTTATTAGCTAATCTGACAAAATGCATATATTCTAAAAATAATAATAAGTGCAAAGAGTTGTCTAGCAGTGATTTACATGCCCATGTTGTATATACTTTATACTATTCACATAGATTAGATATAGTTCTGAAAGTCAGCATTTTTAAGCAGTAGCATGTCCATATTGTGACCAAGTTCTAGCTATTAGACACTTCATAGGCATATGATACAAAATTCATGGATGCTCCTAGAACAACCTAGCCCCTTGAAACAGTAACATTTAAATGAAATTGATTAAGAACAATAGAATTACCAGCATCAGTCTGTCTGATAAGGTGTGTGGTTTCTGATGTCCAGTTCTCTGAGATTTCTTTCTCATTCATAAATTTGCTGGTATAGAAGGGTGTGGATCATAAGCGCTAGTTCCTTTCCTGTTCAGCTTTTATAGAAATTGGTAATGGTACATAGGAGTTTATCACATGGGGAAAATTGGAAGTTTAAACTCGTCAGAACATACGGTTATCCAGCATATTAGATGCAATTGTGCAAATGGTTTTCACATGATATTGTGTGCAAACCACTTGGAATCCAACAGGAAAGTGATATGAACCAGCAAATAGACATTTTTGGGAAAATACCATAAATTCATTTCCATTTCCCTCACAAATTTGCTTTTTTTTTCACAGTTGCTCTAGTATAAAAGCCATTTGAGGGATTCTCCCCATTTCTGTACTTGTTGCCAGATTTCCCATGGTTCTTTGGGGTGAGTAGCCAGGGCTCTTAAAGGAACAGTTGCTGAGGCAAAGGCAGGGACACAAAGGGAAAAAAGCTTGCTTCTCCTTCAGTGTGAATGTCTGTTCTTCCTCACCCTTCCCATTTAGCCAGGCTCTTAAAGGAATAGCTGCTGAGGAAAGACAAGGACACTGGTTGCTGTGAGGGACACAGCCTTTTATGCTGTTTTTCTACCTTTCCTACTTCTGTGGGTAATGTTTTGTTCTTTTTACTTAGGTTGGATACAAT
Source organism: Phrynosoma platyrhinos (assembly GCA_020142125.1). Lineage (NCBI taxonomy): Eukaryota > Metazoa > Chordata > Lepidosauria > Squamata > Phrynosomatidae > Phrynosoma > Phrynosoma platyrhinos. The sequence continues at coordinate 90,243,917 of JAIPUX010001232.1, read as the reverse complement.
TTCTTGGAATGTAAGGGACAGTACAGTATATTTTTATAAAGAAAATTGTGTAAATAAAATTTATTTCTCTGGGTGATTTTGGTGATACAACTACTTCTTCTGTGCACACACACACACACACAAAGTGATTCCCAAACCATTATCAGGATATACATGCATCTGTATGAAAACACAATCTGCATTCTACTCTCTTTCTTGTGAACTTCTAACATGTTATTGTATTGTGTCTGTGAAAATCATTTGTGCATTGCACGCTTTTGCAGGTTGCAGCCACTTTAATCATTATCAGGATGGAGGTACATATGTGCCCATGTAATAAACTCCATAGTAAAGAGATTTTAAATTGTTATTAAGGACTGTTCTTCCTGTTGTTACATAGCATGAGGATGGCTCTCAAACAATATTTTAACTATATCTGATGCAGCTTAAAATATTCATTAGATATTTTACTTTGACAGTCTGAGGATTCAAGGCATAATGAGGAAGTAGGAGTACTAGAATGAAATCGTGGGACCTACACTCATTCAACTATAACCAGCCCTTCAGCTTCAGACAATAAATTGCCAGAAATTTGCAAGAACCAACAAGAGAATGCAACTTTGCCTGGAAAAACACAGATCAGGTTGTCAATGCCAGATATTTTGGCAAAAATGCAAACAAATTGCAGTTCAAACTAGGTTGCTGATGAGTGAGCTCACCTCAGAATTTTAGTCAAAATGCAGCAGGCTATTTTCTCCGTATTCACCACATGGACATTAGGGAATCACAAATTGCTAAACATGGGCAAGGCAATGTGGTGGCCCATCTTCTTACCTGAAATGAAAATCTCAGAAGAAGTGGCAAGGAGATGCCTGAGGTGTATTCCAAAGGTCCTGTTTGGCACAAACCATTACTGCTACTGGATTGTCTTTTCTGCTTTTACAAATTGCCAGATTTGGCATCCACAATGGGGCCCAAAATAACAGTAGACCTCTGCTTCTACTTATGAAGACATCACAAGAATCTGTCAAAGCCCTGGTTGATACCTGGAACAACAAACTCACCAGGGCCGTAGACATTATCGCTCCCAAGCGTCCTTACCAACCCGGTTTGAATAAAAACCATGGTATACAGAAGAACTTCATCAAATGAAGTGGATTATGCAATGACTGGAGTGCCGTTGGTGGAAACATCGATGATTATCTGACAAGACACTCCTAAGAAGCCATTTAGACTCTTATGGGGTGGCAATAGATGCAGCAAAGAAATCTTTCTATGCTGCACATATTGCATCTGTAAAGTCGTGTCCAGCAGAACTGTTCAGGGTGGTGAAAGAATTAATACAATTGTCTCCCACCCTGAACCCACTATTGGAACCATCTAAAGCCTGCTGTGACACCTTCAATGACTTCTTCATAGATAAAATCTCTCAGATAAGGGTCGATCTGGATGCCGGCATTATAACAGAACCAATAAGAGAGATGTGCAGGGTATCTGTGGACTGTATTAAACTGGATCAATTTGAGTTTGTAAATACTGATGAAGTGGACAAGCTTCTTGGATGTGTTAGAAAGTTGGCTTACCCTCTCGATCCATACCCATCATGGTTGACTATCCAGGGAGGGGATGCAGTAAAATTGTTACTGCAAAGAATAATTAATACGTCCTTCAGGGAGGGCAAATTTCCATCATGCTTAAAGTGAGCGGTAGTTAAACCACTCCTGAAAAAGACCTCCATGGATCCCCTGGAAAAAAACAACTATAGACCGGTTTCTTTCTTACCTTTTCTGGGCAAGGTGATTGAGAGGGCAGTTGCCTTCCAACTCCAGGCAGTCTTGGATGAAGACGATTATCTAGACCCATTTCAAACCGGCTTCAGAGCAGGATACAGAGTTGAGACTGCCATGGTTGCCTCAGTATCGACATGGGAAGTATGACCCTGTTGATGCTCTTGGACATCTCAGTGGCATTCGATACCATAGACCACAGTATCCTTCTGGAACGCCTGAGGGAGTTGGTATTGAGGGCACTGCGGTCCAGTGGCTCCAGTCTTACCTCTCAGGCAGATCCCAGATGGTGAGGCTGGGGGGCAGTTGCTCCTCTGAAATGAAGCTGTCATCTGGCATTCCGCAGGGCGGCAGACTGTCCCCCATGCTGTTTAACATTTACATGAAGCCACTGGGAGAGATCATCCGGAGATATGGGACGCGGGATTATCAATATGCCGATGACACCCAACTCCTTTTCTCTATGTCTCCGAC
>JAIPUX010001232.1:90213185-90241577 GCA_020142125.1 Phrynosoma platyrhinos | reverse complement strand
ATGTTTTAGCTAGTTGTATTTTCTTTTATCTTGTACTCCCGCCTCGATTCTCTGGGTGAGGCGAGATATATAAATAAACTATATTATTATTATTATTATTATTATTATTATTATTATTATTATTATTATGAAAAATAGTCAGTTTAAAAGGCACTTTCACTTTGCTTTTACTGGATTGTTAGAGCAAAGGGGTAAACAATCTCATAGATCTCATTTGACTTGAACCTACCAAAAAAAAAATGCGAAAAAGTGAAATGTACCCATCTTAAATGAATCATCAGGGGATGAAGAAAACCCACCTGAGATCCAGCTGGAAGAGGAAGAGCTAAAGTAAAATGAGGGGAGATATTCTTTTTCTTCACCATATGACACATGGAGCAGGTGAGAGATACATCCAGGAAAGATCTTTTACCATTTGCACTCCAAGCATCTTCCTTGCAATGCATTGAATTTTCACAAATAAGGCAAATTTTATATAAATTTCTGCATATTGCCTGCATTAACCTGGAAAGCTAGAGTAGGGAGTAATGCCCTAGAAATCATCTTAGAATTATTTTGGGGCTGTATGGTATTCCCTGTGTTGTGATAATGTACTTCTCTGTTAGTTTTACTGCTGGAACTGCTGAGATATATTTCTAAAAGTTCTAGAATTTGTATCTGACCAACTACTGTGGTTCAGTTACTGTTAGAATATGCATGGTTAACTTATTGCTGTTTCTCCCGGGATGCCTAAAAGAAATTATACAGACAGCTTGGCAGAAGAATGCAATTAATTCTATTCTACTGGGCAGAAATTTAGTAGAGCTGGATAAAATTGTCTTTTAAAGAAAACATTCTCCACCTACTCCAGTTTTAATACATAGGAACTTGGAATAGTTCTTAGGAAACTGATCTGATATAATTACAGAACAGTACAAGTGAATTACATCACTAATGAAGGCAACACAGACATAAAAGGAAAAGCTAGGTGCCAGCACAGTTGTGTTTTGATAACGATGCATGTTCCAGCCTGATCTTATTCTAATTTTGGGGCAAAATCTATATAATGTATATCACAATATGATAAGCCTTTGGACCTACCACCTGCTTAAAAAAATGTTCTTAAAGTCCTTTTAACAGATGACTTCTATTGAAACAGTATTTCTCTGGTAGAGATTTCAGATTATGGAGAAAAGAGATCAGTAAAAACCTCTCTCTAATGCCATTCTCATGTTAAACATATGTGTTTATCTTGGAAACTTCATGCCTTTTATTTTTGTTCTTTACCTTGCTGAGATCAATAGGAAAGGTTGATACTGGTATGCTTTTGAACCAACTCATTTTCTCCTTATGCTTGCTTTCAGCTCAGGTTATGATCAGACATAAATTTATACAGACTATGAATTATTAAATTCTCTCCATCTGAAATCTCTGAACACCCCATTACATTTCGACACCTCCAAATTACCTGATTTTGCTTATAGAACAACATACACAACCATTCAGTATTGATTTTTTCAGGTTTTGTTTAGAGATGCAGATGGATAGTTAGTTGGGAGTTTTCATGTCACCTTTTCTTCTGTATGCCTTGTAATTACCAATGTGCATGTGCACAAGGAAATGCACCCAGATTAAATCACAGAAAATGAAGAATCCCAATATTCTTCATCTGACAGTATGTATTTTACATAGTGAAGTTGAAGGAATTCTTTCTGACGTTTCACCTGCACCTGTGGCTGGCATCTTCAGAGACACATTTACATAGCATTTTAATGAGTACATTTACTTGTGCTCATTAATATTCTTTCAGGTAAAATAAGTATGCATTGTGGCAAATTGCTTGTATATTCATTTTGCAGTTAATTTTGGACAGTTTCCAAGTTCAACTGGAAGGTGGCCAGAATAGCTCTAGCCACTGAGGGAGGAAGAGAGCCTTTTTTGGATATAGCATTCCAAGGATGGGACATATTCACTGTTGTTAGCTGCCTCGAGTTGACTTCAACTCATGGCGACTCTGTGGATGAGAGACCTCCAAGTACCTCTGTCCTCAGCCTCTCTGCTCAAGTCCTTCGGACCCATGTCCATGTCTTCCCTGATTGAGTCTAAACATCTGGCTTGTGGCTTGTGGTCTTCCTCTTTTTCTACAACCTTCTATCTGTCCTAACTTTATTTCCTTTTCTAATGGTTTGTTTTCCCTCATAATGTGACCAAAATACAACAACTTCAGTTTAGTCATCTTGGCTTCCAGACAGAGTTTTACTTGATCTGTTCTATTTGTTTGTCTTTTTGGCTGTCCACTGTATCCTCAGTACTTTTCTCCAGCACCACATCACAAATGGTTTCATCTTCTTCCTATTAGCTTTTTTCACTGTCAGGTTCCCACATCTGTACATGATTATGGGAAATACATATTGGATGATCCTGATTTCGTTCGCTGCCCTTCTTAATCCCAGTCTTCTTCTGATTTCTTGGCTGAAGTCTCAATTCTGCTTGATATTTGAGCCAAGGCATAGGAACTCTATTTCATTTTCATTAGCATAAGCCAATAATATGCTTCATGTATTCTAACTGTACTAATGTTAAGTAGCACATCTTCCAGTATTTCACAAATGAAAACTAGGACATGTGTCCAGGTAATATCAGAGTGTGGGCAAGATGACAAACACAATTAATGAAAGAGAACACAAGCTAGGGGAGGCTGCAGCAGTTTGCTTTTGCAAAAATTCTCCACCCTCCTTTCCCCTCCCCTCATACTTTTACACTTTGAACTAAATTTGAAGTAAGCTGAGGATAAGGGGGAAACTGAAAGGAGGAGAAAGAATCTGGGATGTTTTAAAAACAACTGAAAAATGTGATGACAAAGGATTAATCAGGATGTTATTTGCCAAATTGGGACTGCTGGAGAGTATGAAATGCAGTTGACATACAGTGGTACCTCTACTTATGAAAGGCTCTAGTTACGATATTTTCGAGTTACGAAACACTTCTTCTAAAAAATATTGTCTCTATATACGAATATGTCTCTACATATGAATGGCTGTAGAGAAATACTTGTATGTAGAGACAATATTTTTTAGAAGCATTTTGTAACTCGAAAATTTCCAGCTGCAGCCTCGGCTATTCCTTGGGCTGACTCTGGAAGCGGAGGATTCCTCCACTTCCAAGATCAGCCCAAGAAATGGCTATGGCTCCGACTTGAAGGGTCGGAGCCACAGCTGTTTCTTGGGCTGATTCTGGAAGTGGAGGAATCCTCCGCTTCCAGGATCAGCCCATAGAATAGCCGAGGCTGCAGCTGGAAGGGCCTGGAAGGAGGCAGCCTTCCAGCCGCAGCCTTGACTATTCTATGGGCTTGGAACGGATTAGGGCATTTCTATGCAAAATGTACCTCTACTTACAAAATTTTCTACTTACAAAATGGGTTGTGGAACAAATTAATTTCGTAAGTAGAGGTACCACTGTACTAGCAGACCATGTGAATTGGGCATTCATTTTCAGTCATGACTGCCAGTGTTTAGAAATCCAAATTCTCATTAGTGTGGGAGGAAAAAAACGCTCAGTAGAAATAGGGATGTAGTTCTTAGTACTATAATGCTGATTATCTGATTGCTTTTTTGAGTTATGAAGTGCTATGTAAAAAAATTGATTTTTTGTGTTTAGGGATATTCTAATGATATGCTGGGAATATGGTGGCAAGTATATAAAGACTGACTTCTTTGTATACTTCTTTGTATAGCAGTTGCCTAATTTATATGAGAATTCAATTAAAATATATCCCCCCTTGTTTTTGAAAGAGCGCAGAGTTTTTTGATGGTATGATATTTATATGGAGAAAACTTATTGAATGTTCCAAATTTAATCAACTATCTTATACTGTGTGCTGCTGATGTGCAAACAAGATTGGATAATGCAATGACATGAGATGGTGTAGAAAGCGAGGTGCAGAAAATCAATTATGTGCTTCACATTCAAACATCAAATATTCTGCATCATGCATTAAAACACATTGTTTCTTCCTTCTTCAGACTGCTTCTTCTAAATGTTTTTACATTGCTCATTGAGATAAGCATTTTAAATTAAAGTGCTTTAAGTAGTGTGCTTCTAAAAGCTCAAAGCAGATCTCACATTTGTGTATTATGCAGCATATAGAAAAACTACTTTTTTAAAATTTCTTTATGATGATCATGTTTACTATCTGTATATGCCCCCCCCCTCAGCAATGTCACATCTGAGCCATATCACAGGGTAGATGTGATGCTGTGACACCCTGTGGTGTTAAGATGCTTTTCACAGGTGTTTTACTTTACAGGATTGGGACCTAACTTCAAGGTCTTTAAGAATGAGATTGTCTTGTCTGACAACTATGGAGTATGGCACACTTATAGCTAGGTACACTGTTATCATCATCCAAGGATAAAGTACGGTGTGTGATTATTTTCAGCTTTGCCACCAGATTTTAATCATACTGCCTTGAAAGTTGTGAGAATTGATCATAGTAATTACAAGCAATTTTAGTTATGTTAAGAAGCTGCATAAATTATTTCACATGAGTTTGAACACCACAAATTTTGAATGGTGTAGATGTGAATTCAAAGCCAGTCAATTACTGCTTCCAAAAACTCTCTCGAGACACAGCTGTTCCAAAATGTCTGTGAACCAGAAAAGGGGAGGGTAAAGACATAGCTGTTTGAATTCACAGCAATCTATTACTCAAAACCTGTCCCAAAAGAGTATAAAATACTTGGTTGTGACATTAAAAACTACTGATTTTTTTTCTTATACATACATTAGAGCTAATTAAAAACTATAAAAAGAAGGGAGGCGTTTAATGTGATAACTTGTAATTGAAGGCCTTTAAGGCCTTTTTTCCCCTTCTAAAACACTGGTTTGTTTTTTTCTTAACTATCTATATCAAAGAAAAATAAATCAATTCTGCAATCAAAGAAGCTGCTCTGAATGATGTTATTTAGTGTTTCACTGCACCACAAGATAAAAGACTGTAAAGAATAGTAAGAACAGTTAACAAATCATTTCTACGTGGTTGTCATTTAAAAACTCATTGGGTGGCAGAATGAATATCTAACTGAATGTGAAGCTGGTGATCAGATGGAATCTAAGTGGGGACTATCATTATGCTCCTGCAACTAACAAGAGTAAGTTATTGTGGCACCAGAGCTCTCTGACAGAGAAGGCTCAATGTCTCAGAAAAAAAATAATACAATTCCCATGATTCCCTAGCACTGAGCCAGGGCAGTGCCTCAATTTAATGTGCACTATTTCAGGCAATCTGCAAAGGCCCATAGTGTGGTGTAGTAGTTTGAGGATTGGACTAGGACTCTGAAGAATAGGGTTTGAATCCCCACTTGGACATATAACCCCACTGGGTGACCTTGGGCAAATCACACACTCTCTGACTCAGAGGAAGGTAAAGGCAAGCCCCCTCTGATCAAACCTTGCCAAAAAAAAAAAAAAAACATGGTAGATTCACCTTAGGGCTGCCATAAATTGGAAAAGACTTGAAGGCACACCGCACACACCTGCAACTTAAGGCCTTTGCAGACTGCCAGAAATAGTGCACATTAAATTGAGGCACTGCCCTGGCTCAGTGCTAAGGAATCGTGGGAACTGCAATTTATTGTGGCACCAGAGCTCTCTGACAGAGAAGGCTCAATGTCTCAGAAAAAAATACAATTCCCATGACTCCCTAGCACTGAGCCAGGGCAGTGCCTCAATTTAATGTGCACTATTTCAGGCAGGGCCTCAGCAGACGGAGGCCCTGGAGCCGCCGCCAGACGGAGCGCCGCGGGGATGCAGCCTCCGCATCCCGGCGCTCCTGCGGCGGCTCTGGAAGGAGCGCTAAATCAGCGCTCCTTCCTCAAGACAGGGAAAGTGCGCCCTAAAAGCGGTGGGCGCACTTTCCCTGTCTTTTCCTCCGCAGCGCGTCCGGTCGCTGCGGAGGGAGGTTGCCTTGGAAGCGCCGGCCGTGCGGAGGGCCGGCAGCTTCCAGGGCGACCTCAGGAAGAGGAAGGGGCGCCGCTCGTGCGGCTGCCCCTCCTCTTCGGGGCCTCCAAGACGACTCTATTAGTCGTCTGCCGAGGCCCGCAGTCTGCAAAGGCCCTTACTGAGAAAATGGAGAACATGTTAGACATCAGCTTGTTAGAGAGACAGAGGCCACAAGTGATCACCCTGTTATACATGACACATTTCCAGAATATTTGGTTTACTGAAGCTCACATTGAGGAAACAGCCCTTGATTGTCAGACATTGCTCCAACCTGAATGTAGTTAACTAGCCTATTCTGATGCTTCGGCAAGCTTTTATTTGTACAATTTTTATTGGTGTTTTAATCTAATATTTTCATATAGTGGCTGACAGGAGGAGAAGGAAGATCAGTGAACTAGGAGGATCACCAGTCAATGACTGTCCCACTCCTCCCATACTGGCACAACCATATAGCTGTTGGTAGGAACAGATGAGCAAGGATGATCAATCATCTATTGAAAGCTATTATGGCTGTTGATGGATAAGTTTCACTTGGTTTCCTCCCCAGTCTCTCCCATTAGCAAAACCATGTTGTGTCCAGCAGGAGGGAGTGTGGGACAGGCAAGTGAAGAGGATCATTTGTTGATAACTCTTATAGCCAGTGGTAGATGAGTCTCACTCAGCTATTCCCTTCTATGAACACAGCTATGTAGTAAGTGGTGGGAGGGAATGTGGCAGATGAGCTAGTAAGATTGTCTTTTGACAGTATCATAGCCAGGGATAGATGAACTCAGGCTGCTACTCTGCAATCCCTTCACACTCCATAGCCATAGATGTTCAGGCAGGAGGTAACAGAGGAAGCTGAGCAAGAAACATTCCTCATTGTAGCCTAAATATACATTCAAGGACCTCTCTGTTTGACTGGAAGGTGTTTTTTTAAAGAAGTATTGGCATTCAGGGAGTTGCAAAGGAGAGCTGGAGAAATAGACTTTTGGTATCATGTTGCAGCAGCATGTCTATGTTTGCTATGTTTTTTTTTTTTTTTTAAATGCCATAGTAATAAATGGTGCAGTACAGTTTGAGCAGGGAAATAATAAAATCCTAATATAGCTTATCCTCCCATAGCCATGTGTGCCTGCCGGGATCAGGAAGGGTAAAGATTAGCTGTCTCCAGAATCCATTACTGAACATGTGTGAACACTGCCTATCTCACCACTTCCCCTGCCCCCCCAAACATGTTTAAAATCCACAGTTCTGTAAGTATGGCCACCAAAATGGAAGCCACAATAAAAATAGAGACTAGTGAAATAAAGAACAAAAAACATTCTTGGATGACTTTGAGGTAACATTCAAGTGGTCTCTATTAGGCTCAAGATGATTTTTCTTTCCATACGCAAGGCTTATCTGATTAGCTTGTTTCATTTCACATATGCATATTATTAGTCTTGAATAAAAACTTTGTTGAATCATGTTGAGGTCCTCCTCTTCCTCCTCTTCCTCTTCTTTGCTGTAGGAACCTGTCCCTATTCTTTCCATTTTATCTGGTCCTACATTTTCTGTTAAAGAAGTAATGTCCACGTATATCTTTAATGTCTTTAAAAAGAAAAGAAAAGAAAAAAGATAGAGTATGTTAATAATAATAATAATAATAAATTTTATTTCTATCCCGCCCCTCTGCATAGCAATCGGGGCGGCTCACAGCAATTAAAATACAATAGTTAAAATACATTCTAATATCCCAATCCCTCCCCCCATCCCTCCCACCCCTTAAGACAGAATTAAACTTAAAAGATTTAAAGCAAAAAATAATTTAAATGAAAACAAAGTTATAAAATAATGCTGGCAGGACAATAGAGAGCATAGGGAGGAGATTCAGTGTTCATTCCTCTAAGGAGGATCAATCTGGGAAGGCCTGCCGAAAGAGATCCGTCTTAACTGCTTTCTTAAAAGCAGTGGGTGTTGTGATGAGACGGATCTCGTCCGGCAGGCCATTCCATAGTTTAGGGGCAATGATTGGAGTAATTGTGACTTTAAACAGAAAATAAAATATTTTGATTGACAAGTGACACATATTTCATGGGACAGCCACATATTGCAAGAACACATGGCATGAGGCAAAGTTGCTACAAAGTTACATAATGCTGTATGGCACAAAGTGATGACTCAGAGCCAACACTCTATATAAGTGGACTAAGAGTGTGGGTACTTGTGGGTTAGTTTGTAGCTGGTGGAGTTGGTTGGAGTAGACATTGGTGTAGTTGCCTGAGAGAAGTGTGTAAATATTGTATCATATTAAACACAACACAACTGAAGATAAAAACCTCCAGAACTTTGGATGAATCAACTGCCTGAGAGTTGTTTTCTTGTGAGTGTGAAAAGTCGTCAGCGCATTGCCAGTATCAATAGTTGGGTGGGGTTTTTTTTGTTTTTGGAACTTTGCTATGTTAATTTTTTTGCTGCATCTGGGTGACTTGTGCCCCTCACCAACAGATTATTATTTTTATCTTTAATAAACCTGAGCTAATACTGCAACACATAACAACCCAAGTATCCAAATAAGGAGCCCTGGTGGTGCAGTGGTTAAATGTCTGTACTGCAGCCACTCACTCACAAATCACAAGTTTGTGAGTTCAATACCAGCCAGGGGTTGACTCAGCCTGGCATCTTTCTGTAGGTCACCAAAATGAGTACCCAACTTGTTGGGCAATTAGCTTACATTTTGTGAACTGCTTAGTACACTGGTAAGTGTATAGAAATGTACTTGCTATTGCTAATTGATATTGCCAATTGCTATTGCTATCCTCTATAAACATCTATATGTGGCTCAATTAATTTAAACTATTCCAGATATTTTACCAAAGTTGTATTTGATTTACCAGTTACACTGATTGAAGCTTGCATTCTTACTACAACAATTATCTTCCATTAGATCACAGTCCTGAAACATGCTATAATATGTGGGTATACCTGAACAACATATTATAGTTCCCACACTTCACTTGCTGGTTTGATTTTGATAAAATTGTGTGTGTATTTATATTTGTGCTAATGAATATTCCCTACATTTCTTCTAAAGCCAAATATATATATATATCACTAGTTCTATATATCCAAGGGAAGTTTGAACATGTTTTTTTCAGAAAGTCCCCACACTTTGTGGCATGTGTCATACATGAAAAATGAGGGAACTTTAATATGGCAGAGAAATGTACTGTTAAACAAAAGTTTAAAAAAACTCAACTGAGCAAGCCCAGCTTTTTGAGGTATCACTGAACTAGTTCTTCTGACAGCTGTCAAAATGTATTCATGGCAATTTGAACAAAATGTGCAGAAGTGGTGTAATTGCTGTGATGAGTATTATTTTGTCAATAAAGGGGCGTTACAGGCTGGGGGTGGAGTTGGTGCGGAGAAGCCACATGCCGGCCAGCCTAACCTCACCCCAATGCTATTCTGATGCCACCAAAAGGGCACAGAAGAGCCGTGGTAGGATTCCCTGCCCTAGCCCATGCATAGTGATGCAGGGACTCAGTACAGGGTGAGTCTGGACTTGAGTGGCTGAAAATGTGTTCCTGAAGTCTATTCAATGGCCAGGGGGGAGGGGAGGGTTTAAATTACTCATTCTCCCCTGCTGGAATAAAAAAAGGAATATATCTCTAATAATCAGTGATTTTCTGACAATAATCCACAACTACTTTACCAAATGCTCTTTATGAAGATGATTTCAGAGGCATGCTGTCTGATCATGGAGCTAGCATGTAGCCTTCATGACTTGTAAGTGGCATTCACTAGGAATCTTTCTAATCTCTCCTTAAGGCCATCCAGAGCCTGAGCAGATGGGCCATGAGAGCACAGACTTGACCCATGCTTTTCTGGCACCAGTTCTCACTTGGGTTGGTCCCTTGGGTCCAATCCTACCTTGAGGGTTTTTGACCTGCATGGTCTAATCTAGATGTCCCAAGGCAATGGGTAATCTGTGTCCTTTAGCCCATGTGGACCTCCTAGGCTGGTTGACATTGCCATATCTTGTAGTAGTTGATATGTGCTGTGATTAGGGAAGGAATTATTTCAAAATATCTGACACATGTTTCTCAACCAGACTGATGAGAATATTCACAGTTTAGGACTTATCCTTCACAAAAGTCACACTTTATTTTCTCATGAAACAGCATTTTATCCACAAAAATCACATTTCTGTGCAGCAATATCATTTTCTGTGCAGAATATGCTGTTTTCTGCACAAACACCCTCCATATACTACTGAACTGTGCATAGTATTTATTGCTGTGGGAAGAAAATTGCTAAATTTATTAACTGCTTTCTTTAAGAGATTTGCCCTAGCTCTTCTATCTTCAAAATTTATTTTTTTAAATTTTGCATAAAAGAATGGGAAACTGGAATATTTTCTCCTTGCCTGCGGGATTAGTGAGTGAGTGAGATATTTTCTATTGGTCTCAAGAGTATTCTTACATTTGTGAGGAAATTTTGTGCAAATTTCATATACTGTTCAAAGTATATGGCTGTTTTCTTGTGCCTACAGCTTTTAAAATTAGAAGTGTCAGGTGGGTTGCATAGAGTCTTTTGGGGGAAGAGATTGTTTGTCTTATCTTGTAAGCTGCCTTGGTTGTTTTTACAGAGAGGTGGGATATAAATAAATATTATTATTATTATTATTATTATTATTATTATTATTATTATTATTATTATGGATGAACAATATTTTCATATATGCTTGCTTCATTATCTGTGTGTTGTTTCACAGAAGTAAATTATTCAGGGACTTCTTGTGCAAATTGTGCAAATTGTGCAAACCTGGACCAAAAAAGTACTCTCACATTTCCGTCTCACATAGGAAATAAGAAATCTCAGAAAAGTTGCCAGTGTCTTGATGCAGTGTCTCAGCATGTTTTCAAGAGATCTTCTCTTGTCAAGAATGAAGCATTCTATGATTTTACAAATATACTTCATGTCCCTAGTGACTTCAATTTCTAGTTTTAAGAGAGAGGAATTTTTCATAACCACTTTCTCTATACTATGAATAATTTTACACACTTCCATCATATCCTTTTTATTTACCTATCTCTTTTTTCTAACCCAGAAAATCTCTAGTTATACCCATTTCACCTTGGGGAGTTGTTTATTATTTTCATTTTGTTTTCATTTTCTGTACCTTTCTTAGCTGTCCAGTAATAGCAATGATCAGACCTGTATACAGTATCCATTTGTGGATGTGGTTAAGAGAGTGGCTGTTTTATTTTTGTCCTTGATAATTCCCAACATGGAATTCACCAGTGTTCAACAGTTCAGAATGGTTTCCACCAGGACTAGATTTTTTTAATTATTATTTTAGTTGTGACATACAATATTTCCTCATAGAAACAATAATTGTGTGAGACAGGGAGAAACAGTAGAAATCATTCATGACAAAGGAGCTCTACAGACAGCCTTGATCCAGCACTTTGCTGCTCGAAAAAGAGCTGGCAAATGCTGCTCCTTTTCAGAGCAGCAAAAAAGCCACTCTTGCTGCTGAGGTGGTGGCTTTTCTGCACTCCTTTGGCACAGTGTGTCTGTACACTGTGCCAAGGGATGCTGCACACCATGAGGTGGGGCACACAGCATGATGGCAGGATTGGGGTGTAGTCAGGGTGGCCAGTGTGCAGTCACCATGCCCTGACGCCACCCCCAGGACAGCCCTTTTGGCCAGCCTGTACAGGCTGAAATTTTATTTTATAAAAATCATTTTAGGACCTTTAAGAAACAGGAAAGTGACCATGGTGCAACCACCAAAAAGTCCCACTTCCTGATACTTATTGACTGGAAGTTAGGTTATGAGAACTAGAAAGCAGACCTTTAATTTATATGCTAACTTTCCTCCAGGAACACAAGCCTTCAGCAGATTCAGAAAAGGTTTATTTAGTAATCAGAGATGACATCATTACATACTTGTTGTCAGGACTGAAAGGACTTTTTCCAGTTACATAGTATACTTAGAATCCAAACAATTCACTCATTACAGCCCATATATCAGCAGCTCAAAACATGCTGTCTTCTTAGGTCTTGCCCCTCCTTCTAGAATGTACTGGGTAATTTACAGCTCATTTGTCTTCTGCACACATATGCTCATTATCCCAGGCTGGGAATGTTACACACTCTTTTCTTTCCCAGCATCAACTAGATAGCATACCACATTATTCCACATTACCACACATATACTCAAAATGACATTTAAAAATGACAGGATCATCTATGGACCATGATCCTGACATGGTCTCATAGTGATTCATATGGTTGCTGATGGGCATTATCATACAATAAATGAAATTCCCCTAAAATGACAATTCCCCTCCACCACCACCCATGATAGAGATAGGTATTATTGAAAAGAAAACCTTTGAACTGGAATGGTCACTAGAAAGATATTTTCAGGAGTATCATGCAATGGCTTGAATATGTTTCTGGCACACTCTGAGCAATTTGCATGAAAATCCCAGAAAAATATCAAGAAAGCTATGGGTTTTCCCTCCTTCCTCTTTAATGGGGGATAAATCCTTTGAAGGGCAAACCGCCTATTTGTAAAATTGAGTGAGAAACTATTAAGAATATCATTTTTCCTCACCAGGATTTTTGACTACCACTGAATTATCTTGAAAGACATGTATATGGACCAATGAATGTTCATCAGAAATGCCTGAAAGTATGAGGATATTGGTCTGCTCATTTTGTTGGTAAAAAAATGGGAATGTCTCATTAAATGGAATGATCTAAACATATTTTCTGGTCCTTTGGGGGCACAAGTATATGCTTGTTTGATACTTGTAATGAATTAATAGGCAAAATACTGACAGTATGAAATTTGAATTATGTTCTTTCCTTCATACCATTTCTCTATTCTCAGACTGCCATTCACTGGCAAAATGCCATGGCAAAATGTGGTGACAGCTCAGACTGATTATAAATTCATCCAGATCTCCTTTGTTTATTGTTCATAGTATGCCAACAACAGTTCTGAATTTGTTTAATGCATTCTAAGGAAGAAATATAGTGTGTAAACATGATAGTGTGTAAACACATGACAAATATATTATTTGCCAAGTAAACAGAAACATCAAACTATATCTGTTTAATATTTCATTTATATTCATTGATTTGTAATGGACTTTGTTCAAATTCTATTTTCAAGTATGGTATAGTAGTTTTCCATGCCTAGAAAATCTGTGGGCTGACCCCTAATTCTCCCATATCAGCAAGAGAGAGAGGCAGTCTTAAATGAGGAGAGATTTTGTCAGAAATCACTAGCACCCATCTCCCTTCCTGTTCAGTGATCCACAACTGAAGCTGGACCTAACTGTTGGATTAGGTCTTGGTCTCTGCCCAAACTACTTAAGCAAATAATCAAACAATCAAAAGATTTCTGAAGATGGAAGGAGCCTTTGTGTTTCTGTGAAGATGATTCCCAACCCAACTAATAACATTTATCTGTCTCAAAGTATAAAGACTGGACCAACCAAATCATCCTTCTGCTACTGAGATCTTCAGAATGAAATATCTAAGGGTACATACGCACTGTGAAAATAATGCAGACAGACAACATTTTAACTTCTATGGCTCCATGCTAAAGAATCCTGGAATTTGTAGTTTTGTGAGGCACTAGAATTCTTTGACAGAGAAGGCTAAATACCTTGTAATATGACATATCCCAGGATTCCATACAGTGGAGCTATAGCACTTCAAATGGTATCTACCGTAACTGCATTATTTCCACAGTGCATATGCACCCTTAGCCATCAAGTGGACATTTATGATCATTTCTTAAGACCCTGACCACTTATTGTTGATCATCATAATAATCATCTTTTAGAAGTGTTCTGCTTTTTATCTTTCTTTGTTATTAAAAATGGTCCACACTGGAACTGAAGAAAGATCATTTGTAACAGCATTTTCTTCTATTACAATCGTGTTAAGATATGCTATTAAGATAGATTATCCAATTAAAATGAATACATTAGATTGAATAAATTTCTCAGTTATACAAAGAAGAAGCAGTTTAACCTTTCAACTCCAGAGGCTTAATTGAATCATAAGAGGCATATGAGTGCATATGACTGGTTATGCTTTGATATCAGGATGAAAAAATTAACTCCTCTTCAGAAACATATAATTCATTTTACATATTCAGGACAACATTAAAAGAGGATACTAAAGAGAGAGACATAGGGAATACGTAATTCACATATTCAAAAGACCACAGAAAAGGCAGAATAGCTCACAATACTTCCTTTTGTCTGGTAAATCATCAAGTTCCTAGAGGGACTGCTGTGTTTGGCCGAGCATGGGGGTACAATCTCTGAGAGTAAAGTCTCATAAAATCTTCATTTGAGGGTGTTGTAAAAATACTAAATTGTATGTTCACCCCCCTTCTCCAACAAATGAAGGTCCCACCTGTTTCATTTAGACACTGATATAGTTGTAATACATTTGTGAGGACAACCTAAATGGCACATCATTGCTTGCAGGCTGCAATATATTTCAATCTCTTTATCATGCAAAATGGTACAAAATCAGATAATGGGGAGGGGGTTGTTGAGGGAAATGTGAGCTTTACGTCATGCTATCCATACATTCCTATGTTGTAATGTAATTAGGAGACAATGTATGCAAGCTCATAAATGGGGCTCGTTGGGTGGTCTGATAGTACTAGATTTGGACTAGATTTAGGTTTGATGGGATGGGGGAAAGAGAGATGAAGGCCTCGCTCCCACTATGATTTAAAACAAATTGCTGATTGGGTTATATGTTTGTTGCATTGGCACAAAGGACATCGAACACAATTATTTGGGTAAAACATTTGGCCACAACTTTTATTTTGTACAGGGTCTTAAACTTAATCAATTTTTACAATTAAATAACAGATTTTTTGAAAACTAGCATTTTCTTGACGCATGCGCTCGTGTGATTAAGCGCAAGCACTGTTGTTTAATTTGTCTCCCACATGTCATGCATCAAGTCTATCAGTTTATGTAATTTAAAACATCAATAACTAATCCCTCCCCCAACCAGATGTGATGTCATAATTGATCTTAAGCCAACTTAACATATGACATCATCCAAGTTTAAAATGATGTCATACCAATTTGGTTAACCTAATGACATAAAGCTAATTTAGAATTTTTATTAACCCAATTATTATTTATCAATTAACCTAATTATACCCCTGAGGGGGGGGGTCCCTGCCTGCCAACAAATTTATCTCAATTACAATAAACCCAATAGACCCAGAACCTCAAGTTGTGACAATTAACATTTATCCAACTGAACTTATCATGAACTTTTGTAAGTATTCATTATGCAGACAGCTCTGATAACTTTTTAACCAGCAAATTAACACATTTTTTCTTTTCCAACTGCAAATTGGTAATGCTATTATTCTCAGGGAGGGCGAAAAACCCAAATTGCTAATCTGGGAAAATTCCCTCCCGGCCCCAAAGGCGACCAGCCGAAGCCTGAGAGTAAATAACATGTTAACCAATTACTTGAGGGTGGGCGGGATGGGCTGCTCACCTGCAACTTGAAAAATGGCTGCTGCCGCGAGGCAGCTTTGGGCTCAATAGCCCTCCAAAATCTTGCTCCCAGTAACCTGAGATTTTAAGCTCTTGTGACACTGGGAGTGAGACTGTCCATTGATTGGCCGAGCAGCCCGGCAAGGGTGGGCCTTCCGGGCTGCTCAGCCAATCCCGCGGCGATGCCCTTTTATGGGGCCTACTCAACAGAAGACCCCTCCCGACGTGTCGGGGGGGTGTCTTTATCCCCACTTGAAACTGATTCTGAACTGACTGCACTCAGTTTCAATCATGATGAAGCAAGACAAATGCAGTCTTTGGAAAACCGTCATTTCCTCCCTCTCCTTTCCCAGGACCCGTCCTACATTCCAACCTTCTCTCCAGGAGAAATTCCAAAATGCCCTCTATTCTAAACTTGACTGGTAAGCATGTCTTCCAAGTCTGCAAGCCTGGGAGGGTAGCACCACACCCATCGCTGCATGTATCCCAGGGAGACTTGGAGAACATGGGGATACTAGTGAGGGATGGGGTACTAGTGATGGATGGAATTTTGGCTATGGCACCCATGACTCCCTCCTGTGTTTTCCTGAATGTGTTGCCAATTGCGTCACCGATGATGCATAGATGATTGACAGGCATTTTGAAGGGGCACAAACTTTTTAAAGATATGTATCAAAGGAATTACAGAGTGAGTTTCTACATATTGTTCCTAACACAGTGGGCATTGCTTGATTGCTTAAACTGTATATTGTTTCAAAGCTGAACACTCCATACAGTCTATTTCAAAAAGATTTATTTTTCTAGCAGATCCATACATAGCAATGGAGCGGGGGGGGGGGGAGGATTCAGGCCATACACAGCTTGCCTGGGACATAGCAAGAATCAATCTCAGAACTGATAGGGCTGCACTTGTGATACCAGAAGTGCCATGTCTGTGGATGATGCTCTGATTGAAAATTACAGAAGTAATGTGCTACATGTACCCACTTTATCCAACAACTGTAACATTTAATTGGGCATGCATTGCTTAATAATTGTGTGGTTGTAAGCTCTTTGAAATATATTTGCAAATTCTTTGAATTTTGTTATCATCATGGATTAAGAACAACATTATTGTAGTCATACATTTATGTAACTATTACAATGGCATTGGATTTATGTTAATGGCGCAATATATTTTGGTTTTGGGGTTTTTTTTAATGATGGGATCAACTCCATGTGAATTTTTGTTTACCTTATCTAGTGTAAATTATCTAAGTAGGATAATTTACTCTATAGGAAATTTTAAAATCTATTAAATTATAATAAGATGAAGATGGAGGAGAAGGACTTGTCTGTCTGACTGTCTGCCTGCCTACCTAGTCATTAAATAATTAATTTACATCCTATGTTTTCCCCAGCCATGTTATCATCAAAGTTGTCTTTGCATCATGTTATTTTACTAAAGTGTACCATTTTCAGTAAAAACTTTTTAGAAAAAAGTGCTTACAAATGTGTCATATTTAATGCCATTCCCATTTTTATTTTTATGACTTCTTTTGCATACATTTGACTCCTCATCCCCAAAAGGCAAATTGAAAAAATATTTTTTTTCAATCTTTATTTGAAACTTAAGAGCTCCTTAATGTTACACTCCAGATATGGACTTGCTATCAGTTTATAATGCAGCGTTTTAGTTACCAGAAGAACTTTTCAAGTAGTGAACAAGTGGTGTGGGGGAAAGAGAGCACTTTTTCTAGAAGTCTTACCTTTGACCAGTGAATATCAATACAAAATGTTACCAAGTTAAAAGAGTTTATGTAGGAAAATCATGTGCCACCTCTCTGTAAGAATATGTGCCAAATGAACAGCTTGTTGAAAACATTTGTTTGATGTGCATGTGTGAGTGTGAGTGTGACAGTAGCCTAGGCTACAGTTGGCAAGTATATCCATTTTTTGTCCTACAATTTAGCATTCTATAAAATGTCTTCTGATATATATACAGTTGGTCCTCCATAGCCACAGATTTTTTTTTATCCACAAATTAAAAACTTTACATCTTGAAAATATTTTAAAAATATATGAGTTCCAAAAATCAAACCTTGATTTTGGCATTTTGTATAAGGGACACCATTTTACTACCCCACTGTATATAATATTTTGGTATCCATGAGGGGCCTGGAGCCAAACCCCAGTGGACACCAAAGGCTCACTGTGTGTATATATATATATATATATATATATATATATATATATATATATATATATTGTGTCTTAAATTTTCCCTTTCTTTTATGTACATTTAAAATTAGTTTGAAGTACATAGAGCACTATTGATTTAATACTGGTGGTGAACATTTGTCATTATATGCAAAGGGATCTTGTAGCACCTTTGAGATTAACTGAGTGAAAGGGGTTGTAGGATAAGCATTCATAGACCTCTTCCTCCAATGCATGGAGTGAAACTGGTGTCCAGGAAAAACCTTTATAATCAAACTACATGATTTATCATTATAGGTTAGAAAAATTAAACAGTAAAACTAATAAATGTAATATAGCAAGAGCACATACCCTGGACATATATACAATCCCTCTTTTATTAAAACTGACTTAAAAGCTCTACTGAATTTGAGAATTAATGCCCTTATTGTTCTATAAATTCCACAGATCACTGTCAGTAACATTTAATGAAAATGCCTACTTGCTAAACTGACAGTATATAAAACTTTCTAAGTTCAGCCTTCCTTAGTGCAAAAACTTTTTCAGCACATGAGATTTAATGTGTTACATTTACAATGTACTATGTGTACAAATGTAGACATTTTGTTGTTGTTGTGTGCCTTCGAGTCATTTCTGACTTATGGCTACCCCAAGGTGAACGTATCATGGGGTTTTCTTGGCAGAATTTGTTCAGAGGAGGTTTGCCATTGCCTTCCCCTGAGACTGAGAGCCTGTGACTTGCCCAAGGTCACCCAGTGGGTTTCATGGATGAAGTAGAAATCAAACCCTGGTCTCCAGATTCCTAGTCCCACACTCAAACCACTACACCATGCTTTAATGTGTTACATTTAACCCAGCTTCAAGGGGGTAAGAAGCTTCTTGGTCTGCAGAAGGAATAGTTTAATTCACAATTACTAAAATAGCTGGCAATTAGTTGCTGATGACTGTTACATCTAATGTCAATGCCTGAGGTTCTTGTGTTGATTTGTCGTTAGAAGTGTGCAGAGTGTATGCCAGCTCCATACATCTCTGGATCAGTAACTTGCTGCAGCCTTCCGGCATTCCATGAACCAGACCAGAGACTGAGGGCCTTTGCAGACTGCCAGAAATAGTGCAAATTGAATCCACTTTAAGGGTTATGGTTATGGTTAGGGAATCATAGGAACTGTATTTTATTGTGGCACCAGAGCTCTCTGACAGAGAAGGCTCAATGTCTCAGAAAAAAACACAATTCCCATGACACCCTAGCACTAACCCTAACCCCTAAAGTGGACTCAATTTGCACTATTTCTGGCAGTCTGCAAAGGCCCTAGATTCTCTTCAAAAGAAGGGTCTTTATTCTTCAGATGCAGAATTAACATGGTAACTATTTACATTGTAGAAAAGCCATTAGAACAAAGAAAACTCCATGCCAAGCTATGCCAAGCCCAGCAAGTCACTCAAGGAAAAACTCCACCCCCAGGGTGATGCCTTTATAGACATTTGCTAAACAGCTCTAAACCCAGCCTTCTTCTGTGTGTCATGTGACCAGTGGTTCTCACATACTCGATCACCTAATCTGTTTATACTCTTTCTTCCATGTTCCCAGACACAGATTGACCATGGCTACTTTGTTTTGTATAATCCACCTACAGGCTAAAGCTTTCACAGTTAGAAACTTTCTCACATCTGTACATTCCCACTTTGACTACAAATTCCAACACCTTTAACATGTTGATGTATATGCAGCAACATATTGGCCTTTATGCTCCTAGAATGATGAGCTGTGTTGCATTGTGATGTTTATAGATTTATTTTATTGAATTCACTTGCAGTTAATCCTGATATTTTATGTACTTGCAATTTAAAATGTCATTTCAATATGTTAATTCATTTTCCCACATTAATACATACTTTTCCAATGACCTTGAGAATAAGGCATCTTTCTTACCATCTCTCCAAATCCTTTGTTCTAAAGACTTATTGCACTGTTGATCTACTCAAGACATTCAATCTGTTTCTGAAAATTACCTTACTGCCAGACAAACAGCAAACTCTTCTTCAGATTCGAAA
The DNA here is from genome assembly GCA_020142125.1 of Phrynosoma platyrhinos. NCBI lineage: Eukaryota > Metazoa > Chordata > Lepidosauria > Squamata > Phrynosomatidae > Phrynosoma > Phrynosoma platyrhinos. The sequence continues at coordinate 90,221,814 of JAIPUX010001232.1, read as the reverse complement.
GTGTGGCTGCAGCACAGGGAACATTCTGTAATACTTATTTGATGATTAATAGGAGGTTGCCTTTAAAGAGCCTCAAAATATATATTTTTAGAGTGATTCACTTGTAGCAGTATTGTAATTAAAATGGTCTGCTGGGCTTCTATGCTGTGTTTTTTTTTTATTTATCCTCTGAAGTTAACCTATAATATATGGTAGTTTTGTATGGGATATATATATATATATATATATATATATATATATATATATATACCTGAAAGCAAGTGTTGAGCAACCTCTCCCCAGCTATGTTGAAAAATTCTGGAAGTTGCAGTCAACAAGATGTAGAGAGCTGCAAAAGTTGGCAATTTTACAGTGCATTTGGTGGATTGTAAAAAATCTCAGCTCAAAAACAAAGTGCTTTTACACTAAAATAAATAAATAAATAAATATGTTTATGTTTAAAAACTATGTCTTTCATTTGAAGAACATCATAATATAATTGGAACATTAACATGCAATGGACAATTCTCGATTGTAATCAACCTCTTTGTATTTTATTCTAGTTTGGTACATATCCTATAGAAGATCTTTTCAATGATTTTCAAGATGGACGAAGGCTCCTGGAGCTTCTGGAAGGTCTTACAGGCCAAAAACTTGTATGTATATGCATGCTCTGCCCCGCACAGATATTTCAGCAAACATATGCACATTTACATGTGTTGTTCTAATTGTATTTGACTTCAAAAAGTAGAGAAATTGCACTGTAAAATTCATGTTCCTAGACTTTGCCCCTGAATATTTCTGTCTAGAAAGGCCTTGAATTTGTACTAATTATAAGAACAAGAATAAAAACTATAGTGCTATGCAAGTTACAGAGCAGACCTAATCCAATATTATATTATAAGGTTATACAATTGTAATGTGCCCTATAGCAACCTGTTGAATTTTGGATATGATGTAGCTTCAGGTGTTTGTTTTTGCTGTTTTTTTAAAATCCCTCTTCACCACAGAAGATCAAACTACTTAGGGGGTAAACAAACCTTGTTTGCCTGAGAATGGATGAGAGTATTTTTTTGTATCCCATTTTATTATTACCGTATTTTCCGGCGTATAAGACTACCCGGCGTATAAGACGACCCCCCATTTTTTCCAGTCAAAATATAGAGTTTTAGCACCTCTATCCTCCTTGTCCTTATACCCAGCGTATAAGACGACCCCCCCTTTAACCACAGATTTTGCAGGTTTAAAAGTAGTCTTATACGCAGGAAAATAAGGTAATTAGTATTATTTGATGTATTTGTACAGTGAATTAAAGAGTGCATATGCATAAAAACACAACAGAAAAAAACACTAATATATCTGAAACAATAATATATTTAATTCCATTAAGATTTTTAAAATTTGAACATGTGCATTATACAATGCTGAGAGTGAAAAATGTGGCCAGTCAGAAAACTTTATAGTGAGTACACTATAATAGATTTATATTGTGTGGTCTATAGTCTAGGAATGTAAGGGCCTTTGCAGACTGCCAGAAATAGTGCAAATTGAGTCCACTTTAAGGGTTAGTGCTAGGGAATCATGGGAATTGTTTTTTTTCTGAGACATTGAGCCTTCTCTGTCAGAGAGCTCTGATGCCACAATAAAATACAGTTCCCATGATTTTCTAACCCTAACCCTAACCCTTAAAGTGGACTCAATTTGCACTATTTCTTTTTTTAATTTTTTATTAAAGTCAATAAAAACAAACATAATACACTAAACAGAGAAAACATAACACCACATCCCACCCCATACCATACCATACCACCCCCACCACCCATACACAATACACTATACATTCTTTCTAACATCAATCACAAGGCACATTTGACTTCATTTGACTTCTACTGATTAGTACATTGATATTATTAAAGTTTTCTCTCAATATGTGAAGTGATACTTAAAGTATCTGGTAGGTCTTCCTTAATCATTCTTATTCCATCTAAACCAAAAATCTTTTTTCCATACATAAGAAAAACAAAACAAATTCCTATTTACATATTCATCATCATTAAACTTATCTTTTGTCCTCATTGACTATCTCTGGTATATCTAGTTACAGTTCTAAAGAATTCCTACCTTCAATATATCTACCTGTACACTTTAATCCAAACCTATTGTCCATAATTCACCCCATTTTATTCTAATGTATTTAATAAATGATTTCCAAACTTCACCAAAATATCCCCATGGGTCTTTTTTTTTTTTTTTTGTAACAGTTGTGTTAGCTTATCATTTTCCATTAATTCATATACCTTCCATATCCAATCATCAATTTTATGTATCTTCTTTTTTTTCCAATTCACAGAATATATAATTCTAGCTGCAGTCATCATATAGAATAAAAGCCTACCATGTTCTTTATCTAGTTTCTCTTCTTCATTTATACATAGTAAATATCTTTTTGGGTCTTTTATTAATGGTTGTTCTATTATTATTTTTATTTCTTCACGAATTTTGGTCCAATTTTTTTTTTTTTTTGCCTGTTTGATAGTATGTTTCTATTTCCTTTTCAGATTTCCAGCAAATATTTCCTCTGTTTTATATATTTTTGATTATTTATATTGGGTGAGATGCCATCTAAACAACATTTTATATATGTTCTCTTTCATATTACAATTTACAGTATATTTCATTCTTTTTAGCCATGTTTTTCCCCATTGTATTAATGGTATCAGTTTTCTGATATTCTGGGCCCATTTAATCATATAGGGCTTCACCTGTTCTTCTTCCATATCAATTTCTAATAAAAGTTTGTATAATTTTTTAATTCTATGTTTTTTTTCTTCCTTTATTATATTCTCTAATCTTGAATCTGCTTCCTTAATATTATTTGTTTTTAGATCAATTAATGCTCGTTCTCTTATTTGCCAATAAGTAAACCAGGTACATTGTATACCTTCTTCTCTTAACTGTTCTACGGTTTTCAATTTTGTTCCAGTTTTGATCAATAAATCATCATATGTGGCCCAATTCGATTCTTTAAGAGGAGTCATTCTAAAAAAAGCTTCATTTATTGATGCCCATCTTGGTATGCCTGGGCATATTCTTGGTTTCAATTTTATTCAAATTTGTAGCAGGGATCTCCTAATATAATGGTCGTTAAAATCCTTATTTGCTTTTATTTTATCATAAAATAGATACCCATGCCAACCAAATCTTAAATCTGCTCCTTCTAATTTTAATTGTTTTTTATTTTCTAATTTTAACCAATCTATAGTCCAATCCATTGTACTTGAATAATAGTAAATTTTTAAATTTTGTAATGCTAGTCCCCCTCTTTTGATTTCATCTTGTAAAATTTTAAATCTAATTCTTGGTTTTTTCCCTGACCATAAAAATTTAGCTATATCTTTATTCCAATTTTGAAAAGGTTTGTCATTCTTAATAATTGGTAAATTTTGGTATAAAAAAAATCATCTTTGATAGTAGGTTCATTTTGATTGCTGCTATTTTCCCCATCCAAGATAGATCTAATTTACCCCATCTTTGTAGCTCTTTTTTTTTATTTCTTTCCATTTTGTTTCATAATTGTTTTTAAATAAATCTGTATTCTTTGTGGTTATATAAATTCCCAAGCATCTTACCTTTTTAACTTGTTGAAAGTTCAGTTTTGTTTTTAATATTTGTTTCTCATTTTCAGTCATATTTAAAGTCAACATGTTCATTTTTTCTTTGTTATTTGTGAGTCCGGAGACTTCACTGTAATTTTGCAATGTCGTTAACAATTCATCTATATTTTCTACAGGATTTATAAGGGAAATCATAAGGTTGTCTGCAAATGCATCAAATTTAAATTCACTACCTTTAATTTTGGCTCCTTCTATTTTTGAATTTCTTCTAATTGCATTGTTTAGTATTTCTAGAGTGGTTATAAACAGGAGTGGTGATAAGGGACAGCCCTGTCTTACTCCTCTTTGTATTCTAATTTTTTGAGAATTCCCCAATTAATCACTAAGGCTGCCTTTTGATCTTTATATATGTTTTGAATTCAATTTATAAAATTTCCCCCAAGCTCCATTTTTTCCATAATTTTGAACATAAAATTCCAATTAACTTTATAAAAGGCTTTCTCTGCATCTATGAAGAGTAAAGTTAATTTTTTATCTATCTTTTTTGAATGATGTTCTATTAAATTTAATACATTTCTTATATTATCTTTCAAATACCTATTTGGTAGAAAACCAGATTGATCTTTGTGTATCCAATTCACTAGGATTCTTTTTAATCTCTCAGCCATGATGTTTGCAAATATTTTGTAATCATTGTTTAATAATGAAATTGGTCTGTAACTTTTTGGATCTTGAAGATCTTTGTTTTCCTTTGGAATTAATATTACATTGGCATTTGCCCATGTTTTGAGGGATCTGTTTTTAATTATATCTGTAAATATTACTTTTATTGGTGCCATCAGTTGGTCTTTAAAAGTTTTGTAAAATTCAGCTATCAAGCCATCTGGCACTGGCATTTTCCTGGGTTTAGCTTTATTTATTGCTTCTTTTATCTCTTCTATCGTAATTTTCTTTTTAGGTGTTTTCTTTCTTCTTCAGTTATTTTACTAATTGATTGAGATTCAAGATATTTTTTTTCCATCAATTTAACTAACTTTATCTTCTTCTGATAATTTAGAAAAGTATTTTAAAAATATGTCTTTTATTTCATTTTGATTCGTGATCAACTTATCTTCAACTCTTAACTGGTTTATATTTTTTTCCTTTCTCTTTTCTTAGTTTATATGCCAAAAAAATTCCTGGTTTATTTAAGTGTTCTAATATTATTTGTTTATTAAATCTCATTTTTTTCCAATTCTTCCTTAGTTATTATTGATATATGTTTTTGTAGAATTTGGATCTCTTTCCAATTATCTTTATCATCTGGCTTTACTTTCAATTGTATTTCTTTATGCTTTATTTCTTTTTCTAATTTTTGTATTTTTTTCATTTTTTTAATGAAAAATCCTCTTATATATGCTTAGCCGTATCCCACACTATATGTGCATCTGTCTCTTTATTCTTTTTTTCCCATTCTTTTTGAGAAATTCCCAGAAACATTTGGCTTCTTCTATTAATTTGATTATGATTCTTCTTTTATTGAACCAGAACATGAAAACCTCTGGTAGATTCCATCTGTAGGGAATTTCCCTTTCTCTTAATGTTGATGTTAAGAAAAAATAATCCTTTCTTTTCCGAAGTATTCTCATGGGTACATCTTTATAAAGTTGCAATTCATATCCTTTGATTACTAATGGTGTTACGCCATGCAATCTTAATATTTTGTCCCTTATTTGTTTTCTCACAAAATAAATTATAATATCCCTAGGCAAATCTTTCTTTCTTGCTATTTTAGAATTAAGGCAGAAAATCCTTAATTTCTGTTCCCAAATTGCCCTTTTGTCTAATTCTTGTTCTTTCCTTACTTTTAATTTGTCAAATTCTTCCTCTGCCAGATCTGATTTTTCTTCTAATCTCTTTATTTTTTGATTTGCTATTGACATTTCTTTTGTTAATTTTCCACTTTTTGATTGATTTCTTTTAATTCAGATCTTATCTCTTGATGGATTTCTGCCTTAAAATCATTCATTTCCTGCCTAAATTCTATTCTCAATTTTCTGATTTCATCTAGGAGGGTTTGATTTGATGGTTCCATTTTCTGTTGTTCTAGTGACGGTCTTCTTACAAATTGTATTTGGGTCTCAGATTTACTTGCTGAGCTCTTTGATTGGCTTCTTAAATTCATTGACATTGTTGTCTAATTTAAAGCAGATATATAAAAGAACAGAGGTTTTACTCTACTGCTGAACTGACAGTATGTGTGTATATATATATATATATATATATATATATATATATATATATATATATATATTGTCTATATATGTCTATATTTATTTTCTTTTATTTTGCTTTATTTATTTGTAACCCCAATTTTAAATTTTATTCACTCAGTCATTTATTGTTGTTCTCTCTCTTTTTCTTTTTTTCTTTTGATTTGTTAATTTGTAATTTTTTTATTTTACTTAATTTTATTTTGTTTTATTCTATTTTTATTTTTACTTGAGTCTATTCCTTTCTTTTAATCAACTTATATCTAATCTCCTATTTTCTTTAATTGATCACTTATTCTCTTATTTAATAGAATAATAGAATAATGGGATAATTTCTAATTCCAACAAATTTTATTGTCAATCAATCGTACTAAAAGTTCATTTCCAAAGACCTTCTGTCTTTCTCTACCTTTTCTCTCCAGTTTAGACAACCTTTTATTAAATGTATCTAACTCTATACAGGCTTCACAACAGTCTCCTCTATTCTAAACAAATGTGACCCCTTTCCAACCTCTTCGCTTCCCCCATCTCCCAATTATTTTTCTTCCCACCAGCTCTATGTCAATACTCTTTTCTATCTATCTATTATCCACACCAATAATATATATAGCATAAAATGTTCATTCTTATTTTACCCCCCCACCACTCTCTTGTTGATCCCACCTCTCCAAATATAAGATGTTGTCTCTGTAGCTCCAAAAAGAGACAGGCTTTAGGACTGCTCCATCTGCTCTTCCTAACTATGCGTCACCATGCAACAGCCTGCATCCCGGATGTCAGCTAGGGAAAATAAATTTAAGGACGCACTGGTATCTAACGTGCAGCCATTAGTTTGAGTCTCCAGTGCTCAAAGGACCAGCATCCCCATCGCTCAACAGATAGGCCACCAAACAGCAAACCTAAAGACGCACCAATGTTCAGGACACAGTCTCTATTTTACGTCTCTGCTGCTCAAAAAAAGAAAAGGAAAAAAACCCTCAAAAGTTAATATCTCCACAACTTGGGGAACAAGCAAGCAAGCCAATAATAAATTTTAATTTGCTAATATTCGAAGCACAGTCTTGGTTTTATATCTCCAGCACCCCAAATGCAAATGTTTCCACCACTCTAGGAGCAAACAGGCTGGTGGGCAATAGATTTAAGGACATCCTGGTTTTTCTGGGTGCAGTCTCTGTTTTGTGTCTTTGGTACTCAAACAGCAAGTGTCTCCACCACTCGGAGGCCAAACCAGTGGCAAACATTAGATTTAAAAACACACTGGGAGATTAATCCAATGTAGTTCTTCTGATCCCCCTCATGACTTGAGTCCTGAGTCTAATCCTCTTTTTATCCTCCCTCCTCTCACTCCCTGACGTTTGATGAAACAAGCATTTAAAGTCCAATCTCCTTGAAATCTCACAGTCTCACAATCTTCAACAGCCCTATCAAGTAGTTAATAAAGAGTTTGTTGTCTCTATCTTTTTACATTTCTTTATAGGTAATTCTGTATGTACTACAAAACATCCAGTTCCAAAGTCTAATTTTTATAGTTATATTTAAGATGGGAATGAGGGATTAATATGGGAGAGTATTAATGTCAAATCAGTGATTTCTTTTTAATATTTCTAGCAACCATCACATTTAGTTAAAACTGGAGGCATCCAGGTCGTCTAAAGATGAAGCTTGATCTCTAGGCCAGCTGTCTCACCGATCTCCTCTGTAATTCTCTGTTGTCTTGCCATTGGATCCACCTCCATCCAGGGCTCCGACTCCAGGAATAGATCCACAAGTCAATCACTGAGAATCTCTGTACCCAGAGGTGCTCTTTCTGGCAGTTTGAGCTCTTCTCCTTTTGCCAGAATGCAATCAATGTGCCCCCTCCGCTGTCCATATACGGCTTCTACAATGGACGCCATACCAACCGGAAGTCAGATTATTTTTCCACTATTTCTAGCAGTCTGCAAAGGCCCTAAGTCTGGAATTCTCTTCTTAGGGAAGCTACATTCAGTTGTTCCAGCAGGTTATTGAGAACTGAAAGTTTTAAAAGAAAGTGATTTTTAAGAAGATGATGTGCTGTTTCACTGCTATAACTATACTTTTTTAAAAATAAATAAATCATCTTAACTGTTATGTTTTAATTGTTAAAATTAGAATCATAGAATCATAGAGTTGGAAGAGACCACAAGGGTCATCCAGTCCAACCCCCTGCCAGGCAGGAAATCAAAATCAAACAATCCCCGACAGATGGCCATCCAGCCTCTGTTTAAAGACCTCCAAAGAAGGAGACTCCACCACACTCTGAGGGAGTGTGTTCCACTATTGAACAGTTCTCACTGTCAGGAAGTTCCTCCTAGTGTTGAGGTGGAATCTCTTTTTCTGTAACTTGCATCCATTGCTCTGGGTTCTGTTCTCTAGAGCAGCAGAAAACAAGCTAGAGCCCTCCTCAATATGATATCCTTTCAAATATTAAAACAGGGTTATCATATCCCCTCTTACCGCAAGCTTGTAACTTTATCAAAAAAGAGATCAGATTAGTCTGGCATGACTTGTTTTTGAGAAACCCATGTTGACTTTTAGTGATTATGACATTTCCATCTATATGTTCACAGATTCTCTATTTAATTAACTGTTCTAGAATCATTCCTGGTATTGATTTCAGACTAACTGGGTGATAGTTGTTGGGATCCTCTTTTTTCCCCTTTTTGAAGATGGGGACAATATTTGCCCTCCTCCAGTCTGCTGGGATTTCTCCTATTGTCCAGGAGTTCTCAAAAATTATTGCCAGTGGCTCTGAGATTACATTTG
>JAIPUX010001232.1:90180274-90196056 GCA_020142125.1 Phrynosoma platyrhinos | reverse complement strand
TAGAATTACCAGCTTGGTAGATGAAGGGAATGCTGTGGATATAGTATAATTTGATTTATGTAAGGCCTTTGACAAGGTTCCCCATGACATTCTTGCAAACAAGCTGATAAAATGTGGGCTAGACAAAGTAACTGTTACATGAGGGTGCTCAACAATGGCTCCTTTTCAACCTGGAAAGAAGTGACCAGTGGGGTGCCACAGGGCTCTGTCCTGGGCCCAGTGCTGTTCAACATCTTTATCAATGACTTAGATGAAAGAATACGGGGCATAGTAATCATATTTGCAGATGACACCAAATTAGGAGGAGTAGCTAATACCCCAGAAGACAGGATCAAAATTCAAAATGACTTGAACAGACTAGAAAGCTGGGCCAAAGCTGACAAAATGAAATTCAACATGGAGAAATGTAAGGTACTGCACTTAGGGTGGAAAAACGAAAAGCACAGATATACGATGGGGAACACCTGGCTGAATGAGACTACATGTGAAAGGGATCTAGGAGTCCAGGTAGACCACAAGTTGAACGTGAGTCAGCAGTGTGATGCAGCAGCTAAAAAGGCCAATGCAATTTTAGGCTGCATCAATAGAAGTATAGTGTCTAGATCAGGGGCAGGCAAACTGTCCCCTTTAAGGGCCGAGGGATTTCAGCTCCCAGAATCCCAGACTATTGGTCAACATGGCTGAGGCTTCTGGGAGCTGAAGTCCAAAATCCCTAAGAGGGCTGAGTTTTCCTGCTCCTGGTCTAGATCAAGAGAAGGAATAGTGCCACTGTATTCTGCTTTGGTCAGGCCTCACCTGGAATATTGTGTCCAGTTCTGGGCACCATAATTCAAAAAGGATGTTGAGAAACAGGAGAGTGTCCAAAGGAGGGCATCTAAAATGATGAAGGTTCTGGAAACCAAGCCCTATGAGGAATGACTTAGGGATGTTTAGCCTGGAGAGGAAAAGGTTAAGAGTGATATGATAGTCATGTTTAAATATTTGAAAGGATGTCATATTGAGGAGGAAACAAATTTGTTTTCTGCTGCTCCAGAGACTAAGAGCTGGACAATGGGTGCAAGCTCCAGGAGAAGAGATTCCACCTCAACATTAGGAGGAACTTCCTGACAGTAAGGGCTGTTCGACAGTTGAACACACTCCCTCGGAGTGTGGTGGAGTCTCCTTCCTTGGAGCTCTTTAATCAGAGGCTGGATGGCCATCTGTTGGGGATACTTTAATTCGGAGTTCCTGCATGGCAGGGGATTGGACTGGATGGCCCTTGTGGTCTCTTCCAACTCTAAAATTCTATGATTCTGTTATCTGTTCACTCTGTTCGAACCATACCTCCCTTTCCCGTGCACAACTCCAATTTCCACCCCCAACACATTCCTGGCCTCAGTCGATGGAGGAGACCATAATGCCACATAATCCTCCCGGTGGAACAGCTATAATTGCTTCTACTTATGGAGGGGGAGTGTAGGCTAGGAGACAGAAGCCCTCTCTGACACTACTCTCCATCTCCCAACAGCTTCAGGGTGTGTGGACAGATTTAATAACCCCTCCAATCAGATGTTTTCTATGCTGCCACTGTCTCTCAGAAAGCTTCTGGCTCTCTAGCTACGGCTGGTGTTAATGCCGGTGCTGCTAGGGTTGGCTAAGGGTGTTAAATAGCCTCAACTCCGGCCGCTCTACTGTTGGAGAAGGGAGGGGCTGGTCCAACTCTCCCTGCTTGGCTCCTGGAGTTCTGTAGGTTCAGTGACCCTACTCTGACCTGTAACAATGGGCTCCTTCCAATCTGAACATCAGAAATCATCACTAGTAAAGCTCTGCCTGATGGATATAAATCTTCTATATGGTAGCTTATTTCATATTCAGAAAACAAACTATTCATAATCAAATGGTTTCTTTTTAATCTGTAAGTAAACCATGCACAGATCTTGCTAGTTTATACTTTTTCTTTTTAATAAAACATTTTACAGTAGAAATTTGGAAAATATATCTGAGACAGTTTAAAAGGAATTATATTCAGACAGTGATGCTTAAGTCCCATTGAAATTAGTAAAACTTGGTTTAATAGTGAGAGAGTCAGTGTGGTGTAGTGGTTTGAACATTCAACTAGGAGGTCAGTATTCAAAGCCATGGAAGCATACTGGGTGACCTTGGGCAGGTCACATTCTCTCAGCCTCATGACAAACCTGGTCTGAACAAATCTTGCCAAGAAAACCCCATGATGGGTTCTCCTCAGCATTCAAGACTTGAAACGATAACTGAAGAATGTCAAGGAAGCAAGTGCAAAGGCAGGGTTACAGTTATTATTAAGAAAAGAAAAACAATGATCACAAATTATTTACATAACTTTAAAACAGACAATGAAGACATTGAGAGAGTTCAAGATTTTCCATACCTTGACTCATTCAATAATCAGAATGGAGACTACAGTCAAGAAATCAGAAAACTACGACATGGAAGGACACTTATGAAAGAACTAGACAAAATCCACAAGTTTAAAGATATATCATTCGATACTAAAGCTAGGATTGTCAGTCAAATTGTTGTATTTCCAGTTTCTGTGCATGGTTCTGTAAGTTGGACAATGAAGAAAGCTGATAGAAAGAAAATATTTATTTATTTATTCATTTATTTATTGTACATGCTATCTTTCTCCTGGAAAGTGCCTGAAAGTGGCTCACATATTTATTGCAAAGTGGGCCTGATATTTTACAATTAAAATGTAAAATAAATGCAATAAAGATGTAAAAATAAATATCTAAAAACAGTTAAAAAGTATCTTGCTAAAATCAATTTATTTAAAATACACTGCTGGATAAGAGGTCTATAGACATTTCATGAGAAGATATGGCTCACTAGAAAAGACTACAGTGTTTCATGAGGTAGAAGGCACTAGGAAAAGAGGAAGACAAATGTATAAACTCATTCAAGGAACCCAGGACCCTAAGTCTGAGCAGAGCTGTAGATGATGGTGTGACCTGGAGGTCACTCATGCTGTCTTTATGTGAAGCTGTGCTATTTTTTGTTTGTTTGTTTGGCTCCCAAAAGTTTGTGTTACTGTGCAAACAGGAATATTACAATATAGCACATTAACTGCAGTTATCCATCTATGCTGGAATATGTCATTCTTGATAAATATTTGCAGATAATTGATCGTGGAACTGAAAAGCAAAGAAATATTGACCATCTTGTCAGGCCATGTAGGAGAGCTGGATGGGACAGGTAAACACAGACTACCCAGTCACATCGTGCTGAGAAGGTGTAGTGGGAGATGGAATGAAGACCAGATAAAGCTCTTTTGAGACTCAGGTCATGTTCCATGTGTGAGCATTGCTCCTGATGGGAACTGGATTTTGCACATGTTTGTTTAAATCTGATTAAATTTTCTCTTTTGAAGTCTTGAAAACAAATTTACTTCTCCTAATGTGTAACTCTTACATAAATGATGAGTGTAACAAATTAACAGAATTATTTATATTGCAAACATTGTAACTAATAGCACATGGTCCAAGAATGTTTATCTAAGCTGTTCTTTAATCCTTGCCTATAAAACATTTAAAACTTGTCGATAGCATTTCAGTGATATCAGCTGAATTTCTTGTTTCAATGTTTAATTTTGTATGATATTTTGTGTTTCAGGGACTCATATCAACTCATGTCACCTTTCTTATATGGACAATATAGAAGTGAGCATAATTGGGAATATAATTCTGCTATTAACTGTGTGTGTGTTTTCCTTTTCCTTTTCAGACCAGATCTGTTTGATTGGGACAGTGTGGTTTGCCAACAGTCAGCTATACAGCGATTAGACCATGCATTCAACATAGCCAAACGACACCTGGGAATTGAAAAACTGCTTGATCCTGAAGGTTAGTACAAATTAGATTTGTGGACCTCATTTTGAGTTTACAGACAAATATTCATGTTATACTGAAACATCATGTATTCCTTTCCTACAAATTTGACTTATTTGTTTCAATAAAAGGAATTTAAGTAAAGTTTGATTTTATTAAAAAAAAACTACACAGTTTGATCTGAATAATTTATATCCCAATATTAAGCTTTTTCCTTTTGCTTCTGATTTGTGAGGTAAATTTATTCATGCAAAATAGGAGCTTAAATCAGGATGTTTTGCTGGTATTTCAATCTGCAACTATTGCTTTGTGTGTATCAATAAAGTGTGTGTGTGTGTGTGTGTGTGTGTTTTCCAACATGTCTCCAAGACTGTTCAACTTAGACAGTTGAAACTTGACATGGTTTCTAAGGGGACCCTGTGATGTGTGCTTGGGGGTTCTTTTGTTTTAAAAAATGAATTAATGACTTTTATTTAATTAAAATCTGTCTGAAGCCTGCAGTATGATCTTTAGACACTGAGCATCCCTAATCTTCCTTTGAAGCAAGGCAGAATGTAGGCCTGGGAGATTTCTTTCTTTGCAGAGCCTATAGACAATTCTACATACTGCCTCCTTTTGCACAGGCCAGAAGTCTTCTATCAAGAGAGTTTGTGTATGTCGGACAAGTGAGTGAGGAAAGAAAAAAGGCTAAATGAGTGGAAGGAGGCAAAAATCAATGAGAAAGAAAAAGAGCAAGATAGTTTATAATGACAGCTAATGATAAATAATACACAATAATTTTTGGTTAATGGGGAAAGGCTAGAACAAGCTTTGAAATCATGTCCTGTTCTCTTCTCCAGTACCAATATGTTTAGTGAAAAACAGCAGTCTACATATGATAGGCATTAAGCCTTCATTGCCATTTATTGTGTTCCTTTATGTGTTCAAAACTGGCTCTTATGTTAGCTGCAGAAGCAAACATTTTTTTCCAAATCTATCTGTTTATTTGTTAATTGATTTCTAATTTGCAATTCAATCCAAAAGAATGCCCAAGGTGTCTTACATTAAAGAGAAATCAAGTACAATTACTTTGGGAATGCTTCAACGCCCTGCTTATATCTGACAGAGTTCTAAGTCAGTGTCTCCTGCTTCCAAAACCTAGTTCCATTAAGTCAGTGTGCCTGTTCCCATTGACTTTATGCCACCAACTGCTTCATTTGTTGACAGTTGGGTGGCCTGTTGCCTAGCTATGCTATCCTTACTCCTAAATTCTTGAAAAGTTGCTTTTTTTGAACTGTAAAACCTAGAACTCTGCAGCTGGAGTGACCGGTGACTGTGCTGGCTGGCGGTTCTGTAAACTATATTCCTTAGAATCATAGAATAGATCATAGAATCATAGAGTTGGAAGAGACCACAAGGGCCATCCAGTCCAACTCCCTGCCATGCAGGAACTCAAAATCAAACCATTCCCAACAGATGGTTATCCAGCCTCTGTTTAAAGACTTCCAAAGAAGGAGACTCCACCACACACCAAGAGAGTGTGTTCCACTGTTGAACAGCTCTCACTGTCAGGAAGTTCCTCCTAATGTTGAGGTGGAATCTCTTTTCCTGTAGCTTGCATCCATTGTTCTGAGTCCTATTCTCTGGAGCAGCAGAAAACAAGTTAGCACCCTCCTCAATATGACATCCCTTCAAATAGAGGGCTATCATATCCCCTCTTGACCATCTCTTCTCCAGGCTAAACATACCCAGTTCCCTAGGTCGTTCCCCCTAGGGCATGGTTTCCAGACCTTTCACCATTTTAGTTGCCCTCCTGTGGACACACTCCAAAACAACTTGCTTTAACTTTAAATTTTGAAGAAAATTGGTTCAATGAGGACTGCATATTATAAAGCTCAATTAAATGATGTGTCACTATCCCCAATAATTGTATCCATCCAATAAGATAGAAGTACATTTGAACATCCAACCAAAGAGCCATTTCAAGTAACTCTGAAACAATTCCATCTATTCTTTAGGAAATGGGACTGGGTAGAATCTTTAGGTATTTTTGTAAACATAGTGGCTAGCATTGTTTGAATGGCTTTAGAAATTACTGAATTCTCATTCCAAGGCCATTCAGAATTCCAACACTTTGTTCCAAGCCTTTTAAATTTCTGGTAACTTGGCTTAAGAAACAGGGCTTGATCCTACTTTGGGAATATAAGAATGCAGCTGGCTTTGAAATGTTACTGATTTTCAACTGCTACTCTTGGAAGCTTTCCCAGGTCCTTCAGGACCTGAATTGGGCTAGTTGCTTATAACCAATCCTGTTAAGTCATACTGTCACATCCTGCTGCCTGCTGCTGATTGCTTTCCTCCAGGTCATTTTCTTTGAGACCTAGCACAGCACCTTTTTCTCTGTGTGGCTCAGGCAAGAACTGTTTGGAGGCTAGGGATTACAAGCTTTCCATGTAATTAGAGTAAACACAAAAGAAATGTTGAAATGTGAGCATGCAGTGAGTGGCTGTGTGTGATCTTACTTAGTGTAGTGCTCTGTGTGTGCCTATCTGTATATCTTTGCAAATCTTTTCCTACACAGATACAAGCAGCATTTTGTTACATCCTCCTAATTATGAACTTACTGTGATCTGATTGCAGCTGCATGGAAGAGCATATGTGTGTGGTATCAAGATTAAAAATAATTTAGCCATGTCAGTCAGTCAGTCAGTCAGAAATGTCACCAACACATAGAACTCAGCTATGTTTCATCTGGTTGATAGCTCAGTGAGTTTCATCATGCAGCAAAATATATTCTTTCTCCTCTTCCCTCAAACACCTGTATACCCCCAAATTCAGTCTGAAGCATATATGAGAAAGGTGTGGTGCTGACAGTGTACCATTTGATCCAGTGGCTAATAGACACCATTGAGTGGAATCAGGAATTCAGCTATGGGTGGAAATGAGAACATTGCCTCTGTGAGAACTTTCCATCTCCACAGAAATTTTCTTTTAATTTCCAAATTTCTAGCATTAGAGTAATTTAACGCTTCAACTAAGCATTTAGAAATAGAGTTAAGGCATCCAATGAAAGGGAGCAATTAAATTTCACAACTGAATGTGAAAACAGTTAATATAAGAATTTTAGGTGCAAACTATTTTCACTGTCTTACTCAACAATAATAGAAAGTTGGAACCTAAAGTTCTCCTGTTCCTAGTATAGAGACCCCTTTTTATTTTAAACATTTTGTTAATGCAATAATATAATGTACTGTAATATGTCTTTTATAACTTCTAATTCTTAGTATGAAGTACCTTAGCCATAAGTACTTATACAAAAACTATAAAGTACATATACATATGGGGCTGGTCAACTTACTGTGCTGGCCCGATTGGTGTGGATAGAGTTGTTGGGTCCACACTACCTCCTTCAGCCTTGGCCATCTCCCAGCAGGTGCTGAGGCAATTTGGCAGGGCCCTGATCAGCTGCCAGGGCCTCAGGGGGTGGGGTGGGGTGCGGTGGTACTTCCAGCTTGGGACTGGGACTATACCTCCCAGCATGCAACTGGACCCAGAAGTGCCTCCCCACTGGCTGGCGCCAGGGCAAATGGCCTCTGTGGTTGGCTAGAAGGCCAGAGGGGGTGGGACCTCTGGGTCACCACATGGGGAGGTGACAAGGCACCATTCAAGCTTGGATTTCTCAGAGACAACAACAGCGGCAAGGCTTGAGAGCTGAGAGACTATCAAGAAGGAGATTAGGCCCACAAGGGGCAATAAGGCCATGAGGTGGCAGGTCAAGCAGGCCAGTGGGCAGATCAGTTCCCTAAGAAGCAGTATGGTGGTGGCAAGGCCAGCAAGCCAGAACTCACTCCTTGACCCCATGATGGAGAAGGTTTATAGGCCCTAAAAGGTACATACATTGGTGTGGGCAGCAGCAGCAGTGGCACAGTGGTGATGAGTGCTGCCCATACCAGACCATGCCACCTGAGGGATCCAAGAAAGGGGCTGCGCCTGCACGGCCTACTACCAAAGGACAGACTGGGCAGCTGAGAAAATCATGGGTTGACCTGGTTCCCAGGAGGAGGCAGGAGTGGCCCACTGCACCTCCAGTGGCTATTCCCACTCCATCTCTACTGCTGGGTGATGAGGTGCTAGTTGGCTTCACCTGCAACCTCTCCAATTTCATTGATCAAGCACAGGGGCAACCCATGTCGGTGCAGACCAGGCAGCAAACTGCTCAGACCAGGGAAAGAACCAGGAACATGGTTGGGTGGGAAACCAAAAGAGAATTCGCCTTGCATCTTCCCCCAGCAACAGCAGCACCAGCAGTAGCTCATCCAGCCATACTTCCAGAATCAGTTCTTCATCTGTGGCTCCTCTGGTAACAACAAGCACAGTAAATAGAAATGGAAGCATGGCAGCAAGAGGAAGACCAAAGTGTCGGGGCAGAAGGGTTGGCGATGGTGAATCCTCTGATTTTGCATTGGGCAGGAATGTCTATTGGTTAGCTTTGGTACTGGTCGTGTCTTCCTGTGCCATCAGGCACAGGACCAGGTGTCTGAGATTGGGGTGTGTGTGAGAGGACCACCAGGCCTTGGCCTTCCCCACCTTCACTGACAACAAAGCCCCCCCCCCCAGTATTCACTTGTCCAAAAAGGTCAGGAATTGCATCCTCAAGGGGTACTTCGTAGATGTTTTCACCTTGCTGAAACCCACAGGGGAGGAAGGCTGCTCCCTCAGATCCAGTGATAAGAGAAAGCAGGAGGCCAAGGTAGAGCCAGTGGAGCAGTCCTACTGGATGGATGGCTATTCTGTTTTCATGGGGGTGGTACAAATGGCTTATCTGGAGTGGGGCTAGCACCTTTCTAGCCACATGGCCATTGCAGGCCATCTCAGGGGAGGCTGTGGCCATTGCATATAATACCGCCTTCTACAAGTGGGCATGCCAAAGCAGTGAGGCCAGGTGGGACTTTATCAATAACACATTATGGCTAGTTGAGATGGGTCCTCATTTCAAGTGGAGGAGGGACCCCTCTTGGACCTCAAAATGGGTGGAGAAAAAGGATCCCCACAGATTGTTCTACTATATCTGATTTTGATCATTGCTGTGAAATCTGTCAGGGCCCTCATTCCAAATTAGCATGCCCCCAACCAACTGGTGCTCAGCAGCCCTTTCACTCAGGTTGCCCCATCCCAGCAGCCTGGCAAGGAGGAGGGAGTCTCTGGCTCTAGAACTAGAGGGTTGGGGGAGTCTGAAGTGAGTCCACTGAGGCTGCCTGGTTATATTTCAGCCTCACCCCCATGCCTGTGCACCCTTCTGCATTGCTCCCCCTCCTCAGATGCTACCTTGAAAGGAAGGCAGCCACTTTTTTGGTGGAGGGCTTCACTCATGCTCTGCCCATGCCCAATCTGCAGGTTTCCTCCCTTTGTGTGGTTCCCAAAAAAGTGCTGGGTGAATTTTGCCTCATTCACCATCTTTCATACCCCCCAGGGACATCCATCAATGATGCTATCCCCAGAGATTTGTTCAGTGAGGTATGCCTCATTTGGTCATGCTGTACTGCTTGTTCGGGGAGCCCTCTTAGCCAAGTGTCATCCGAGCCCTCTTAGCCAAGTGTCATCCAGTGTCAGCATTCCAACTATTGCCTGTCCTCCCCAATTATTTTTGCTTCCTAGGCTTCAAATTTGAAGAGCAGGGTTATTTCAACAAGGTCATGCCAATGGACTACTCCGTAAGCTATGCAGCTTTTGAGACTTTCAGTCCCTTCCTGGAGTAGGAAGTGAAAGGCCGTGCAATGTCCCCTTTGGTCACCCATTACCTTGATGACTTCCTGTTCATTCGGGATACCAAGAGTGAGGGTTATGCTGCTGAGTTGGGGGTCCCCCTAGCAGTAGAAAAGATCAAGCGCCCCACCATTTTACTCACCTACCAAGGCAATGTCAGGTGCCTCTCGCCTGCCAGACGACAAGCTCCACACCCTTTGCTCCATGATACAGGCCACTCTCTTAGCTGAAAAGTCAATCCTCAAAAAAATCCAGGCCCTTTGGGGCATCTCAATTTTGCTTGCAGGGTGGTTTCCCCAGGCAGGGTGTTCTGCACATGGCTGGCCAGTGTCATAGTAGGTGTCAGGGCTGTGCACCATCACATCTATCTCACCAAAGACATCAAGCAAGACCTCAGCTTGTGGGAGGGATTCCTCAGGGATTACAATTGGGTCTCCCTGTGGCAGCTCCTTGGGACTTGGGATAGAGCCTGCAGGTGCATTGGGATGCTGCTAGAAGCCTGGGCTTTGGTGTTTTTTTCTAGGGCTATTGGCCCACCCACTGGGTATAAGGGAGGGATCCTATGAGACCTCACATTTCTGGAGTTTTTCCCCATTTTAGTAGTGGTTCATATCTGGGGGGATTGTTTTCGGTGTGACAATTAGGTAATGGTCACGTTCCTCAACTGCCAGTTCTCTAAGTCCACATGGGTCATGCTCCTGGTTCACCATTTTGTACTGCTGTGCCTCTGCAACAACATCACATTCAAGGCCTGTTTTGTGCCTGGCCTGGAGAATAACATTGCAGACTCTCTCTCTCTCTCTTTCTCTCTCTCTTTCTCTCTCTTGTTTTCAGGAGGCCAGGTTCTGTCAATTGGCTCTAGGAGTAGAGCCCTCACCCACACTTTTCCCAGAGGAACTGTGGGACATTGGAGACTTGTTGTGATGCAGGGCATCCTGTCTTCTATGACCCCAGGCACCCTCAGAGTGTATAGGAGAGCTGTTTCCAAGCTTTTTGCCTTGTGAGATGTGACTGGCCTCTGGGCACATTAGCTGGTCTGGTCCCATACAGTCTTTCAATTCCTTGTCTGGTTGAAGGAGTCTGGTATTACACCTCACATCATGTCAGTCCACTTGGTATCTGCTCCTTTTTCAAAGCTGGGATGTTCCAGGACCCTTGAACATCAGGACGGTCCTTGAGGACTGGAAGAGGACATCCCTTGGAATGGTGGATAGTAGGAGACCCATTTGCTTCAAACTATTTGAAAGGATCTCCCTGCAGCTTAAGCGGGTCTGTAATACAGAGTGAAGGCCCACCTTTTCAGAATGGCCTTTGTTACTGCCTTCTTTGGGGCACTGTGGGTGGGCGAGCTTGTCCTATCCTCCAGGAGGGCTTGACAGGACTAAACGTTCACTTCAGAGGGAGGATGTCTCTTTTGTGGGAAATGCTGTGTTTTTAGTTCTTTGCTGGTCAAAGTGAGACCAGTTGGGGAAAGGATCCACTATCATGCTGAGAAGGCTCCATGGCTGCTGCCTGTGCCCTGTTCAGACTTTATACAGATACCTAGCATCCCACCCTCAGACCAAAGGCCCTGTTTTTACCCATAGGGATGGAACCTGGCTAACCCAGTTACAAGTTGTGTCAGGTCAGTGCTTCATCTAGCCTTGCAGCATGTCGGGCTTCCAGCAGAGGACTTTGGAGGGTGCTCATTTTGCATAGGCACTGCCACAACTGTGGTGTGATGCTGCCTGCCAGTGGACTCCATAATAAATAAATAAATAAATAAATAAATAAAATTTATTTCTATCCCGCCCCTCTGCAATGCAATTGGGGCGGCTTACAACAGTAAAAACATTGAAAAATGCTTCCAATTCTAATCCCCCCACCATCCTTTAAAAAAATTAAACTAGAACCATTTAAAAACATTAGTATAAAACCAGACATCACAGCTAAACAACATAATCAGCAGCAGCATTGATGGGAGAAAGGTTATCTGACTCTTTGGGCCAGGATAGTTATACAGGAAAGTCCTGCCGGAAGAGATCTATCTTAATAGCTTTCTTGATGCTGTCTAAGGTAGAAATACGATGGATCTCATCTGGCAGGCCGTTCCATAATCTGGGAGTGGAAGCAGAAAAGGCCCTCTGGGAGGTCACCAACATCCTAGTTTTTATCGGCTGTAATAAATTCCTCCCAGAGGACCGGAGTGCGCGGGGTGGATCATATGGAAAGAGGCAGTCCCGGAGATAGGTTGGACCCAAGCCATGTAGGGTTTTAAAGGTCATAGCCAACACCTTGTACTGTGCCCTGAAACTAATGGGCAACCAGTGGAGAGATTTTAGTACAGGTGCAATATGCTCTCTTCTGGAAGTACCAGAAACCAACCTGGCTACCATGTTCTGAACTAGTTGGAGTTTCCGAGTCAAGCACAAGGATAGCCCCATGTAGAGCACATTACAGAAATCGAGACGAGAGGTTACAAGTATGTGTGCCACAGTTTCAAGATCGTTAGATTCCAGGAAAAGGTGCAGCTGGCGTATCAGCCGAAGATGCTAACAGGTGCTCCTGACTGTTGCATGTACCTGATTTGTCATTTGAAGCGATGGATCCAGGAGCACCCCCAGACTGTGGACACAGTCCTTGGAGGAGAGTGTGACTCCTTCCAGGACTGGAAGATGTACTCCCAAACCTAGTCTCGGGCCCGTCACTGTTAGTACCTCCATTTTGTCTGGATTTATTCTCAATCTGTTTTTCCTCATCCAGTCCATTACTGCTTTAAGACAATAATTGAGAGGAGAGACACCATCTGAAGTTGAAGCTGAATACCGCCACATGGAGAAGTATTTCTGGGTGTCATCATACTGATGACACCATGCTCCATGTCTCTGGATGATCTCTCCCAGCGGTTTCATATAAATATTGAATAGCATAGGAGACAGAATGGAGCCTTAAGGGATGCCACAATTAAGCTCTACTCTGGTAGAGCAACTGTCCCCAAGCCTCACCCTCTGAGATCTGCCTGAAAGGAAGGAACAGAACCATAAAAAGGATTGGCAGATGGAAGTCTGGGGCCTTTGCCGGCTACATCTATCTGGGTCTGCATTCTTGCTCAGGGCAGCCATAAGGGCTGAAATGGAGGGAGGGATTCCTTGCTGTGGGGAAGTATCGCTTTTAGGGTGGTTGGCAGAAGGCGGGCCCTGTAGGTGGGGGCCTGGCCTTTTGTAGCAGTAGCATGGAGTGTAGATTTGGTGGGCATGGCTTCCTTTGCTGTGGAGCACTGGATCAGGAATCCTTCAGGGACCTGGGGTGCTGGGAATGTTGAGGTGTTGCCATTGTGGGGGCAACTCTAGATCAGCGTCCCCCAGTGACAAGGGGTGGAGATGAAAACATGCAATCATTCAGTTATCCCTTTTGTCATCCTGAAGCCTGGCTGTGACCGGGCAATTTGGTTCATCCAAGCCTCATTCATTGGACCAACCCCACCTGTCAGCTGTATTTATAAGGTTGTGGCCTTTCCTTCCAGCTTGTTGTTGTTATTTCCTTGTGATGCATCTCCATCCACAGCAAATGGGACCACCTGACTTACTAGACTGGCCCAGTTGGTGCCTCTGCCATCTCCTAGCAGACACTGGGGCAATTTGGCAGGGTCCTGATTGGCTGCCAGGGCTTCAGGAGGGTGATACCTCTGGCATAGGGCTGGGACTATACCTCCCAGCATGCAACTGGAGCCAGAAGTGCCTCCATATTGGCCAGCACTGGGACATGAGGTTTGGATCTGGTGGGCTTGGTTGCCCGGGCTTTAGGTTGCCTACCCCTGCCCTAACCCTTAAGTTGTGACAAAACAGATAACAAGAAACCACGCATCAATTATTGTTCCATGACCCATACTCAACATCAAATTAAATAATTAATCTCAGGGAGGGTGAAAAACCCAGGGAAGCACCCTGGGAAAAAGTTCCCTCCCGGCCACCAAAGACGACCAGCCTAAGCCTGAGAGTAACAGATTTATAGCTCCTTAAATAAGGGTGGGTGGGATGGGTCGCTCAGTTCAAACTCTAAAATGGCTGCTTCCACATGGCAGTGCAGAGCTATAAAGCACAAACTCTCATCCCAAATCTCGAGAGATTAGAAGCACCATGAGATTTTAGCGTAATAATGAAACAACTTGATTGGACTAAGCACGCAGGTGTTCTAATTCCCCCGCATGCTTAGCCAATCAGGCTTCTCATGTCCTTGTAAGGCCAGCACAACAAGAAACCCCTCTCGACTCGTTGGAGGGTGTCTTTGTACTGGCACAAAGGACACGAGATGCCTCTTTGGGGTTTAAACAGGCCACAACTTTTATTTAGCTGTACAGGGTCTATTCACAAGGCAATAAACTTCAACAAATTTGTCACATGTGTGAGTGAAGGTGTAACTGCCTTTTAGATGGGTGGTCCTTTACCACACGTGACAAAGTACGTAAACAATAACAACAACAAATTTACAAACCCCTCCCCTCCAGAAATGACATCATATAACATCATATGACATCATTCAATTAATGGCATCATGCATTTAACTGCATTCGTCATTTCCTTTAATTTGTCTTTATCCAATTTATCCCAATTAATTTAATTAGCCAGATTAATTTTCCTGCGGGGTGGGAGTCATTACCCACCACAAGAAGGGGCTAGCCTAGCTAGGCATCCCCTCTCCCCCCCTTGCAGACTGCCTTTTGAATTTGATCAGATAGTGCCGAAACAAACATCTCTGAACCTTCTGGAGAGAGGTGCACCCCATCTCCCCTGTATAGCTGTGGCTGATCAAGTTTCATTCCGTATTCAATCATGAAAATGCCCAGTTTAGAAAGCTGCTGAGCAACATAGCGATTAAGCCAGCAACGAGCATTGTTAAAAGCAGCATCTTTTTGAGCTCCAGGCCAGCTACGCTGTGGTAAGAGCTTAGTCCAAAGTATTATGGCACCCAGGAAAATCTTTTGCATTTCTTGCAGATCCCTCACCATCTGTTTTGCCAGCTGTAAACAAGGGAGTTTAACTAAATCATTTTTCCCCAGGTGTATCACCAAAACCCGGGTTGCGGATGTGATTGTGCCAATTGCATGATCCATGGAAGAAGCACTCCCTACATCATGCCTCTTTGATCAAACCACTTAGTGATTCCATTGTGTGAAAGCCCCAAAGTGGAGTCATGCCGATGTTCCAGAAGGTGGTGTTCTGCCCAGAAGACCAAACTGTGACCCATAATCCATATCAAGCCATGATAAAAGCCAGCTGAAAGGAAATAGAACAAATTAGCTGATCAGGAGTCACATTCCCTGATGGCCTGACATATGACTTGAATGCTTGGGAATACCACCGGCCAATTTTGCAAATATCAGCTTCACTCAAGCCATGAATAGCCGCAGCTGTTGCTGCTCCAATACAAAAGGAGTGTGAAGAAAAGCAAGCCTGAGGTAGCTTAGCCCGCCTTAATGTCTCCTTCAACACTGCTCTAAACTGAAATTGAGTTAAGGGCCTTCCAGACAGATGGATGAAAAGATAGCCCACCACATTGTGCCTAATCCTCAAATAGTTAGCCATTGCTATTACTGGGCAAATTTGCCCCTTAGGTGCTTTAGCTAAGAAAATAGACTGACACTTTGCTAACTGATCAGTCTTAAATCTCCTAACACAGATCTGAATCCCTTGTTCTGTTAAAATAACATCTGAAATTAAAAGTGCCCTGCCAGATTGATCATTGTGAGATCCTGGCACAATCTCACTGATTCTTAATGCAGCAAAAAAGGCTATGGCAAATACTGCCTTAAATAAAGCTGCTTCCCCAGGTGAATAACATGCATCAGCTAATTGTTCCCATAACCTAGCCAGGACAGGGCCTGTTATCAGCCATCGTGAGTCCTTTATTACAGGGGATTCCGTGGACCAACCTTCCACAGCTCTTTTAACCCTAAAGTCTGTGGTCGGATCAAAACAACCCCTTGCCCTAGAGTGAAATGCCAGGGCGGCCAACCTGCCCCTAATAGTGACAGATGAAAGTTCTGCATGCCTAAGATAAACTATAAAATGTATGATCAGGTCAACCTTAATCAGCCAACTTTGATCCTCCCCAATTACCAATAAAAATCGATTAAACAAATTTAAAGCTGTTTGATAGGACTTGCATGTAGATGGGTGATGGAATTCAAGATTGCTCTGTGAATTTCTAATCTCCAAGGCT
>JAIPUX010001232.1:90148139-90165143 GCA_020142125.1 Phrynosoma platyrhinos | reverse complement strand
TTGTGGGCTTTTTCGGTGCTGTTTCCAGGGCTTGTTTTTCAAAGTGTTTTGAAACACTTTGCAGCAAATGGAAAGGGAAAACCAACCAAGGACAGGAGCTTTCCCAGCATACAATGGCAGACAATCTCCTTGATTGCATATCCTCACCTGGAAGCCCTGCCATTAACAACAGAACAACACCTATTCAACACAGAACGATATACAGTTTACATGGGAATAGCAGACAACATCCTTGATTAGATAGCCTGAAGCTATGCCATTAACACAGTACAATACCTATTCAACACAGACAACACACAGTTCACCTGGGAACCACTCCTCCCTACCCAGGGTCTCACAGGTGAACCCATGCTTTTCCATTTCAGTTTTCTCTGAAGATGCTAGCCACAGATGCTGGCGAAACGTCAGAAAGAAACTCTTCTAGAACATGGCCACACAGCCCGAAAAAACCCACAAAAAAACTATGGATGCCAGCCATGAAAGCCTTCGATACCAGGTGCTGTAGGTATACAGCAGAGGAAGAAACTTGCAAAAGCAGCTCTGTTTATTCCTTGACTAAAAACAATTTTAAAATTCATCAGGTTACCATAAATTGACAGTTGACTTTAAGGCACAGATACACAGACAATAATTCAAACAGCAATGCCTATTCATTTTGCAAAAAAAGATACAGAGTGTTATTCTGCTTCAGAATATTCTGTTCTAATTATTTTAAAAATGGGAGATATTAATTGGCAATTTAATTATACCATGATACCATGTGACATAAGTGAAAACATTACAGGAGGCACGCAGTAGAAAATAGACTTCCAACTTGGACTTCATTTCATATTATTGATGTAATTGCAGATAGTCTTTTGGATTGAACTGAAATGATAATACTGTAATACAACTATAGTGATTTTATACACCTTATGACGGAACTGTTTTATTGAATCCCATTTGTGATAGGTAACAAAATTGTGGGTGCTTTTGGGATGGGTTTTGTGAGAGTCAGCATGATGTACTGGTTTTAGCTTTGTACTACAACGCCCGTGACTAATATTTGACTCCATGCTCAATCATGGAAACCCACAGGGTGACCTTGGGTGACTCACACACTCTCAGCCATGTGTTAGTCTGAAATGTCAGCATATACAGGGATCTTGTAGCACCTTTGAGACTAATTGTTCAAAAGAAGTTGTAGCATAAGCTTTCATAGACTTGATCTGTATCCAAGGAAGTAGATCCAGTATGTGGGCCAAAGCACATGGCTGGTAAAGAGTAGTCAGAGGCAATTCTGGCCACGATTGGCCTGGGACTGTGGTGACCACACAGCCTGCTTCTGAACCGGGCTTCTGCTGCAATCCTAAACCTTCACTGCTAGGTGCTGGATTATATCTGCTTGTTTTTGCTCTCATCCTTTGGACCAGAGCATGGCATCAGAGTGGCTTCTGGATACTTTTGGGGCATGAATCATTTGAACGTCATGCCCCCAAAGTGGCCAGAAGCTGCCTTATTTGACCTATGTGTTTCAGGCCCATGAAAGCTTATACTGCAATTTCTTTTGCATAATTAGTCTCAAAGGCAAGATCCCTTTACATACTCTCAGCCCAGAAACCCATGGTAGGTTTGTCTTAGGGTCACCATAACTGAAAAACACAACAGCAACAATGTATTGTGTCAATACTTTTGAAATTTGAATATATACAATTATATTATAGTACTATAAATTGCAGTCATGCTAAGGTAATGCAATTTGGATTATATTAAATAAATGAGGAATGAATGTAAATGTAAAATTGTAACTTTCTCAAACATTCTTCAATAGAATCAATATATATGCTTTGGAGTGTCTACTTGAGCCATGACTATAATTGGAATAGAAGTCATTGTGTAAGTAAGATATTATTATTCAGGTCAAGAGCCAGGATCCAAGGATCTTAGAGCCAAACAGATATAATACTGAGTGTTCCTTATTCAAGCAGAGTCCCATCCTCCTGGTCTGAAAGCATTGTGAATTGCACCAGATCAAGGGAAGTCATTAGGCAGCTTTAGTAGACAGTGTAATATCTAGGACTGTGCAATTTGGTTTGGTTGAATCTCAAATAACAAAGGGGCTCAACAAATGGCCCCAAAGGAGCAGCTTGCCACCACCCTTTTGAGTGCAGGATCAGGGCTGCAGCAACCACATGCTGTGGTCCCGATCCAGTGATTTGCTAGCTCCAAAAGAAGTGACAGAAAGCCGTTCCTTTTTCAAGCTGGAAAAAATCTGCCCTTGCAGCTACAGCAGCGGCTTTCCCCTGTTTCTGTGGTGCAGGCAGTGTGACACTGGAATCAGTGTAGAGTCGGGGCAGACAGAGGGCAGCGGGTGATGGGTGGTCACCATGCTCCCACTTCACCCTGATGCTGGCATTTCTTGCCAGTTTTTATAGTCCCTAAATTGATCAGGGTGACTCAATGGATTATGAAAGCTCCAGACTGGAATGGAATAGCTCAATTTAATTCCAGGATAGAAAAGCCATGGCACAGAGCCCTTTGGACCAATCTGGAATTCTGGACTTCGAAAATAGGCAAAAAAAACCAGACAGAGTATCTCTAACATTACTGTATAAGAGAGATTTCAGGGTAGATTATGAATCTCCAGTATCCAAATGAAGGAATATAAAGGGGGCATTTGCATTTAATTTTTTGTCCTTGGGAGATGCGGATCTCCGTGGCGATGGAATATCAGATTGGTGTTCCCACTATGTTTTCTGTTTCCAAATCTCTCAGTTGCATTTTGACACTGTTGCCATTCACACTTGCTATTGTTCTGGTTTAAAATGGAGGCACCACCATTTCTGGGAACAATGCAGCATGATCTGAATCAATTTGACAGCTTATTCACACTACCGAAGATGTGGATTGTTACAGCTCTTTAAAAAAGACGTGCTTAAGGACCCAGAGTCAATTACACCAGGTTAAGTGGGTTTTTCCATGCCCCCCCAAAAAAAAACTGAACTGAGTGCTGTCAGGGCAGATGTGAATGCCATGAAAACAATCCAGTTTCACACTGGGTTATTTTTGTAGTGTGAATGCCCCCAAAGAAACATTCTTTCTGTATACCTTATTTATCCTCCTTTCATTGTTTATTTATATGTGTGGTTCCATATAGTCCACAACAATGTTGTTTGCTGATGTACAGGGCAAAATAATTTCTTCCCTTATAAGATGAATTGCTTGTGAAGCAGGAAGTATTGCTTGGGATTTACCTTTTTGCTTTTGATGAGTAAATTGATATGTAATAGTAGTTGCTAAATAGGTGAATACAAAATTGTTAATTGATGTAGCTGGCAGTGGCTAAAAGGACATTCATCAGCTTTGGCAGTGGAATACAAAGAAAGCATCTACAGAATATTAATAAACTATTCAGTATCACTGAGTGCATCTGAATGACAGTTAAGTGTGCTGAGCAATTGCAAACCTATTTGTTTTTGCTTTTTTATTTTAAAGATTAGGTTTTCTGATTATGGTACAATGAAGAAAAATTAATTATTTTGCTCCAGTAGAGCAGTTAATGTACTACAGAATGAACTCATATCCCTTCTCCTTTTGTGCAATGGCCTTTCCTCTCCTTTCAGACTCATTTAGTGACTTGATTGCTTGCAAAATGTAGAGGAAGGTTAATTGTACAAATGGAAATATATTGTTGGGACTGACGTAAAGCCCAAATTATGATAAATGGTCAATGGCAGTTATTTCTATGATCATTTAACTCAAAACTGTACAGTTTTACACTTAATCTCAAGACAGAGCATATTTAAATCTGTCATAAACAGAAAAACAGTTACAGTTTGTATGTAGCATTAAGAGTGTCAGTGAATGGAAAGACTGTTATGAGTGCTAAAGGAAAACATCTTATTGAAGTCCTTGGGATCAAATTATTAGAACTTGCTTCAACAAATTGCACTATAAATGTAAACTCTTTGTGCGCCCCCCCTTGAAAAAAATTGTGGTCTAAAAGTGAAGCAACTTTCTTTATTAAATATATCAGAACAAAATGGGGTGAATCATGGACAATAGGTTTGGAATAAAGTTTACAGGTAGATATATGGAAGATAGGAATTATAGAGATCAGAATTAGATATACCAGAATTAGATATACCAGAGATAGTCAATGAGGACAAAAGAAAGGTTTGATGATAATGGGAAAATGTAAATAAGAATTTGTTCTACTTTTTTATGGATAGAAAAAATAATTTTTGGTTTAGATTAAATAAGAATGAATAAACAAGATTTAATAGGCACTTTAAGTATCAATTCACCTATTGAGAGAAAACTTTAATATAATCAATGTACTAATCAGTAGAAGTTAAAGGAAGTTAAATGTGTTGGATTGTTTGTGACTGATGATAGAAAGAATGGATAATGTATGGGGTATGGGTGGTGGGGGTGATATGGTATGGGGTGAGAGGTGGGCTTGTATCTTGTTTGTTTTGTGTGTCATGTCTGTTTTTATTTATTATAATAAAATTATTTTAAAAAAATAAAAATGAAGCAAGTATTAGTTAATAAAGAACTCTTGTTGCATGGGCAAACAATGTATGAAAGAGATAAACCCCAAAATCCACCTCAAAATTACTGGTAAACAACAAAAAGCTTTTGTTGTTGATGATGATGATAATAATAATAATTTATTTATACCCTGCCCCTCTGAGCACAATCAGGGTGGCTAACAACAGTTAAAGATACATAAAATACAAATTCAAAGGCCAATACCCCCCTTTAAAAGAGTATTAAACAAACACTAATTAAAACATCCTGGGTTAAAACATAGAATTAATTAAAACCACTAACCAAACCAAGAATAACAAGCAGCAGAGATAACAAAACAAAATCAGCAGGGTAGCGGAAATGGCAGCGGTGATCAAATTAGAAGAGGGCAGAATTAGAGTTTTAACATGTGTATACAAGTTTTAGTAGTGACAATCAAAAGATAACAAGTACAGTAATTGTTCTTAGGTTAGTCTTTATTGTGACAAATTATTATTATTATTATTATTATTATTATTATTATTATTATTATTATTATTACATTAAGATTCATACATAGCTACATCAGATTCATAGTAACTCTTTAGCCCAAGTTTTGTTGTTATTTTCCAAACAATGTCTGAACCACTTCTATTTCAAAATATTGCAATATAAAATTTAATGAAACTTAGGCAGAGAATTTTTAAAACTGTAGCATGAAGTCATATTATGTTTTCTACATGATCCATCTGAGTAATGCTCTATTTTCTGTGTGTCTCTCTCTGTCTATATATATATTTATATAATTTTTGAGTAGATGTTAGGCCTGTAAATGCCTTTAAGTCATTAGTTATTTCATAGATGTGGACAAGAAAATATACAATTTATAGCACACATTCACACAACACAAACACATTATATTGGTAGAATTCAGAGGCATATCCATGTTAGTCTGGAAAATCAATATGCAAAGGGATCTTGCCACAACTTTGGGACTAACTGAAAGACAGAAGTTGGTAGCATGAGCTTTCATAGACTATCTTTCAGTTAGCTCCAAAACAGATTGCAGAAATAATCCAGTTTAAGACTGTTTTAACTATCCTGGCTCAGTGCTAGGTAATCCTGGGGATTGTAGTTTATTGTGGCACCAAAGCACTCTGATAGAGAAGGCTTAATGTCTCACAAAACTACAGTTCCCAGGGCTCCCTAGCACTGAGCCAGGGCAGTTAAAGCAGTCCCAAACTGGATTATTTTTGTAGTCCGTTTTGGACCTAAGGGGGGAAGCAGACTGGCGGTATGGGGCCGCCCTGGGAAGGTACACCGCGGGATCGAGGCATCCCCACGCCTCGATCCTGCAGCGCTCCTTCCCCGTCCCTGAAAGGAGCGCTAAAATAGTGCTCCTTTCACAAGTCAGCGAAAGTGCGCCTCAAAAGCGTGAGGCACACTTTCGCTGACTTTTCTGCTGCAGCATGTCAGGACGCTGTGGCGGGAGGTTGCCCCCAGAGCACCGGCCGTGAGGAGGGCCGGCGGCTCCTAGGGCAACCTCAGGAGGAGGAAGGGGCGCCGAGCGTGCGGCTGCCCCTCCTCTTCCCTGCCTCGAGGACAGCTTAATAAGCCGTCTGCTGAGGCCCTTAGTCTCAAAGGTGCTGCAAGATCCCTTTGCATACACACATTATATGTGTATCAATAACTTCCACTAAATATACCGACATGATGTTAAAGTCTGGCAGAACATCTTAAAGAGATACTCTAATTTTCCTATTCCTTTTTTTAAAATGTGACTTTGCACTTGCTGTTGACTTGTCTCAGCATGTAGAGAAAAAGCAATTGAATGTGAATAAATTACTTAGCAAAACATTAGAGCAAACATTTCTATATATCAGTCCTTTTATCCTGTAAATCATATATATCATTCCAGCATTCCTATCAATTCTCACTGTTTGATTTGAAGATAATGCTGTTTTTATGAACTGTCCTTGTCCTTGGACTTTTTTCTGTGAATTAATAATAACAAGATTATTATTATTACCTTGTTTGACATGAATAGTCCAGACCTCAGAGATATTTCAGTCACTGTTAATTTTAGTCTCTGTCTTCATTTGTTGGCTTTATATCTTATTAAACATAATAGGATGTTGCAGTATGATTTATATGTGACCTCAGGATACCTATGGAAACAACATTCTATGAGTGTTAATGTGATGTGAAACTAATACAAATGCTTTGAAGTAGAAATATTTTATATAGTTTTGACATGGATTAAGCTGATCCATCTATGTACAGATCAAATTGCCACAGCTATAAGACATTCCTAATATAAAAATTTGATGGGGGGGGGGTTAGCTGGTTGCCCTGCATTTTGGGCAGCAAAAGTTGCAACATGCCCATCTTTTCAGGAGAAAGTAGAGACAGGGGAGATGAATGAGGTATGGGAATAATAATAGTTATCTGAAAAGAACAGAAAAGTTTGTTTCTAGGATTGCTCTTCTTAAAGCTCTAATGGTAAATGTGATCAGACTGCTTTAAAAGATTGGGAAATATTTATGTCACTGAAAGTCTATTTGTGAACGAAACCTGAACACATAACTATTCTTAATAAAAATCTGCTCTGAAATACTTCCCTCCTTCTCTCCCTACCCTTTCAAATCCTGGCATTTTCTAGCCTTCCAAATGCCACTTCTAGACTATGGGCCTAAGCAGATGGCTTAATAGGCTGCCTTCGGCACAGGGAAGGGGAGGGGCAGCCGCATGCTCAGTGCCCCCTCCCCCTCCCGAGGTCATCCTCGGAGCTGCCGGCCCTCCGCACGGCCGGCGCTCCGAGGAGGACCTCCCGCCTCAGCGTCTGGACATGCTGCAGCGGAAAATTCGCCAAAAGTGTGCCGCAACCTTTTACGGACCACTTTCAGTGACATATGAAAGGAGTGTTATTTTAGCGCTCCTTTCCAGGGGCGCCGACGGTGCTCCGCTGGATCGAGGCATGGGGATGCCTCGGTTCCATGGCGCACCTTCCCAGGGCGGCCCCCAGCCGCCCGTCTGCTTAGGCCCTCAGTCTTTTTCCCCCTTCACACATATATGAATATGAAAACATGTTCATTCTATTCTACCCAACTCCTCTACTTTTCCTTTTACTTCCAGGATGGACATGTTGTAGCTGTTGCTGGTCCCCAATGTAGAGCAGCCAGCTAGCTTATCCAAAAATGGTTGGGAAATTCTGGGAGTTTCCCTTAAAGTCCATCAAAGTAAAGTTTACATCCAGGGCACTTCTGTCTATAGACCCAGATATCAAACACTGTCTCTGAAAGTTGTTGGAGCTCCTTCATAGGTTCCTCTTCATCTGGACAGTCAGAAAAAGTTAAACACTTAATGCAAATGGACAGATTGACAATGACGTTAAAAAACCAAAAGGAGGACAAATTAAGGGATAAATGGAAGAAAGTAGAAAACTTATGGTCTTGTTAAAAACAAAAGTTAGACAATAAATATTGTCTTATAATCACTTTTATTCCTTTGTAAACCTCATGCACTCTTCCCTATCTTCTTTCTCCTATCTTTCTTCCCCTTCCACATATTTAGCCTAGGAAGAATGTATAAGAAATGTTATTCAGCCTAACAGCTCTTTATACATTTTTTACGTTAATTAACACCCTTATAAAGCATCAGGTTCTTTGTACGATTTATGTAAATGGAAAATTAGATGTACAATTGTAATACTCCTCTTAAGTTAAATAACTGGGAACTCCTTCTGAGAAGTAATGAATTTGTTATGTTGTGTTTCTTTTTAACATTGTATAAAAAATTAAATTAAATATGAAAAAAAGAAAAAGTTAAACAATCTTACTACAATTGCCCTCCACTCCTCATCTTTATTCAGAATTGAATGTATAATGCTAGTAGACTCTATCAGATTAGTGTGTTTTATCTGATGGAATTATTATTTACAATATGAAACCTATGGACACGTGGACTGTCAGAAAGACAACTGAATGGGTCTCAGAGCAAATAAAGCTTGAGTTCTTTCTACGTGACAGAATGACCAAAACTATCATACTTTGACCATATTGTAAGACAATGTGATTAATTATAAAAGTTTATAATGCTTGGTAAAGCAGGAGCCAGTAGGAGAAAAAAAGGAAGGCTGCATTATAAGTGGTTAGACTCAATCAAGGAAGCCATCACACTGAGTTTGCAGGACTGGAGCAACTGATTAGAAGGTGTCTCCAAGGCCTCTCATTCATAGAGTTTCCAGAAGTGGAAGTTGACTGGTCAACAATTAACAACCACAACCAGCCGCAGCACCACAAAATGAGTCTGTTGTATTCTGCAGTACCATTAGTTATATTTATTATAACCAGCTTTCTTCTCAGATAGTCTAAATGAAGGGTGCAAATTCATTTTTCTCTATTCTGTAACCTCTAAATTTCCTTTCAGTGTTTGGATGTGAATGTATTGATCTTTCCTGTGCTGACTAATTAATAGGTGCAGAAATGAAAAATAAATAAATAAAAACCTCTCTGAATTCATCATATGGTATGCACACAAGCCAATAATATACTGATGTGATACTATCATGCATGGTGCTCATGCATAGTTTTGTTTGCTTGGGATCCATTTGAGGAAGCATTAACTGTTCGTTTAATTATTCTGTCTAGGAGAAAATCAATTCCGAAAACTAACAAGTGCAAGGACATTTTAAGGATACACAATCTTTCAAACTGCTAGAAAACTAGACTCAAATTGAAGTATGGAAATATAAATATAAACCTTTTCTTTGTACCTTAAGAACTGGGATTATTATAATAAAGATGCAGAATATATATGGAGGGACAGTAAAAGATTATTTAAACAGAACAGAGTTGTGTGATCTGCAATTCTAAGGCTGCATGTGAGCTTTGTGTGATCCTTACATGACACTTGAAGCCCTGAGGCCTCACCCAGTTTTCCTTGCAGCTGTTGAGCTGGGCTGAAATTTGGAAGGATGCTATTCCTTGGTTTCTTTTGCTAGTGACAGGCAAATTGTGATCTGTGAAGATGGCTGGAGATGAGAGTTGGTTGTTTCTGGGTTGGATACACTCAGATATATGTGCGTGCATACTGAGGCTGTGAGATGTATTGTCTACATACTTGTGCATCTGTGACTAAACACATGTATGGCCACTTGTTCCATGGCAACACCTGTGCACTGATACCTGATTCATCCCACAGAGCTCAGATGATTGTGCCTCCTGGTATGGAGCTTAAAGAAGAATATCTGTAAGAATAAAATACACATCTGAGTGAGGTCAAAATATTTATTCTGCTCCCCTTTTTTGTGAAATAGCAAAAATAAATTTCTTCCTGTTCTTGAATTTTAACAACTTCAAACTGAAGAATATCTCTCCTTAGAAGGTACTTACTATAGAAAAATTTATATAAGTATGTAGTTGTCATGGTGTGGCTTCAAGTCATTTCTGATTTATGGGAACCCTACAAAGAACCTACTGCAGGGTTTTCTTGGCAAGATTTGTTCAGAGGAGCTTTGCTCTTGCCTTCCTCTAAGGCTCAGAGAGTGTGATTTGCCTAAGGTCACCCAGTGGGTTTCAATAGCTGATCAGGGATTTGAACACTGTTCTCCAGAATCCTAGTCCAACACCCAAATGACTATACTATGCTGGCTCTCTAAATATGTGTGGTTAGATTTAAAATAAACATTTTTTTTAAAAAAAAAATAATCCAGTGTATTGTCCAGTTTATTCTGGGCACTTTTGTAGTTGATCCAGTTTTTTAGTCTATGGACATAATTAATCAATTAAAATTATCACTTCAAATTCCCAAAGGATTTTTAAAAAATGTAATTTAATCAATTGCTTTAATCACTCACTATATCTAATGATCTCTCTGAATACTTAAATTGTACATAATCCTGAATTATAAACTGTTGTTTTTATTCAGAATCAAGTATTCTGAGGGGACTTTATTGTATAAAACATCTACAAGAGGAGATAAAATCAAACCTTTTGGAGAAACAATGGAAAAGAAAGAGGGACAGACATGACCAGATATCCAATAACCTAATTAATAAGAAACATCTAAAAATAAAAAAGGCTGGAAACATTTGTGTGCATACTATAAACCTTAAGAACTGAAAAGTAAAGCAGATAAAAGAAAAAGGGAAACATAAGTACCTGAGGTCCATATAAAATAGTTGACAATCTTGAAAGTATAATTTGCAGGCATGCTTTTTGACAGTACTTGACAATTTGATTAAAAGAAAAGGAAAAGCTAGCAAATAATCCTAGTAGATAAACTCTTTTATCTCAGCTCAATACCCTACCAGTATGTGGTCTGATGTTTGAAGCAGGGCACTTAGTACAGAGAAAAGAACTTGTAAAAAAAATCTAAGTCAAGTTCTCTCTTTGATTTATTGCATGCAATCTTGGTAAATGTATTGTTGAATAACTGATGCCAGATTTAGGCTAGTCTGGTTTTGTGTGAAAGAGAGAGTTGGTAGACACATATATTTATACACATAAGCAATCACTCATATGCTTACTTTTCTTTTAATTATCATCATATAGCATTTGGGAATCATGTTGACTTAAATTTCAGATATTCTATAAGGATAGTTATGGCATATGCAAAATTATTTTAACATTTATTTATGAAGATATCCCTTTCTTATGAGATTTGGAGCTGCAGCTTTCTTTAGAGATTGTTTGATTAGCAGGATTCTGTCATTGTCTTCACAGAACACAGCACACAAACACATTAACCCTCCTTAGAAAAATCCAGAAATAAATTTATTTGTTTTCAGAAAAAAAGTCAATGAATTGCTGAAACCAGTCTAAGGAATATGGAAAATAAATACATACACATATACATTGGTCAGTTCACCAGCCTCATTTTCTCCCTTCCCTTTACTTACTGTGATGTAGAGTGACTGTTATTTATTTATGAGTTTTCTTGCTAACTGCCATCAAGTTGACCTGGATTATATTGACCCTATGAAAGACAACAATAGCAATAGCAGCTTCATGTATATACCACTTCATACCACACTAAACAGTCTCTAAGTGATTTAAAAATGTAAGCTAATTACCCTCATCAAGCTGCATATTCATTTTAGCAACCTCATAAGGATGCCAGGCTGAGTCGACCCTGAGCTCCTGGCTGGGATTGAACTCAAAACCTTGTGGTTGAGTGAATGAAGTACAGGAATTTAACCACTGTGCCACCAGGGGCCCTAGAGATATCTCCAAGTCATCCTATCATCAACTACAGGCCTAAGCAGAGGACGCAAAGCACTGTCTTCAAGGCCAGGAAGGGGACGGGCAGCCTCACACTGGATGCCCCAACCCCTTCCTGAACATGTCATCAGAGCGCCTGGCACTCCGCACAACCGGTGCTCTGACGACGTATATCCACCGCAGGGTCCACACACGCTGTGGCATAAAAAATGCTGAAGGTGTGCTGGAGGCCTTTTGCAGCACACCTTCAGCGTCTTGCGGAAGGAGCACTATTTTAGTGCTTCTTCTTGGGCCTGGGACACTGCGGCTCGAGTCCGAGGAGTGCTGATACCTTGGCCCCGATCCGCAGCTTCCCGGGGCGGCCCTGTGCCGCCCGTCTGCTTCCCCCCTACATTGATCAGGTCTTACAAGGTCAGGGCTGTAGCTTCTTTAATTGAGTCTATCCATCTGGAATGTGGTCTTCCTTTTCTCTCCCCGCCCCCTCCCCACCTTCTACTTTGCTAAGAATTATTGCTAAGAGTCAGGGCTGTGGCTTCTTTAATTAAGTCTATCCATATGGAATGTGGTCTTCCTTTTCTTTTTCCCCCTGCCTTCTACTTTGCTAAGAATTATTGTCTTTTCTAGTGAGTCTTGTCTTCTCGTGGGATGGCAAAAGCATGACAGCCTCAGTTTAGTCATCTTGGTTTCTAGGCAGTGTTCATGTTTGATTCAATGTAGGACCCATTAATTTATCTTTATTTATTTATTTCCCATTTTATTTCCCATTTTTCCCCAGTTCAAGACTGATAGTAGCAACAGGAGAACAGTGGAACAAAGCCCCCCCCCCCTTTTCCCCTTCTTCACTTTCCTTCTGTTGAAACAATGAGTGTTATGGCACATTAAAGACTAACACTTTTTATTTAGCATACACTTTTTGGCCTCTGACTGCTTCCCTAGACTGCATGCAAGTTTATTCCAAATAAAATGTGATAGTCTCTAAGAAGAAATAACACTCCTTCCTGTTTTTGCTAAAGAATTATCCTAACTACCTTACCATCTGGTTGATTTTTTTCTCTACTGTAGCAAGTCCAAGGACTCCAGACTCTAAGAACCACCAGTGAGTCCTGACAAGCTCCAGCATGTCAAGATGATATAAAGGGAATCAGGCTTGGAGAAACATCTGTGATATTCCTTGTAACATCCCCCCTTGAAATAAATGATTAGGCAGCTCCAGAGGAAGGCAATGGCAAACTTCTTCTGAACAATTCTTGCCAAAGAAAACCCCTGCGATAGAGTTGCTTTAGGGTTGCCATATATCAAAAACAACTTGAAGGCACTCAATGGCAAAACTGACATGTTTGTGATCTGTATTTGTGTCTGTTGGGCTTCTGTAATCTGAGATGGGACCATGTATCTGAAAAAGTGTCCAAGAGCCCATTGCTTTGGGTTAATTTAAATGTGCACACATACCCCCCCCCCCCAAAAAAAAACTCAGAATACATATTAGCGCAGCATTCAGAAGGACTTTGATCACAAAATGTTGGGAAACATTTTTTAAAAAATAATGCAGTTTATATTTCACTAGCCATTTTTTATCCTGTTCTGCTTAATCACCAATTTCACTTTAAACTAAAAGCTTTACAGATTTTCCTGTAGGGATTCTTCAGCATTCTAGGATTGGTTCTGTCACTGTCTGCTTTACAAATGTGTTTATGTTCACCCTATTAGCTCACTTAGCAGTAAGACAGCAGAGCCTTTCTGCCAATCTGGTGCAAAGCTATTTTGTGCTTATCCACCTCATCTACCTTAGTCTTTGTGGTTAACTGTTTAAAATGCAATTTTTTGTAATTTAAGTAATCCTCTTGAATTACTACTTCAATTAATTGACACTGAAGAACAGTGGTCATGCTGTAGGTCATTGATTATGGTTTATTTTGCATGTATGTTTTCTAATTTACCAGTGCAGTCTCTTTGGTAATAATATTTCATAATTCTTTGTTTTTCATGTTGTAAAATATTTTCCGCAACAAACATTTCTTTTCAATAGTATTTATTCATATTCGTATTATATAGCATTTTTAGATTTGAAGTTTCTTTTCCACTACCACAGTCACATTCACATTTTTGTACAGCAAAAGATGTGGGCTTTAATGTCTTTTTATTGCATATAGCCAGCATGGTACAGTGGACCAGGACAATAGGAGACCAGGGTTTGAATTCCTGCTATTTATTTATTTATTTATTTATTATATTTATACTGCACTCTTCAGCCATAAAGGCTCTCAGTTCAGCTTACAGATAGTTAATTAGACAGTTCCCTGCCCTCAGGCTTACAATCTAAAAAGACATGACACAAAATTAGAAAAGAATGGCAGTGGGGAAGGGGATCAAGTCCAGTGGTTCTTCTGTCCCTTTGAGGTTGGATGATGGCAGATGGACTGAAGGAGGGATCTCCTGCTTTGTCTGGCTAGGGCTGATGGAGCTGGGCTGCTTCTCTCTCCCTCAGAGGCTGGATGATGGTAGGTGTCCAGGAAAGCAGCCAGACACTGATAACAACATCCAAATAAACCAAGGAACACCACTCAGAGCCTGTGAAGTTCAACAAGTCTAGAATGGCAGACTTATAGGCAAAGGCAAAGTCCAGTAACAAGGTCTGTGGTCAGTCGGAGTGCAAACCAAAGAGTGAAGTCAAGAGCATCATTGAGCAATCCAAGGTCAAGGATTCCAGAGAAGCAGGATGGCCAGGCAGTCCAGGAGTCAGATTCAAGCCGAGAAGACAAACTGAGAGTCAGAAAACAGAGTACTTTCACCAGGAAACTCAGATAGCTTCTGACAAAGGTTCTGCCTTCACCATAGAAACCTACTGGATGAGCTTGGATGAATCATATGAGATTATTGCATTGACATAAAATCTGACTGCTGCCCAATGGGATATAGTTGGTTGTGAGTTGCTACAGGGTATTATTGTTGAAAAATGTGTTGATGATGAATGTACAGCTTACAGTCTTTGAAGTCAAGTCACCAAGACATCCAGATCTTCATGCAAGCTTTTTTTTTATTGCAAAATCAGCATGAGCAAAAACAAATAATAATAACAATAATAACATTTTTACTTTAGCCAGAATGGCTAAGCAGGAACAAAAAACTTTAGCTTCTACATGTTTATAGTTAGTCAAGCTTCAGCATCAGGAAAATATTTTAATTAGTCCATTACAGCTTAAAGGCTAAAAGACAAGTGAGAAACTTTTCAGAATCACAACTTTTAGCTCACATCTCTCCACCTGTTTGGGTGTAGCCTTAATAGACTGATTGGTTGATGATACATGATGTGTGTTAGCCCAACCTCTAATTTCCATATTACATCATGTGACTACAGTTCCCAAAACATACCTTGTTTATGAAAAACCCCTTTATGTAAACAAACCCCATTCTCACAGAATTTCAGCTAGTTAACTGGCTTTGTTTAGACTAACACACACCTGGGGAGCTGAGTGTTATAAATCTAGCCTCAGAAAACAGATTTTCTCAACAAGGAAAAATGCAGACACACATCTTTACATTTCAACATTTTAACATTGACTATATATCCCATCACAACCTAACAATTATCACATGCAAGTTGCCACCGCTGCCACTTGTGTCTCTCTTTTTGTGGATGGGGATGTATACTGATTGCTTCCAATTTGTTGGCCATTGTTTTGTTTTCCATATCTGTTGACATATGTTGGTTAGTGCCTTTGACAGTATAGACCATTAATAGCTATGGCTCGTACTGAAAGAAATGGGTGTACCATCACATCTAATGGTTTTGATGTGTAACCTGTACTCAGGACAAGAGATCACCCTAAAAACAGAATTCAGAGAAACAGAATGGTTCCCAGTTAGAAAGGGGATCAGACAAGACAGCATTCTAACACCCTATTTGTTCAATATGCATGCAGAAAATATCATACACAGAACAAGTTTAGACTCAGGGCAAGGAGGAGTGAAGCTCAGAGGGAGGATTATCTATGAACTAAGAGGCTAAGCAGACTGGTATTAAGAGCTGGCTCTGTGGTGGCATGAAGGCATGGCGACCGCACACCACATGCCCAACTCTGCTCTCAATCTAGTATCATGATGCCCACCTGATCAGACAATGGGCGGATTTGGGATGTTCCTGTGGTGAAGTGTTTACACACACTGCGACACAGAAATACAACCCCCCCCCAAATAAAAACATCACTGCAGGGGCAAAGCAACTTTCTACCACTCCTTTTTGCACTGGGAAACAGCTGGGTTGGGGTATGACTTGCGGTTGCCACAACTCCAACCTGACGAGCAAAAAGGTGGTGGCAAGCTGCTCTTTACCCATTATCTGTTTTCCCCCTAAGATGTGTAAACAACACCATACTACTAGCAGAAAACAACAAAGACTTGGAACATTTAATAACGAAAGCTTAGTGCAAAGGTAGGCTTACTCCTAAATATTAAGAAAACAAAAAAATAATGACACAAAGTGTTTACATAAATTCAAACTAGATGATGAAGCAATTGAAAATAGTTAAAGATTACTCATACCTTGGGTCAATCATTGATCAGAATACAGACTACACCCAAGAAATCAGAAGAAAGATAGGACTGGGAAGGGCAGCTATGAAAGCACTAGACAAAAATCTAAAGTACAAAGATATACAACTGAATGCTAAAGTTAGCCTCATCCAAACCATAGCATTCCACATCACCATGTATATATGTGAGAGTTGGGAAGTGAAGAAACCTGATAGAGAGAAAACCAACTCATTTGAGATGTGGTGCTGGAGAAAAGTACTGAGGATACCATGAACAGCCCAAAATCAAAATGAGTCCTAGAACAGATCTAGTCCCTGGAAACCAAGTTGACTAAACTGAGGCTGTCAGTTGACTAAACTTCAGGCACATCCTGAGAAGGCAGGATTCACTAGAAAAGACAATAAAAGTAGAGGGCAGTAGAAAGATAGGAAGATCACATTCTAGAAGATGGACAGACACAATTAAGGAGGCTATCACCCTGACCCTGGAAAACCTGAGCATGGTGGTTGAGGATAGAGTGTCTTGGAGGTTTCTTATCCATAGGGTCACCAAGAACTGGAGTTGACTTGGCAACAGTTAACAAAGAGGAGTTGGAAGAGGAGGAAAAAACATAAACATTTAGATTCCAACTTTCCTAAGGATGATTATGCAAAACTAAATAAAGTAACTTTAGCAAAGATAATTACCATTTGTGCATGATTTGTTGTATGCCTCAAAGGGCCTTTGCAGACTGCCAGAAATAGTGCAAATTGAGTCC
>JAIPUX010001232.1:90122827-90135039 GCA_020142125.1 Phrynosoma platyrhinos | reverse complement strand
AGCTTGTCCACGTCATTGGTACTCACAGATTGGAACTGATCCAGTAAAGTGTCATCAACAGAGTTGCTGGACACCTAATCTATGGATTCTGTCAAAACACTGGTGTCCAAGTCAGCTCTTATCTGAGAGATTTTATCTGCAAAGTGGATGTTACACGCATCACAACAGGCCATTGTCGGGTTAAGTAGGGGATTTGGTGCAGGGGGTACCTGTGTCAGCTCCCTCACCACCCTAAACAGCTCTGCTGGATGGGACTCTGCAGACGTAATGCATGCAGAGGAGAAGGACCTCTGTACTGCATGTATTGCCTCCCGATAGGAATCAAGATGTTTCCTATGGCAAGTTCTGTCAGATAAGAGTCGAGTCTTCTGCCATTTGCACTCTAGTTGTTGTCCAGCTCGCTTCATCCTCTTAAGCTCCTCTGTATACCATGGCTTACAATTTGGAGTGGGCTGGAAAGGATGCTTGGGAGCTATTGTGTCGATAGCCTTGGTAAGATTGGTGTTCCAGGTATTAACCAAAGCTTTGACAGAATCCCTAGCATTACCAACCATTAAATCCTCTAAGGCTTTCTGGAAACCAATTGGTTCCATTAGCCTTCAAGGGCGGACCATTCTAATAGGTCCACCACCCCTGGAGGGGCAGGCAGTAGCTCTTAGTTCCATCTTGACCAGGAAATGATCTGTCCATGAAAATGTGGAGGTTGCGATAACCTCTGCCCACAGATATTCTTGTTCTGTACTAAAGACTGCATCGAGGGTATGACCTGCACAGTGTGTAGGCCCTACAACCAATTGGGATAGGTCCATGTTTGTCATGATTTCCATGAACTCCCGAGCCTCACCTGTTAGATTTGACAAACTGGTCTCGAGTGGGATGTTGAAGTGGCCCAGAACCAAAAGTCTGGGCGTTTCCAACAGCAGCTCTGAGACCAGGTGGGTCAGCTCTGTCAGGGAGTCTGTTAAGCAACGGGGTGGCCGGTATACCAACAGAATCCCCAAACTATCCCTGGTTTTCAGGCTAAGGTGCATACACATAAGGTACATACACTCAATGTAGGCTGTTTTCCGGTTAGGCTTCCTGGTCAAAATTAGATTGCTCCTATGAACCAAGGCCACCCCACCACCCCACCCATTTTCCCTTATCTGCTCATTGAGTACCCAGCTGGGAGGGTCTGCACCCAAGTTACAGCACTGGCATCCCCCAGCCAGGTCTCAGTGAAGCATGCCAGGTCGGCTGCTTCATCAGTAGCCCCATGTAGAGTAGTTTCTGAACCAGGCACTGGTTCACTTACATTTCACTTACTGTTCACTGTTCACTTACATTTCAAAGAAATACAATGGCTCAGCAGTTGAT
Source organism: Phrynosoma platyrhinos (assembly GCA_020142125.1). Classification (NCBI taxonomy): domain Eukaryota; kingdom Metazoa; phylum Chordata; class Lepidosauria; order Squamata; family Phrynosomatidae; genus Phrynosoma; species Phrynosoma platyrhinos. Next base: position 90,133,683 of record JAIPUX010001232.1, on the reverse strand, counting down.
GCTGACACTGACAATGGAGGTTAGTGCATTGGCTTTAAAGTGCCTTATCCCTGATGGGATAAAGGTGAATTTAATTTTCAAAAAGCTGTTACTACTTTCACTTGTGGCTGGGTGAATGCAACCCATATACAGCCTGGATGCCAGCTGGGCTTATTCTGTGCCTTTTCAAAAATTGGGAAAATGGGATAAGGCACTTTAAAGCCAATGCACTAATCTCCAGTTGCAAGATTGGCAAGTCAGCAGTTCGAGGCCCAAATGCCTTGTGATGGAGTGAGCTCCTGGCACTAGTCCCAGCTTCTGCCAACCTACAAGTTTGAAAGCATATATAAGTGCCAGTAGATAAACAGGTGCCACTTTGGTGGGAAGATAACAGATTTCCATGTAGTCATGCTGGTCACATGATCACAGAGTTTTCTTTGACAACACTGGTTCTTCAGCTTAGTAGCGGAGATGAGCACTGCCCCCTACAGTCAGGCACGACATGATAATCTTGTCAAAGGGAAAAGCTTTAATTTTTTTAACCTTTCAAATGCCTTATTTTTAAAGTTTAATAAAGACTGATTTAAAGGCTAGTAACAAATGATGTGTTAATTCAGCTAGAAGCCATGGAGCCTCTACAATTACAGTTGTAAATAAATGCTTAGGAAAAGCAGCCAGTAAATCAGAATTGGAGAATTCATAATCAAAAATGTTTTTAGTTCCTCTGTGCCTATGCAGAAAATATCTCTATAGTTTAATCATTGCATGCTCTCTGCTTCTCTACTCCCTATCAAAAAGTGTGATCTGCAAAATCAGAGATATAATGAATACTTTAATTATTTCACCCAATGTGACTTAGGGCCTAAGCAGACTGCCAGAAATAGTGCACTTTAAATTGAGGCACTGCCCTGGCTCAGTGCTAGGGAATCATGGGAACTGTAATTTATTGTGGCACCAGAGCTCTCTGACAGAGAAGGCTCAATGTCTCAGAAAAAAATACAATTCCCATGATTCCCTAGCACTGAGTCAGGGCAGTGCCTCAATTTAATGTGCACTATTTCTGGCAGTCTGCTTAGGCACTTAGTTCTGAGCAGTTTTTTTTTTTTAAGAGACATGGGCAAGACTAGGAAAGCATGGATTTTGTCTTTGTCTTTGGTGTCAAACTGCAACTTTACTAAACTGCTCAAAGAGTAGGATCAACTGAGGAAAGCAGTGAATAAAAAGTAAAATGACTGAGGTAGCATGGGAGTAAAGAAAAACAGAGGAAGGGAAATGGATTGGGGACCTTTCCACTTATTTATTCAAGAGCCCAGCACTATATGAGCAATAATAAATACATTAAACGATCACAAATGTGCTCAATTGCATTGACTTCTGAGTAGACATTGGGTGGACAGCCAAAAAACAAACAAACAGATGGGTCCTAGAACAGATCAAGCCTGAACTCTCTCTGGAAGAGGCTGTTGTACTATAATAATGCTAGGGAAGGTAGAGGGCAGTGGAAAGAGGGGAAGGCTGCATACTACATAGACAATCAGGGAAGTGCCAGGTCTAAATTTACAGGACCTAAGCAGAGCAGTGGAGACCATGGCATCCTGGAGATGTCTCATCCATAGGGTCACCATGAATTGGGGCCTACTCAAGGGCAGAAAGAGTCATGGAGAGCTACAGGATTTGTTAGCTGGAGGGGGATTAGGCTCAAAATTGATAGCCCCAACATCACTAGCTCTTCAAATCATATTACCCAAGAAATCAGGGATGGGTGGACAGTAGGATGAGTGAAATAGATGAGGAGAGAAAACAAGAGATAAGGAAAATGGAGGGTAGTTCTCAGTTGTGAAAGTTCTTAGCACTGTGCAAACAATCAATATACTAAAGAAATTATTGTTTTGTGCCTTCCAGTTGTTTCCAATATATGGTGACCCTCAAGTGACCAATCATTAGGTATTCTTGCCAAGATTTTTTCACAAGGGTTTGCTATTGCATTCCACTGGGGCTTAGAGAATATGACTTGCCCAAGGCTAACCAGTGAGTTTTCATGGCAGAAAAGGGATTCAGACTCTGGTCTTCTGATATACTAGTCCAACACTAAAACCACCATGCCACACTGGCTCTTGGCTCTCACACTAAAGAAATATAATACATCCAAATAATAATTACACCCATTACTGTTTAGTTAAAAGAAAAATAAGTAAAGAAGAATTGATAAGTCACAACACACTTTGCCCTCCTTATCCCCATTCAGAAAGAGAAAAAAAACACATACAAATCAATGGGGTATGTGATTAAAGATTATATTGGCCAAACCAGACCAACCAACAGCATAAAGGAGGAAACATTTTTAAACAGGCCTCCTTGTCTTCATGTTTTATAGGAAGAAGAGTATCAACTTTAAAAAAAATTGTTAACATTCTAAAAATAGCTAGCTCATTAAAACTTGGGATTAACTTGTCTTAATTAAGAAAATTGGTATGTTAAAATTTTATTGGTTATTATTATTTAATAAATAATAACATTTATTATTATTATTATTATTATTATTATTATTATTATTATTATTATTATTATTCCACATCATCAGAATGACTGGCTGCATTGATAACTTCATGTTTTTGTTTAACTAGCTGTTTACAAGCTCTGACATATACATAGTTGAATCTTCCTTTAGCCATAAAGCATAGAAGTCATTAATTATTAGGTATGTAGAATTACAGGGAAAGTTTACTTATTTTTGTTTGTTTGTTTTAAAAGTGGCTATTTAACAAAAGTCCAGGTAATGAAGCCCCTAACAAAGAATCTCCTTTTTACAAAGTATTTATACCTCCACCCATGGTCTCCTTTCCCTCTTATCCTCTCTGTAGTTCACTTTTTTTTTTACATCAGCTTTGTGTAACCCTGGGTATATGCTTGACCAAAAAGGAACACTAAAATGCCAATGTATATTTGGGAATTATGAACTAGTTCAATGGTAATGGTGGGGTTGCTCAGCCTTGGGATTGAGTCCCTATATATACCATGTTCAGAGACATGAGGAATGCCAGAGGCAGGTTTCTAATTAGTTTATTTTATAAGGGGAAATCAACAATCATCCAGAAACATACAACCATGCATGCTCACAAGGACTAAGAAAATAATGGAAATGCTGCACCTGAATGGAATAGTTGCTGCACTTACTACAGGTCTGGAAATAAGAGGAACTCACTTGCTCCAAGCAAACAGAGGTTGGAAAGTGAGAGAGGGGTTAGCCAGGTAAACTGGCAGCATGAATGCCTGATACTGAACTAAGCTGAAGAAACAATGGCAAAGCATCAGTATATATATGGAATTTTAGCCCTGGGGGGGAAAAAATCAAGGTATAGAAAAAGCCAAATGGTGGTGTTCCTTTTGAAATGGGTTTGAATCGCTTTGAAGCTGGTTTTTGGAGGTGGTAATATTGGGGTGTGAATATGGGTGACAGAGGCATATATCTGAAGCAGGATGGATTAGTAAGCAAAGATGACAGGGTCAATGACTCCTTGGCACCATCCATTGTCCTATAACTATGGCTTCTTCTCACCTCCTCAAGGATGTCTGGAAAAACAGGGCTCTAGTGACTTCTATAGCTAGTTTATATGTGATGAAGAATTCCCACTAATGGTTTCCACAGTAGGGTCATAGAAAGGCGAATCAACCTGCATTTTATTGCAGATCTGATATCAAAAGAGGAAGGGTGTAAGGAGGCTAATAATTGGCACCAGGAAGATGGTGAAGAAGGGGAGAACCACATCCTTTTAATGCTAAATTGCAGCAGTATTTCTGCAGAAAACAATATAATAATGCTTCAACTGGGGAAAATGGCATTATATTCTAGCTGCTTCTGCAGTAGCTGTATGTGCCTGTTTAAAACAGGCAAGGTAAACAGTAGTTGCCTCTAGAATCCCTTAGTGAGCATGCATGAAAAGCAAATTAAACAAAGAAGGGGAAAGAAGAGTCACGTGTCTCACCAGCCACTTCCAGTACATTAAAAAAAGCTTACTCTGGCCACCAAAATGGAAATCATAACAAAGGTAGAGGTGTTGAAAGAAGAAGAAAAAATGTCCCTGGATGGGCATATTATCATCTCAGGATAAAAAGTTTGCTGAATTATATTTTGACCCTCTCTTCTTTTTGGGGAGAGGGGGCAGATATAGGAACCTTTCCCTATTCTTTCCATGTTATTTCTGCCTTAAAGAAGTAATGTTCAGGAACATCTCTAGTTTGTTAACACAGGTATGCCTGCCAATGCTCTTTCCTAAGAGGCCTCCACACATTCAGTGGAATTAAATGTCACTTTTGATACAGACTGGCATTAAGAAGTGCATTAGATACCTTTAGATACTTTAGGAGGTTAGGGATTCTCTATTTCACACTGAGAAATATATAGGAAGCATGGAGGCCTGAAGGCATAAGGCATAACCCAGTAATGCCTAGGTATTTTCAGCCCCATGTAGGATATCTGAAGACTTTGTTTTACCTCAAAATTAGGTTTGCATGGAAAGTTTCCAAACATTCTGTATTTATTTGAGCCAGTATGCCAACACAACAAAATTCTAGTCTTAGGTTGGTTAGCCATTTATAGAATTGTACTGGCTGAAGAGGTATTGTAATTTACAAAGCATTCACTCTTTAAGTAACTGACATATTCATAGCACCCTTGATCAGATTTCAGATTTGTTGATCTTTTTTTTTTCTTGTTGACTGCTGGGTGCATTTATTCAGAACTTACTACGAGTTCTTGCTACTTTCCTTGTACTGAAAGTATAGAAGTACCTTACTGATTAGGGATCTCATGCCAGAGGTAATTATCTGGCACTTCAAGGAGCCTTTCTACACCTCATGAAAGGGTGTCATGTTAATGAAAGCAACTGCTTATGTTCTACATAGTTTTTGTCTACTTTAATGACATTGTATATAGAGGAGATGCTACATTACTACTATATCCTCCTTGAAAAGAATACTTTCTATCCATCATATTTTGCACACTCATTAGTTTATGTCTGCTTTTCTTCCTAATTTCTTTTCCTTAGATCAAAGTCAGTGTAGCACAGGGCCATGTGCGCACCCCTTCACCTCCGTCTAAACCACGCTTCAAAAGCTATGCGTACACACAAGCTGCTTATGTCATGTCCCCTGACCCAAAAGGGAAGATGTTCCCTCCACAGGTCTGTCAAAATTACTGTTTGATGTGGATATTCTATTACTAATATGCCGGTACCTGCTGTGGATATATGTGCACTTTAAAAGTTCATGTTTGGTAGTGTCCATTTTAATTGCAGGCATACACTTTCAGATTTGTTTTGCTTTGTTTTTAGTCTCCGTCATTTCTTTCTGAATATGTCTTACTCTTCTCTGTAAAAATAAACCACATCTACTTTTTATAACATTTTAATACATACTAGAGAGAGGGGGAGTTGGCTTGGTTTTCCAAATATGATTTAACTTAAGTATTAGTTAACTATATGATAGTTATAACCAAAGGCCTTTGTCTAGAGAACTGGACAACTACTCCCTACATATACGTACAGGTGAACTTTGACTTGAATTTCTCAAACACCATTCCCTAACGCAAACCGAATGGGAAACTTTTTTGAAACTGAAATAAATTTCAGGAAAAAAATATGTCCATATGTGTGACATGGAGTTTAGAGACACATAAAGTACACTTTTTAATCCTTAATACAGTTTGGTATTCTAACTGTGATGTATAAGTGTGTGAGATGTCAAGAATAGTGACATATTTTATTTTTAACATGTTAAGACATCTTGTTGAAAAGATGGTCAACAACAATGAATTTTCACCCATGTGAAAGAGCCTTAAAAGTGAAGTCGTAGGCTTTCATGGCCGGCATCTATAATTTTTTGTGGGTTTTTCGGGCTGTGTGGCCATGTTCTAGAAGAGTTTCTTTCTGAAGTTTCACCAGCATCTGTGGCTGGCATCTTCAGAGAATACTGGAATGGAAGAGAGGGGGTCTATATATACTGTGAGACCCTGGGTAGGTAGGAGTGATTCCCATGTAAACTGTGTATTGTTCTGTGTTGAATAGGTATTGTTCTGTTGTTAATGGCATGGCTTCAGGGTGGGAGGATATGCAAACAAGGATATTGTCTGCTATTGTCTGCTGGGAAAGCCCCTGACCCTGGCAATGTTCAGAACAGGAGACATCAATCCTGGCCAAAGGAGGCAATTTTGCAGTAACCACCACCAGAATCCCTGTTGAAGGCATCATTGCCCAGGTAGAATCTGAACTCCACCATCTCCCAGAGGAGGAAGAGGAAGAGATAAGAGGAAAAACAGCAAGGATTCTGTGCAAGGCAAAACCACCTCCCAGCAACATAGCCAGGAAAGAAAGAAAAGCCATCAAGGACCTCAATTCAGACCCAGAAATCATCATTCTCCCAGCAGACAAAGGCAATGCCACAATAATCATGGAAACGGAACAATACAAACAAAAAAATCAGGGAACTCCTGGATCCTACAATATACAAAAAACTGAAACAAGACACAACCAACAAAATCACCAGGAAAACAAACACCCTGATCAAAAACTCCTCAATTCAGCCAAACACAAGATAAAGGGCCTTTGCAGACTGCCAGAAATAGTGCAAATTCAGTCCACTTTAAAGGTTACGGTTAGTGCTAGAGAGTCATGGGAATTGTTGTTGTTTTTCTGAGACATTGAACTTTCTCTGTCAGAGAGCTCTGGTGCCACAGTAAAATACAGTTCCCATGATTCCCCAACCCTAACCCTTAAAGTAGACTCAATTTGCACTATTTCTGGCAGTCTGCAAAGGCCCATCTGAGGCTCTCCCACCAAGACTGTATGAACTTCCCAAGATTCACAAGGATTCCATTCCACTCCGACCCATAGTGAATGCCATTGGATCCCCCACATATGATTTGGCCAGGTTTCTGGCCACACAATTACAAACACATATAGGGCAAACCCCCCATTACATCAAGGACTCAACGCACTTCATAAGAAAAATCAATAACCTTGAACTCAAACCTGGAGACCTACTAATCAGCTTCGATGTGGTCTCTCTGTTCACCAAAGTCCCTATAATGGACACCATGGCACTCATCCAACAAATTTTTCCAGACGACATCACAGCCTTGTTTGAACATTGCCTCACCACAAGCTATTTCCAGTGGGACAATGGATTCTACAAACAGAGAGATGGGGTAGCTATGGGAAGTTCTCTAAGCCCAGTGATCGCAAACTTTTACATGGAATACTTTGAACAACAAGCACTGGAAACAGCACCGAAAAAGCCCACAACTTGGTTCCGATACATGGATGACACTTTCGCCATTTGGAGCCATGGAGAAGAAGATCTGTCTGTGTTCCTGAACCACCTGAACAACATCCACTCTAACATCCAATTCACTATGGAAAAAGAAAAGGAAGGAACACTGCCATTTCTGGATGTCCTAGTCATCCGCAAACCAAACCAACATCTGGGTCACACAGTATACAGAAAACTTACACATACAGACAGATACCTGCACAAGAACTCCAACCATCACTCAGGACAAAAAAGAAGCACAATAAAAACATTGGTAGACCAAGCAAAACAAACACACACACACATCTTTACATTTCACCTTTGACTGTATATCCTAACAGAAACATCAGAAAGAAACTCTTCTAGAACATGTCCAGAAAACCCACAAAAAACTATAGCTTTAAAAGTCCTTTCTATTAACAGCAGCAATAGCCAAATAAACAAATAAATTATAAAGGGTCATGCTTTGTGCACCCCTCCATCTCCTTCTGGAGGACATTTTCCAGACTTTCAAAGAAAGTTCCAAAATGTGGGAAAAAATCAAGTAATGCACAATAAACCTCTTATTGTTGTTCTTAGGAGAGAGGGAGGGAGGGAAAAAAGAAAATTAAATACTTTGGGCATACCTAACTGACATCACTGCTTTTAAAGGAAGGTACACCTTTGATCGTCTTCATGGTTAGAGACCAGGATAATTGGGGCTTGGCTGATTAGCCAAGCCAGGGGCATGTGATAGGGGACGGAGCACAGTGGCTTTTATGCTGGTTCCCCCCCCCCCATACAGCCATTCCTTCTGTTTCAAACATAACCCACCTCTCCTGCCCAATATCCAGTGTGAGCTTAACTGGTTACTTCAGGACTGAGTAGGAATTTTTATCCCCATTACATGTTTTTTATTTTTATTTTTATTTTATTTTATTTTTTGCCTGCCCTATACTGTTCACATTGGGACTTGGAAAATTGGCTTGGTGAGTCATTAAATAGGATAATGTCATTGTCACCAGGGGGAAACGATGGGGGGGGGGGAGGGAAATATAATTAGTTCAGTGTTCACCATTGGCACACCCTTTAGGTGAAAGGTTGGGCTTTGAAGCAGGTATATATCTACAACTTTTTCAGATGTCAAGAATGAACAACCCTAGCACTTAGAGGTGATGAGAGATTTGTTTGCTCAAGTCCAGAGCAAAATCCCCAGAGAACAGAAGGCATACATCCTACTGGGCAGTCTGACCAATGACTACGACTATGTCATGTACACCCTGCAGGGGGTGCCAGAAGGACAGCTCTCAGTGGACTTGGTGTTGGCACAAATCTTGGCACACATCTTGGCACACATCTTGGCACACATCTTGGAAGAAGACCAGAGACAGCAATATGAGGCAGGTCTTCAGACACATCAGAAAGCCAAGCCAAAGCCACACACTTCAAAGGAACCTCTCTAGCTCTGCATGCTGAGCATGCTGCAGTCTGCAGAGTTAAGTGCTGCTTCAACTGTAGAAAGGATGGTTATTTATGAAGGAACTGCAAGAAGCCTTCAGCTGCAAGGGACAGAAGCAACACAGAAAGCCTGAGAATAGGAGGGGTGTTGCTTCTGTGGCATAGGACAGTGGTTGATATGCCCACCAGACAACCACTCAGGGAGGAGTTTGGGTCCTTGATTCAGGTGCTACCCATCATCTTGTAAACTCTAACTCACTCCTAAAGAAAAGGACACCCTCATGTATAGACTCTGTGGGCTTGGCTGATGGGAGTTCAAGCCAGATAGAGGACATGGAGACAATGTATTTTCCAAGTTTTGCAAAAGACTTTGACAATGTATTGTGTACTCTCCAGTTGCAGAATTGCCTAGTCAGTGTGTCATCACTGACTTCTGATGGCTATTAACTGAATTTCAAGGGGGATAAATATATTATCTCTTTGGGATGGCAGGTTTGTGCAAAAGCACAAAAGATGCACAGGCTATATATTTTAGTGGACGGAGCAGAGTATGCTACAGTGAGTAATGACCCGCTGCACTCAAACTGTGAACCCTATTTCCAGAGAGTACTGGGACATGCCAGTTTCACTAGTTTGGGGAAATTGGGTGGAGTCTGTCTCAAGCTGAAAATGAATGCCTGTGGCTGCCATTTGGATTGCTCTGTTTGCAGCAGGATTAAACTGAAGGCCATTCCAGGTGGTGCATGCTGATTTGATGGGTCCTTTTTCTGTAAGTATTGGGGTAGTAAATATCTGATATCATAGACCACAACATCCATTATATTTACATAACACTGATGAAAGAGAACAATGAAGCTGCTAACAGGTTTAAGCAGGGGGTGCAAATGGTGGAAAGGGTATTTGAGTACAAGGTTGGTGCCCTGGTAACTGACAGGAGTGGCGAGTTTTTATCCCAAGACCTTAGAGATTGGCTAAAACAAAAGAGGATACACCACAACATCACCAATCCAGCCACTCCATGAGAGGATGGTTTGGCAGAGAGGAGGACTGAAGTGCTCAAGGAAATGAAAGATTGCATGATGCTGGATGCAGAGGCTCTAGAGAATCTTTGGAGTGAACCAATATTGGCTGCTTGCCATTTAGTGAACTGCATGTGGAACTCTGCAATATAGCAAACACCATAGTTCATACTATATGGGAGGCCGTCCAACCTTTACTATCTAATGGTTTTTTGGCAGTATGCCAATGTCCTAATACTCACAAACTTCAGAAAGAAGAGCAATCCAAAGTGGAAAAGACTGGGATTTGTAGGGTATGAGGGCAACAGCTGCCACTTCTACCTTGAGCATGGTAAGATTCTGTTGTCCAGAAGTGCCAATTTTGAAAAACATTCTGAGTGGGAGAGACTCCACACAAACCAGGAGCTGTTTCTGAGGCTGGGACAACAGGGCACAAGTGCCAGGAATGGAAAGGTGGAAACCCCAATGTCTGTGACAGAGGGCAAACCAAGCACTTCAGAGGGTCCCACTGACTTGCATACCTTACCTATCACTACCAGAAAGTTTGAGCAATGGCCACCTGTAGATGCAGAAGTGGAAACAAGTAGTGATAGTGAGGACGAAAGTGGGAGAACAAAAGTCATTATCCCCAGGAGAACACAGAGAGTGAGAATACCACCAGACAGGTTTGTAGTACAGGAGGTTAGAGTGTACACTGTCATGGCTGATGAGCCTGAGAGTTATCAAGAGCTATTAACCTACCCTAAAGAGGAGCAGGACAAATGGTTTGAAGCCATGGACAGGGAGTTCCTGTCTTTGGTCAACAGGGAGGTGTTTGACATTGTTGAAAGGCCTGGAGACCACATAGTTGTTGGCTGCAAGTGGGTGTTCAAGAGAAAGGAAATGCCCAATGGCACCCACAAATATAAGGCTAGGCTGGTTGCCAAGGGGTTTCCTCAACAAATTATTATTATTATTATTATTATTATTATTATTATTATTATTATTTGTATGTCCCACCTCTCCCAATGGATTGAGGTGGGAGTACAGCAATAGAGATAAAACAACAAGGTTTGAAACATAGCAATAAAAACATGACAAAATTATAATAAAAATTCTTAAAACAAACATTAAAAT
>JAIPUX010001232.1:90106365-90119292 GCA_020142125.1 Phrynosoma platyrhinos | reverse complement strand
ACAATAAAATTAACAATTACATTTACTAAAGCAAATCCAGGCAATAACAGAGGTCTTTCTTCCCGGGGGATCATTGTCTAGTGTTATTTTAGGTCGGGTGGGTAAGCCTGCCAGAAGATCTCTGTTTTAAGTGCCTTTTTAAAGGCCTCCAATGTAGAGATGGTGCGAACCTCTTCTGGCAGGCTATTCCATAGTTTAGGGACCCTAGCCATAAATGATTTCTGGGAGGCAGAAACCAACCTAACATTATGATATTTCAATAGGTTTTTCCCAGAAGTTCTGAGAGTGTGGGGCGGATTGTGTGGGGAGAGACGTTCCTTTAAGTAACACAGACCTGAGCCATATAGGGCTTTATAGGTAATAACCAACAGTTTGTATTGCACCTGGAAGCTAATTGGCAGCCAATGAAGGGCTTTCAACACTGGTGTAATATGGTCTGCCCTAGATGTTCCAGCGACCAGCCTGGCTGCCGCATTTTGAACTAATTGAAGCTTCCGAACTTGGTACAAAGGTAGCCCCATCTAGAACGCATTACAGTAGGGACGCAGTTGGTGAATCAGCCGAAGCTGATTCCAAGCACTCCTGGCCATCGCATCTACTTGAGATGTCAACTCTAGCGATGAAACTAGGAGTACTCCCAAACTGTGTACTTTGTCCTTTAGGGGAAGTGTGACCCCATCCAGGACTGGATGACAAAATTCCCTTCCTGGGCCAGGAGTTCCTATCACAAGTACCTCTGTTTTCTCTGGATTCAGCTTGAGTTTGTTTTCCCTCATCCAGCCCATTACCGACTCAAGGCAGGCATCCAGAGGAGCAACACCATCCTTAATCACTGCAGCAGTCAGAGACATAGAGAAATAGAGTTGGGTATCATCAGCATATTGATAAACCCGTGCCCCATATCTCCGGATGATCTCTCCCAGTGGCTTCATGTAAATGTTAAACAGCATGGGGGACAGTATGGTGCCCTGCGGGATGCCAGATGTCAGCTCCCTTTCAGAGGAGCAACTGTCCCCCAGCCTCACCATCTGGGATCTGCCCGAGAGGTAGGACCGGAGCCACTGAAGCGCAGTGCCCCCAATACCTAACTCCCTCAGGAATCTCAGAAGGATACCATGCTCTATGGTATCAAATGCTGCTGAGATGTCCAAGAGCACCAACAGGGTCACACTTCCCCTGTCTATGCCCAGATGGAGGTCATCGACTAAGGCGACCATGCCAGTCTTAACTCCGTATCCCACCCTGAAGCCAATTTGAAATGGGTCCAGATAATCATCTTCATCTGAAACTGCCTGGAGTTGGAAGGCAATTGCACTCTCGATCACCTTGCCCAAATAGGGCAGTAACGAAACCAGTCTATAATTGTTTTTTACCAGGGGATCCAGGGAGGGGTTTTTCAAGAGGGGCTTTACCATTGCTCATTTCAAACTTGATGGAAATTTGCCCTCCCTGAAAGATGTATTGATTATCAGCTGTAGCAATGATTTTACTACGTTGCCCTCCTGGATGGTTAACCATGAAGGGCACAGATCAAGAGGGCAAGTCATCCTCCTAACACATCCAAGAAGTTTGTCCACTTCATAGGTATTTACAAACTCAAATCGATCCAGTTTAATACAGTCCACAGAGTCCCTGGACATCTCTCTTTTTGGCCCTGTTACAATGTCCACATCCAGATCGATCCTTATCTGAGAGATTTTATCTATGAAAAAGTCATTGAAGGCATCACAGCAGGCTTTAGTTGGTTCTAGTAGTGGGTTCAGGGTGGGAGGCAGTTGTTTTAATTCCTTCACCACCTTGAACAGCTCTGCTGGACGAGACTTTCCAGATGCAATACGTACAGCATAGAAAGATTTCTTTGCTGCATCTATTGCCACCCCATAAGAGCTTTAATGACTTCTTAGGAGTGTCTGGTCAGATAAATGTCAATGTTTCTGCCAGCGGCACTCTAGTCGTTGCACAACCCGCTTCATTTGGCAAAGATTTTCTGTATAACAAGGTTTTTTGTTTGAAGTGGGTTGGTAAGGACTCTCGGGAGTGATAATGTCTACAGCTCTGGTAAAATCGTTGTTCCAAGTATCTACCAGGGCTTTGACAGAATTGCCATCATTCCCAACCATAGAACCCTCTAGGGCTTCTTGGAACCTTTTGGGTTCCATCAGCCTTCAAGGGTGGACCATTCTAATAGGTCCTCCACCCCCAAGGGGGGTTTGGGTAGTGACCTTAAGTCCTACTTTGACCAGGAAATAGTTCGTCCATGACAGAGCTGAAATTTGAGACACTTCTGCCCACGGTTGTTCCTGATCCTTACTAAAGATCACATCAAGTGTATTACCAACACAATGTCTAGGGCCCCAGACTAGTTGGGACAGGCCCATGGCTGTCATGGAAGTCATGAACTCCTGAGCTGCACCTTTCAGATCTAATAAGCTGGACTTGAAGGGGGTGTTGATGTCCCCCAGGATAAGGAGCCTGGGGGACTCCAACACCAGCTCCGATACCAGCTGTGTCAGCTCGGCCAGGGAGTCTGTTAAGCAACAGGGTGGATAGTATACCAACTTAAGCCCTCCCTCCATTACCATCCAGTGTCATCTGGGAGAGAGACACTAGGCCCAGCACCATCAGGCCTAGAATAAGAAGAAGAGCCCTCCCTCCATTACCATCCAGTGTCATCTGGGAGAGAGACACTAGGCCCAGCACCATCGGGCCTACACTAAGAAGAAGAGCCCTCCCTCCATTACCATCCAGTGTCATCTGGGAGAGAGACACTAGGCCCAGCACCATTGGGCCTACACTAAGAAGAAGAGCCCTTACCTTTTAAGGGGCGGATGGGTTTCTGGATTTTTACATTGTATTAACATAGCTTTATGTAAATTTTAATGTTGTAAGCCGCCCCAATTGCTCTGCAAAGGGGCGGGATATTAATAATAATAATAATAATAATAATAATAATAATAATAATAATTATCCCCAGACTGTCCCTAGCTTTCATGGTCAGGTAAATACACTCGTTTCTGGATAGGTCTCCTGGTCAAAGTGATGGTACTCTTTATGGACCAAGGCCACTCCCCCCCTCACCCACTTTCCCTAACCTACTCCTTAACTGTATACCCAGCAGGGAGGGCCTTAGCCCAGATGACACTACTATCCTCCCCAGCCAGGTTTCAATAAAGCATGCCAGGTCAGCATTCTCTTCCTCCAACAAATCATAGATGACATGTGATTTGTTCCTCACCAACCTGCCATTGCAAAGGAGCAAGGTAAGGGTCTGTGATATGGTTGCGTCAACTCTCAGTTCTTTTAGGCTAACAGGGTGGGTGGAAGGTGGGATAGATTTCAAGTATTGATCCCATCTTCCCTTTTGTTTCACCCCTCACCCCGTTAACGCTGTATCTCCCCTTGCCCCACACTACTCCTATTGTTCTTTCCTGGTCAGTACCCATTAACAGTGACCTTCCCAGCACATATTTGTACAAGATGATACATAGATCATAGCATAGATGATAAGGTGGGGCTGTGCTTGTGTTTCCCTCCTTAGAGTGAGTCTGGTTTTAAAGGGGTGCCATTTTCACCTGCTCCTTGCAGCCCACCCTCTGACTATATTACCAGTAGTCACCTCCTAGGGATACCACTCTCACCGGCCCCAATTTATTGTCCTTGTTTTGGCCAATGAAGAGAGTCCTAGAGGTGCCACTCTCACTGGTACCTCCCTCTCTCTTCTGATGCTATTGGCCCAATGGTGATCTCTACCCAGGGCAGATTAACAGAGGTAGCCGCTCCCACCGATCCCTCTTATTCCTCTTCCTAGGATTAATGGGCATAATATAGACTACTGTATGTTAGGAGCCAATAAAGAAATATGGCCCTTTTATACAGAGGCAAGGGTAGTATAGCTGACTATAATAACAGGTGGGTCTTCAGTCTCCTGTACCAAGAGTTCTTATTGATCCCTACGCTGCTGCTGCTAAGGGCTGCCTAGGTGTAATTGTTAATGGCCTTTGGAGTCCTCCTCAGCCTGGACGCTGCCTCCTCTGCTGCCTTTGTGCCTGGAGAGGTGTTCCTACAGGGTTTTATCCCCACGTCCTCCAGGCTTCACTGCTGCTGAGGGCTGTCCAGGTGTAATTGTTAATGGGCTTTGGAGGTTTGAGAATTACAACAGTGAAGCCAGAGAGCCTTAGATTGGTGTTGGTGTTGGCAGTCAGGAAGGGACAGGTGGTGAGGCACTTCAACTTTGAAACTGCCTACCTGAATGCCCAACTTGATGAGATGGTGTTCATGAAGCAGGCACCAGGCTATGATGACACCAAGGGTAGGAAGGTCTATAGGCTAGGGAAAGCTCTGTATGAACTGAAACAGACAGCACATTGTTGGAACCAGTGCATTCACGAAGAGCTTGTGAGGCTTGGCTACAAGTGCAGCATCACTGATGCATGTGTATACACCAAATGGGATATCACTTGAGTGATATATCAGGATGATCTGTGTGTGGCTGTGAGGTCAGAGCAGATAGTAAGAGATGTGCAGGAGGAGTTGTCAAAAAAGATCATCATGAAAGATTTGGGGAATCTCAAGGCCTACCTAGGGATCAAGGTAGAGAGGACTCAGGGTGGCAGATTTTTGCTAAGCCAGAAAAAGAAGCTTGAGAAGCTTGAGAAGCTCATGGAGAAATGTGGTCTACACAGTGCAAGGGAAGTGAAAAACCCCATGACTCCTGGGTACACCAGTAGTGAGTCATCAAAAGAGTTTGACAATACTGAGTTGTATGAGTTGTCTGTCATAGGGAGCTTGTGATTCATTGCGAATAACACTAGACCTGACATTTCATTTGCTGTTGGAATACTGAGCAGAAGAGTCAACAAGCCAAAGGTTGAGGATTGGACAGCTGTAAAATTTGTGTTAGGTACAAAAGTGTATGGGAGATGGTCCAGAATGGGATTCTGAGTCTGAAGGTACATTGAGTCAGAAGATAGTGTAGCAGATGTTCTCACCAAGGCACTGCCAGTGGTGCCTATGAGCCTATGATACAGGAAGTCCAGGAGGAACACACTTCAAGAACACAAGCTAAGTATAGGTACACACATCTGAACATTTTGGAGGGAATTGTTGAAGAATGTCTGCTTCTGGAGGGAGATAGAGAGTTCTCCACCCTGCACAGAGCTCCATGTCACTTCTTTGGTGACCATCCAGATGCAACACAGTCTCTGGTTGCTCACCACTTGCTCACTTTTCCATATTAGCTTACTAATAAGTGAACAATAAATACCAATTATAGCCAATTAAGGACCATTTGGCATCCAGAAATAACCCAACCGTTGATACATTGGATTAATAAAGCCAATTGAGCAAATTCTTTTAAAGCACCACCAAAGCTAGTTGACCCATAGGTGTCATGGAGAATTGCTAGAGTTGGTAGATGATAAGCAATGCTTTCACTTCCTCCCTTTAGAAAAGGCAAATGGCACATTCTCTACAGTCAATACTATAAGGGGACAGTGGGGGCAAGGGACTATAATGTGATCCTAACCAACTATACAGCTCTAACAAGCCCATAGAGATACATTTCCCCAAATGCAATCTGTGTTGGATCTGGGCTTAATTGTTTTGGGATACTCTTAGTGGGCAGGATAATTGTGAACTGGGACAACAAATAGTGGGCAGGATGATTGTGATTTCTGTAATTTGCTCACAATATACTACTCTCTCCCTCTCTCTTTTGGTCTTTGTGAATTTAAGCATACACACATGGCAAATCTCCTCTCATGGCAGAGCCTCTGGGGGATGATGCACAATTTTAAGGTTTCCTGTGAAGCAGAGGCCAATAAACTGCACCATGGCAGTAATGCCACAGTAAGAAGAACCTGGGGTTGGGCCAGAGGCTATTTATGGCCCTGATGCCCCTGGCTCCTTCCTCTATGCTTCAGCGCTCAACCCACCCTCCCACTGCTGTCACAGTATGAAGTTATTTGGTTGCTTAGGGACTGGGTGGGATTTCCCCCCTTTCCACAGGCTTTTTTGCCTACCCCATACTGTTCCAGTTCCAGTTGGACAGAGTCTAAACAGGCAATCACCATGGCAGGAATGGAGGGGGGAGATTTAGAGTTCAGTGAGCATCTAGGGGAAAGGGAGGTCTCTGGAACTGCCTCTTAAAGTCCCATGACTGGGTAGATGGGGAAAGGAACTTCTCTTGACACTGGTCTGCATCGGCCCTAAGTTAATAAAGTGGACCAATTTCAAACCCATCATGTGTCTGGTTTCATTATTTTCTAGGTTGGTCAGCGATAGAACAGGCTGGATGATAACAAAGACAATCCATTCAGTGCTCATACAAGGCAACAGCTATCATATTTTTGATAGTGTAAATTTAAGGAAATGCACAAAACTATGTCACAAGAATGTGCAAATATTCTCCTAGATCAACAAAAATAAAAAGCCACTCTATCACAATGTGCAATGAAGAGAATAGAAATGTAAATTCTTGATTATTTCATCATGTTATGCAAAGATAAATAATCACTGTAGTTTTCTATCCACTGAAGGAGTATAACTGAGAAAGAATTTTCTATGCAGAAATACATTGATTTGATAATATTAAGTGACAGAACTGGGGAAATTAATTTATCATCATTAACATCAATCATTAAATTTTGTCAATATATTGAATCATGTTGCTTTATTCATTGCATAAGTTGATAGCTTTCAAAGCATACTGGAGTATATACAGATCATGGCATAAGGGTTGTCACCAATAACTCTGTTCAAAAGTGCTCTCTTTTTGTTTGTTTCACAGTTGTCATTGGACAACCTGTATCTTTTCCCGAGGGATTACAAAACCTAGGCATAATGGGGGCCCAACATCTTTGGAAGCTTTCAGGTTGGGAAAGGGTGAAATGTGAAATCTCATCTCACATGTTCAGTTCAGTTTAGTCACTGACTTCTATCTCTTGTCACTTCATTCCATACACACACCACCACCACCACCAATATGTGCAGTGTTTAATCACTGTTCATGTCCCATACTGGTTAAAATTTATAAAATAATAATGTTAAAGGTTAGTTAAGACTGATATGTTTACTTCAGGTAGAGGACACTGATTCACTAAAATGAAGTCATTAAGTGACTAGCTATAACAAGGAGTCACTGAATCAAGTGTATTTTTTTATCAGAAATGTTTCAATTGCCTCTGACTATATGCAGAATGTTTTCTTGATTGCCCTTCATAAACTATAACAATAAAGTTTGAGACTGAGTAGTGTGTGTGTGTTAATTGCCTTCAAGCTGGCCCCAATTTATGGTAGCCCTGTGGATGAGACATCCCCAAGACCTCTTCTCCTCCACTGTTCTGCTTGGGACCAGCAGATTCAGGCCTGAGACTTCTCTGATTGAGTTTATCCATGTGATGTGCAGACTTCCTTCCTTTCTACTCCCCTCTACCTTCCATGGCATTATTGTATGTTCTAAGGAATCATGCCTTCTCATTATGTGGCCAAAATACAACAGCCTTATTTTTGTTATCTTGGTTTCTAAGGAAAGTTCATGCTTGATCTGTTCTAGGACTCTTTTGTTTGTTTTTTTAGCTGTCCATTGTATCACCAGCAGCACTCTTCTCCAGTACCACATCTCAAATGAGTTGATTTTCTTTCTGTCAGTTTTCTTCACTGTCCAGCTCTCACATCTGTACATAGTGATGGGGAATACAATGATTTTTATGATTCTACCTTTAGTGCTCAGTTGTATATCTTTACCCTTTAGGATTTTATCTAGTTCCCTTATGGATGACCTTCTCATTCCTAGGCATCTCTGTCTTCTTCTTGGATGCAGTCTCCACTTTCACCAATGTTTGATCCAAGGTACAGGAAGTCTTTATTTTGATTTCCTCATTTTCTAGTTTTAATTTATGTAGATATTCTGTGGTTGTTGTTGTTATTATTATTATTATTATTATTATTATTATTATTATTATTATTATTATTATTTTATGTTGAACAGCAAGCCTGCCTTTGCACTTTTGTCTTTGACTTTCCTTAGTAATTAGTGTAGTTTATTAGAAATGAATGCAGCAACTATATACCCATTTACCAAGAACTAAATATCACTGAATTCAATGGGACTGCATTTGTAATTATACAAAAAAGGATATGGTTTTAGTTTTTACATCAAACTAATAGCTTCAACCTTACCAACTCTTCAAAATGTGTGACCCACATGTCTTGCAGACTCAGTGTTGTGGCTTCCTTGATTGAATCTATCCATCTGGAATGTGAACTTCCTCTTTTCCTGCTGAATCTTACTTTACCAAGCAATATTGTCTTTTCTAGTGAGTCATGTCTTCCCATGAGCTGGCCAAACTACAACAGTCTCAATTTAGTCATCTTGGCTTCAAGGGAGAGTTTAAGCTTGCTTTGCTCTAGGTCCCATTTATTTGTCCTTCTAGCAGCCCACAGTATCTAGAGAACTCTTCTCCAGCACCACACCTTAGATGAGTTTATTTTCTTCCTATCAACTTTCTTTACTGTCCAGGTTTCACAACCATACATAGTAATAGGAAATTTAATTGCATTGAGTTGATTCATCTGAAATGTGGACTTCTTCTTTTCCTACTGCCTTTATTTCAGTAGGGGGCAGTTATGGAGTCCTGGATCCAGAAGAAGTTATGTCTTCTTCTGATATAGCTAAAATAAGACAGTCTCAGTTTTTTTCATCTTGGCTTCTAAGGAGAGTTTAGGCTTCATGTGCTCTAGGACCCATTTATTTGTCTGTTTAGCTGTCCATATTATCTTCAAAACTCTTCTCCAGCACCACATTTCAAAGGAGTTGATTCTATTCCTATCTGCTTTCTTCATTGTCCAGCTTTCACAACTATACATAGGCATGTTATGTATGAAAGCATAAAGACACTTAATGATTCAGGTTGAATCTGCTGTTACACAAAGTATCTTAGAAACAAGACTCACTTTGAACAGTAGCAGCTGGGGCTCAATGTCAGTGGAATAGTGGATCCATTACATCCTTCCTGTGTTATTGGAAACACATCACAATTTCCCTCCACCCTCTCTCAGATGCTAGTTTCCACTGCACTTTGTATGTGAAACCTGATCTGACAGTCATTAAATTTTGTAGAAGTATGGTGAATGCCATGATCCATAGAAATCATTCTGGAGATGAAGAAGCAGTTATGGAATTCTGGATCCACATGCAAAAACATAATACAGCAATCTGATGATCCTCTGCTTATTTGTATGACAGTCAGTTGAGGAAATGAGTCCCTAAGACAAAGGTACCCTGTTTTAAGCTTAAGATATTTATAATAGCTTATTCACTTTCATTTCAGCCTTGGGAGAAAATGTTAATAGGGCACAGGATTTGCCACCTAAACGACAAGGGGTTAAATAGAAACTTAATTTTTGAAATTCTCTTCAAACACACAAGTCAGAAAAGGTTATCAAAATGTTTCTTAACTTTGATATCCATCATCTCTGAGCTTGCTACTGCACTTTAGCTTTATTTAAGTTTTATTCCACTGTCAATCCTTCAGCCTTGCCTTAACTGTAGATCCTAAAGGTGCTGACAGTCAATCAGCCTTACCATGGAAATGTTTAGAAGCAAGAGATTATTATTTCAATTATTGCTTTTCTTCACTTCAAAAATAATAGAAGGGTCAATAAATGTTGCTAGAGAGAGTGCTTAAAATAAATAGGAAGAAAATTCTCCATCCTATGTAAATCCAATCCTGTTCTCTAAGCAAATAGCTCTAGGTTATGCATTTTGGATACATTCAATTTCACTTAATGCCATGCCTCTCTTATTTTATTGACAATTCATAACAGAATAAATTACTAACAGTAAATGGATTAGTATGCACCTTGTCACTGGAAATAAAGCTACAATTGATGCAAGTGCAATTGATTGTCTTATGTCAGTGTGCTCAAAACTAAATTACAGCTTTACAGATTTATTAACCTCTCAATTTATTCTGGCATTGTTAGGTCTAATGCTCTATTTGACCTCCTTATCCACAAGTAAGTCTTGGTTCTCATTGCATTTTGTGTTCTTGGATGAAGGTGTATTAACCTGAGACTAGAGGATAACTTCAAACTTACTCTGTAGTTTTGGACAGATTGTCCTACTTGTGTTCTTTTGTGGACTGGCAACTGAGTAGTTCTTGATTTTCTACTAATGATAATCCAGAAGGACAAGGGGTGTCCTTGTCATGATGGTTGCACTTGAATTCCTCTATATATTTAACAGACATTTGTATTCTTAGAACACAATACAAGAGACATCAGGGATCAGAAAGGACAGCAGATTACAAGGGGACACTTGAGAGTTCCTCATACCATATCTCTAATACCATAATATTTCCTGACCTGCAAAATGTACAAATAGAAGGGACTTTACAACCTAGAGACTATGTTTATTCTGCCTTAAATTAGATGCTGGTTTAGCTGATGCTTATGTGGTACCTCTGCAGCTGAATCAATCACATAGATCTGGATTTGGTTTTTTTACTCAAAATTCATTAGGATTCTTTTGGCCTAAAGAAATTCTATCCAAGTTACTACAGTACTTCTTTGTACTGCAGTTATGCTGCTCCTGTTATTTTTTTTCTCATTTCCCCATTAGGAATCTGGGAAATAAAAATGCTTATTTTATGAGCATGCATGATGTGTTGGCTTGAGTGTTGCACTAAGACTCTGTAGACAACGGTTCAAATTCTTATTTGGCCATGTAAACCCATTGGGTGACCTTGGGCAAGGCACACTCTCTCAGCGTCAGAGGACGGCAATGGCAAATCCCTCTGAAGAAACTTGCCAAGAAATCTCCATGATAGGTTCACTATAGTGTTGCCAAAAGTCAGAAACAAGGCACACAAGAACAACTGATCAAAGATAGTTTCCTACTAGGAATATTAGGGGAAATAAAACAGTTTGTAGAAAATATAGAAATAATCTAGTTTGAGACCACTTTAACTCCCCTGGCTCAATGCTAGGGAATTCTGGGAACTGTAGTTTTGTGAAATATGTAGCCTTTTCTGACAGAGCACAATAAACTACAATCCCAGGATCCCCTAGCACTCAGTCAGAGCAATTAAAGCAGTCTGAAACTGGATTACTTCTGCAGTGTGTTTTGGACCATAGTTTGTTTGGTACAAAGTGGCTATATTTGAAATACTGGGTGAAGTTCCAGTTTCTGAATCTGGGTTTTTTTTTAGAACTGGAAAGTTTTTTAGAACTGGAAAGGGTGCTGAGAAAAAACAACCAACATGATCAGGGGATGGAGTAACTCTCCACAGTGGGAGCTTACAATATATGGAACATATAAAGGTTTTCATGATGCAGAGAGGTAAATCTTAGGATGTGAAGTGTTCCTATGAAGCTGAATGGTGGAAGAGTCAGAAGGAAGTCCCTCTTTTCATAGCTCATAGTTAAGATATTGAATTGGCTTAGAGGAAATGGAGATGTCACAAATTTAAATGATTTTAGAAGGGGATTGTGAAAATTTATTAAAGGTAAGGTAATCATCATGATGGTGGTCTATTATCAGGTTCAGAGACCTCATGCCTCTGAATACCTAATTCTGGGGAACAACAGAAGGAGAGTGTTGATTAGCATGCTGCTGTTAAATGTTCATTCATTAAGGTAATCAATAAAGCATCTAACTTTTAATCATGCTTTAATCATTATAAAACATGGAAAATAAGAAGTTTTTCTTCATTTTGATGTTAAATTTCATACAATAATGGATAAATGTTCAGTAAAGGTAAATTTGTACTCTTTAGGCTTAGGTTTTATAAATCAGTTGGAACCATTGCCAAACTCACCTGATTCTGAAGCTCACAGAGTTTCTCGGTTTTCTTTAAATTAGATTTTTAAAATCCTTCATTTTTTCTGGATGAATGGTTATGTATATCTCTTTCAAAATTCTTCTTTGACTATACAATCTGTAAAATAAAATTCTTTATTTGTATACAAAATTAAGCTTCTCATGCTGGGTATTGAAATAATTTGAATGGCAAGCTGTCCCAAAGACTTTTCTTGTGTCTCTGGAATAGTTAGATTTTGCTACCTCCTGCTTTGGATTAAATTAGTTCAACTGATTCCACCTATCTCTTCTTGCTTTTTAAACAAAACAAGGCATACTAACAAATAGTTGTTTGCTTCCTTATTACCAGTTGTCATTAGTCGTATTATATAAGCAGCCCTGCAGCTCTTCTGCCTCAAATTTTCTGCTGTAAAAATAAAATCGGTAATTAGCAACTAGGGCCTAAATACCCTGAAGGCACCAGATCCTTTCTGATCTTGGAAGCTAAGCAAAGTCATTCCTGATTAGTACTTGGATGGGAGTCCATCTATAAATACCAACCAGATGCTGTGGGATATTTCAGAAGAAGGAACTGATAAAACCACCTCTGAGTATTCCTTGCCTAAGAAAACCCTATGTAATTTATGGGGTGTCCATAGGTCAACAAGCAACTATAGGCACAGACACACATAATTAGCAGTCTGTAGATTTTTCCTCTAATCATTACAGTTTGGAAGACACTGCTCTGCTTTTACTTGTCCGTCTCTTTCCATTTCCACATTACTCCCCTTTCGCCTTGCCACATCAAGTCAACTTTTTTTCTCTATTAGTTTTATTTTTGAAAAACGGAACACACGAACTCTTACAGATCAAGAAAACTTTATCTGAGGGTCTATCTATTGCTGCACTTGTAAAAAACAGTTTACATAGTTCTCTGCTCAAGGAGAGAGGATGCATCAATTAATCCCCTTATGACTCCTTATACTTTATCCACTCATGGCAGAGAAATTAAACTGAGAAATATGTAATGTTGATGTATTTGAAAGTTAGCATGAAAGTTAGCATGTATTTGAAAGTTAGCAGCTCCCAGAAGCCTCAGCCATGTTGGCCAATAGTCTGGGATGTTG
>JAIPUX010001232.1:90092645-90106265 GCA_020142125.1 Phrynosoma platyrhinos | reverse complement strand
TTCAGGGCCTCGAAGACGACTCTATTAGTCGTCTGCCGAGGCCCTAAGGTTCAAATCCCTGCTCAACTGTGGAAACCCACTGAATCACTTGGGAAAAACAAAGTCTCTGAACCTTAGAGGAAGGCAAAGGCAAACCACTTCTGAAGAAATCTTGCTAAGAAATCCCTGTGATAGGTTTGCCTTAAGGTTGCCATCCATCAGAAAACATGAAGGCACACAATAACAAGCAGAGCTATTTCTCACAATCTTGACTGATTAATTTAATAGTGACTGCACTTTAAAATCTTCTTTTATTGGACAAATAACCACCATATGTAAAAGCCTCTTCTGTACTTTTCCCCCTGTTATGGAGGGTTTTCCCCTCCTGATTCCAAAAATGATGCAATCAAAGATGGGCCTTTATAAAGACAGAAATGTGTGCATCATGTAATTTATGAGTTAATTTCACAGAGAAAGACATAGCTAGGTTGACTGAAATCTATAATTTTGTATCTAAGTTGGGCACAAACTTGCTTAAACCTACTTCCTGACTATCAACCTTGAACATTCTACTGTCACTTTTTCCTGTTTTGAAAACCTGTCAACACTAGTTGTATGGAGAAGTGAATTGTGGAGGAAGTGCTTAGGTTCTCCCCTTCACACCCAATTGAGGCTCTTATTCAGTGTTAGACTATTTTGGTGGATCTAGGGATTTCCCAAGGCTTGCTAAAGGATGCACTGCCACTTACAAGTGGGTCAGTATAAAATGTAGCAATGACTGAAAGTTGACATCAGTTTTTAAAAACATATACAATTGAAATGAATTCTCAGTAAATCAAGGCCACAATTATTTCCCAGAGGCTTCTTAAGATGCAGTTATTCATGTTTCACATATGTGGGGTTGGGGGGGCAATGTCTAGGGGCTGCAAACAGAGGTGGGGAAGCTATGGAGTGATTGTTCACTCTGCTCTAATTTCTGTCTGTAACTCAAGGTTTCTTGGGTTTCACTTGATCTTTTACTTACCTCAAATATCCTCCAGTTTTTATCATGTGCAAGAACTGACATATTCACTTCAAAGGAGTGTGACATAACTGCTGATTATATAACCATGCAGTTCCAATAGCAGAGCTTTTGTATCATTGGCAACTCAACTATTACAAATGTCCTCTAAAATAGTGATGGCCATAGTAAATTGGAACTAAAATATGTAGAAGCTAATAATTTTAATCCACAATTGTGTATGTGTGTGTGTGTGTGTGTGCGCGCGCACACACACACACACACACACACACACACACACAGAGTTGTTTCATATTGCATTTCTCTAGCTTTGATTGCATGCACATATAATTGCTTGGACAAGATAATTAGAACCAAAAAGTAAGGAATGGAGTTTTACATAATCCATGAAAATTAGATCCTAGTACAGACTTTTGATTGCATTTATAACTAGATCTGAATGGATCTGCATGAAGAATGACTGTTTATTTCATATTTAATAATGCTTTCTTCCAAGTCCTTTTGTTCAGTGGTTTTTCAAATAATAGTCTCTGTACTACACTATATCAACTCATCATAAAGATGTTGATGTCAAAGCTATTCTGTGGAATTAGCACCACTGCATTCCATGTACCAATGTAGACAAAAAGTTGAGGACAGAATAAGTTCGTTGCATCAAGGCCAAAACTGTTATTTTCATGTTTTAGCAGCACTTGGAAGGCCATGAAGAGAAGCTGTTTGCTACTTCACCTATGGAAACAGAAGTAGATCTGGAAAGCTATCAAACTGCATTAGAAGAAGTACTCTCATGGCTTCTCTCTGCTGAAGATTCACTACAAGCACAAGGAGATATATCCACTGATGTAGAAGAAGTTAAAGAACAGTTTCACACCCATGAGGTATTGTGAACTACACAGATTGCAAAAACAGGCACAAACTCTTCACCATCTGTTAATTGCTGTTCTTATATCTGTATAGAGGATAAAGGTCAAAAGCTTGAAATTTGACTGGTATTTTGAGTCTGTTTGCTTAACACAATATGTTGCTTTCCTTTGCCAAATGGTTTAATTCAATTATTAAAATTATTTAAAAATATTTTATTCAGTAAAAGTTTAAAAGTTTTAATGGAATCTGTAAATTATAAAGACACTTTCAGTATTTAGTGATGATCATTGTTTTATTTAATTATTTATTTTTGAAGGGCTTCATGATGGATTTAACAGCTCACCAAGGACGTGTTGGTGATGTTTTGCAAGTAGGCAGCCAGCTTCTTTCATTTGGAAAGCTTTCAGAAGATGAAGAAAATGAAATACAAGAACAAATGAATCTTCTTAATTCACGATGGGAAAATCTCAGGGTTACAAGTATGGAAAAACAAAACAAGTGAGTAAATATGAATTTGAGCAAGCAATTGTGTACTTGATACAAATTATTTGTTGCAGTATGACCCTTGGGGGAAATGCTATGCTGTATTTTTTATCCTTCCTATTGAAATTTCATGAGAATTGGAATTTTGATTGCAAAAGAATAGGAATAGGACAGAGCAAGTGATATGTAAGTTAGTATTAAAACACACACACACACACACAACTTTTACTTGGTTGTTTCCTTTCGCTTTCTTACTATTCTATTCAACACAATAAAACAGAATTATAGTTTCATTACAGCCAGAATAATGCACAAAAGAATGGAAGGAATTTACAGTGTTGATATGGATCCTATAATCTTCTGATTTAACAGAAGTGCTACAAGCCAATATGTTGGAAAATTTATGCATTGCGTTCTCCTTTCCCTCCTTAGATAGACAGGGACTTCCCTCTATCTATCTCATTCTATCTAAACATGTGACTCCTGTCACTCACTCTTGGAGACTGTTTAACAGACAAGAGTCTGGAATCTCTCAATACAATATCTGACTCCTCTCAGTCTAAGATGGAGTAATGGTCTCCTTTGAGTGAGTTTAACAGTCTCTTCCTGCTATACCCAAACCATCACCAGTTAGGATAGGATTTAGTTCTTCATGTATTTATTAAAGTCATCATTATTTGTTTTTAAACTACAAACTGCATGTTTGTTGTTTTTTTGAGGAAGTATTTATTCTTTAGGAAGGCAGATTTAGAATAAATAGTCTGACCCACACTTTTGCTGTTCTGTTGATGAAAGATGAATTCTAACAAGTTTAACTTTCATACATGCATAATTTTGTTTCACTTTAAAAGAGTTAACACTGTGGGAAACTAAAGTTGGACCCCACACAATAGTATGCAGATGTGAGATTTTTGGTCAGTAGAAATACAAGTATTAGTTCTGCACAAAGCTGAAAGTGTGAGTATGGTTTAAACTTTTATTAATGAAACAACATAAGTATATAAGAAGACAGTTGACCCTCCATTCTCATGGGTGATCTGTTTCAGACCCACTGACTTGCACAAGAATGGAAAATTGTGTGTATTCAAGCCACATAGGTTTGAATGAAGGCATGTGCCTGCAGGTGCGTGCCCCTCTATTCACCACCCACAGATAGGCAAGGGACAGAGATCCAAGTCTGTGAGAATGGAGGGGCACCTGGTACCTGTATATGTAGAAAGACATCCCCCGACGAGTCGGGAGGGGTTTCTTGTTGTGCTGGCCATATAAGGACAAGAGAAGCCTGATTGGTTCAAGCATGCGGGGGTTCTGGGACACCTGCGTGCTTGGTCCAATCAAATTGTTAGTATTTGCATCATTGTCTCGTGGTGTCTCTAACCTCTCATGATTTGGGATGAAAGTTTGTTCTTTATAGCTCTGTGCTGCCACATAGAGGCAGCCATTTTTGAGCTTGAACTGAGCGAGTAACATCGCTCTGCTTTCTGCTCTGGCTTTTGCTAGGCTACAGCCCAGCGTTTGTCTTGTGGCTTTTGCTGCAATTTTGTCTATTGAATAATTGTATTGCTTTAACAAACAAGATTGTTCAGATCTCTCTCTGAGAAATCCAGCGGGCCAAGGGAGGCCTTCGGGCCAGTCCTCTGGGCCTGTTTGGGCTTCCGCATCCCCATTTCTCAGGGGTTGTACATCAGAGGAAGGCTCTGCGGTAGGCATCTTCACCAGGTGTGTTGACTCGGTACTGGATTCCAGGCCCAGCGGCGCCCCGGTGCCCCGGTCTGGTAAGGTCGGGTCATCATTGCTAGTTGGGAGGGTTGCTACACCTCTCCTCAGCAGTGAGTGGAGGACAATTGTCCTGGAACAGAGATCCGCATAGGACACTTGGTGGACACCCTTCCCCATTGGTGGTTGCTTGCCAGTGATGCTTCCTGGCCATTGGAGTCTCTTGAGAGACTTGGGGACAGGTAACCTTTTGGCCTGCTGGTAATCATCCATGGTTGGGTGATTTGGTTGGACCTGTGTTGCATTTTCTGAGGGAGATATGCCTCACAGTAAGGCTCAATCTAAGAAACGTGCAGCTTCGACTGTGCCCATCTCTGGCCACTCTGCTTTAAAGAGGCCTACCCAGTCTACCAGCAGAGATGACAAGATCACTGCCCAGTTAGCACAATTGGGCAAAACAGTTAAGACTTGTGTGGATCTTTGCAACCAGCTTGCACAGAAAGGGATGCAGGCTATAGCCTCCAGTCCCATTGCCAGCACTTCTGGTGCTACTGACACAGAAGTGCTGCCACTGCCTTTGGCACCTGATGCTCAGGTGATGGATGCTACACCGGGTCCTTCGGTGGTTGCAGCGGTGGAGGCTGGGCACCCCACTATTGCTGATGTGTGGGACCTTTGGAAAAGGGTACCTGGTGTGGAGGCTCAGGGTGTGGCTGCCCCTGTGTCTGAGCAGCCTAAGATGGCGGATCTTTATAACCTCTTAAGAGAAGTGATTCTTCCAGGTGCTGGTGCAATGGAGCAAACCCATGAGGCGCAAAGAGGTGACCAAGCTGCTGCTGCCTCTTCTGTGCCTGACACCCGAGCTGCTGCGGGGACACACTTTGAGGGATCAATGCGATCAGCTGGTGACGTTTCCCAGCAAGCTTCAGTTGCAGGTTTGTCTCCTGATATTGCACATGCTAATTGGCATACCTCTGTATGGGCTCGAGGTTGCCAGGTTGGTCAGGGTGTGGCTGTGGAACGGCCTAACCCTACTGTTGTGAATGCACCCATGCAGCCACCTGCGGCTCCACAGGTCCCTGACACTAGGGTGCAGGAGGGTCAGCTAGTTGCAGCGGCTAATAGCACCCTGGTGGTGGTGTCTTCTTTGTGTGCTCCTTTGCTATCTGGACTGGCTGGGCATGTTTATTCTACCCCTTATGCGGGAATGTCTACACCCTTTGGTTCACACCTTCCTCTTTCCACCAAGGAAAGGATTTAGAAGAGAGAATACATTGACCTGTTTCTCTTACTTTCAAGGATCCTGAGCCGAGGATCATGGTAAAAGATGGGGTTGTTTTCAGTCTTCCTGAAGAGTTTCAGGCTCTCAAACGCCCTAAGCTGGAGCACAGTTTTGTAAATTGGATCATGAGCTTCACCATTTACAGAGGTGTAAGAGAGGAAAAAGAACCTCTCAGGTCTCCTGACTTTTCTAAATATCAGGAGATCATGATAAAAGCATACACTAATTGCAATCATAATTCTAGAGGTTCAGCCTGGTTACAGTATGATGAACAGTTTAGAATGAGAGCTGCACAGGATCGCTCCTTGTCATGGAGACACATGTAGTCTGAACTTTGGGCCTCCCCCTCGAGCAGGTGTAACAATGGGTATGTCCCCATGGTTACCATGCCGAGAGGGCCGAATGCGAGGTCTGCCACGGGTGAGAAAAAGCAATTGGGCTTATGCTGGGATTTTAATGCAGGCAAGTGTAGAAGGCAACCCTGCAGGTTTGAGCATAAGTGCAACACCTCCGGGGGCAGGCACCCCAGTGCTTCATGTAACAGAGTTAAGCAGCCTGGAGGGAGTAGTGCCCCGTGGCCTGTATTGCCTAGAGGAAAAGGCTCTGTCACCAATTAAGTTAGACACTATGACGGAGTGGCTGAACGTATACCCTAACAAAGAAGCTGCTTCTTATTTATTTTATGTTTTTTCCTTTGGTTTTTGCATCCTCAATACAAGTCCTAGAGTACATCGTTTTGCGCCCAATGCTCGTTCCATGAGGGATCTGCCAAACATCGTGAGAGACAAATTAGTGAAGGAAATAGCTGCAGGAAGGATTTCAGGACCTCATGACCAACTGCCTATTTCCACGCTCCACCTGTCTCCATTGGGTGTAGTTCCTAAAAAAGCCCCTGGGGAATTTAGATTGATTCACAATTTATCCTACCCAAAGGGTGATTGTGTGAACGATTCTATAGACCTGGGGCTTACTTCTGTTAAGTATGCATCATCTGATTCTGCAGTTAAGATGATTAGGAATTTAGGAAAGGGGGCACTCTTAGCTAAGTGTGACATTAAGTCAGCATTCAGACTTCTACCTGTTCACCCAGATGATTTGATCTTCTGGGCTTCCAATCTGAGGGAAAGTACTTTTTTGGCAAGGCAATGCCAATGGGTTGCTCTATTTCTTGTTCAGCTTTCGAGACATTCAGCATTTTTCTTCATTGGTGTGCAGTTAAACGCACAGGGAATAGAGCGTTAGCTCACTATTTAGATGATTTCTTGATTGCTGGGAGTCCCAATTCTTCACAATGTAAGGATTCCTTAGCCCAGTTTCAGGAATTGATGTGTGAGTTGGGTGTTCCTTTAGCAGAGGAAAAGACAGAGGGTCTAGATACATGGCTTACTTTTCTGGGTATTGAGATTAACACTATGGCTGGGGTTTCTCAATTACCAAATGATAAAATAGTGGCTGTGAGGCAGCAGGTCAAGGCCATGTTGGAAAAGCAAAAAGCTACACTTCAATCCCTTACAGGACTCTTAAATTTTGCCTGTAGGGTCATAGTTCCGGGATGAGCATTCTACGCAAGATTGTATAGGGCTACAACAGGAATTGTAGCTAAGCACCATCACATTATGATCACAAGGGGCATGCATGAGGATCTGAAGGTGTGGTACTCCTTCTTTGAGCATTTCAATGGCACATCCTTCTAGAGATCTGAAACTCTGTTGAGGGCAGACTTTCAGGTGTATTCTGATGCTGCTGGCACCCATGGTTTTGGTGTTTATTGGAATGGCCATTGCACAGCAGAAGCATGGCCTTCGGCATGGATTGAACGAGGTCTGATGAGAGACCTGACATTTTTGGAACTTTTTCTGATCATGGTGACTGTGCACTTGTGGGCAAGCCAGCTTGCTAATAGGACCGTCTGGTTCTGGTGTGACAACCAGGTGGTCATTCATGTTGTAAATTCTCAGTCTTCAAAGTCCCCTAGAGTCATGGGTTTGGTGAGAGTGATGGTCATGCAGTGCTTAAAATTTAATGTGTTATTTCAAGCTTAAAATTTAATGTGTTATTTCAAGGATGTGTTTAACCCTTTGGCAGATGCCCTTTCTCGTTTTCAGCTCTCCAGGTTCCCACAGTTGGCTCCTGAGGCATTGACACACCCGTTGGAGTACAGGCTTTGCTTTGGAGCCTTGGAGACTAGAAATTCACAGGGCAATACTGAATTCCATCACCCCATCTACACGCAAGTCATACCAAACAGCTTTAAATTAGTTTAATCAATTTGTATTAGAAATTGGGGAGGATCATAGTTGGCCGATAAGGGTTGACCTGATCCTTCATTTTATAGTTTCCCTTAGGCATGCTGGCTTTTCACCTGTCACTATCAGAGGCAGGCTGGCTGCCCTGGCATTTCACTCTAGGGCAAGGGGTTTCTTTGATCTAACCACTGATTTTAGGATTAAAATGGCTGTGGAAGGGTGGTCCAGAGAATCCCCAGTGATAAAGGACTCACGTAGGCCAATAACAGGTGAAATTTTGGCCAGGTTATGGGGACAATTAGCTGTTGCATGTTACTCACATGAGGAGACATCTTTATTTAAGGCAGTATTTGCTATTGCCTTCTTTGCTGCATTAAGAATCAGTGAGATTGTGCCTGGATCTCGTAATGATCAATCTGGCAGGGCACTTCTAATTTCAGATGTTATTTTATTAGAACAAGGAATCCAGATCTGTGTGCAATGCTCTAAGACTGACCAGATGGCAAAGGGCCAGTCTATCTTCTTAGCTAAAGCGCCTATTGGTCAAATTTGCCCGGTAATAGCAATGGCAAATTATTTAAGGATTAGGCCCAAAGTGGAGAGCTATCTTTTTTTACATTTGTCAGGCATGCCCTTAACTCAATTTCAGTTTAGGGCAGTGTTGAAGGAGATGCTAAAGTGGGCAAAGCTGCCCCAGGCTCATTTTTCTTTGCACTCTTTCCGTATTGGAGCAGCAATGGCTGCGGCCACTCATGGTTTAACTGAGGCTGATATTTGCTGAATTGGCAGGTGGCATTCTAAAGCCTTCAAGGCTTATGTCAGGCCATCAGGGAGTGTGACTCCTGATTAGCCTTGCTAATTTGTTTTATTTCTTCAGCTGGCTTTTACCATGACAAAATATGGATTGTGGGCCACAGGGCCTAAGCAGACTGCCAGAAATAGTGCACATTAAATTGAGGCACTGCCCTGGCTCAGTGCTAGGGAGTCATGGGAATTGTATTTTTTTCTGAGACATTGAGCCTTCTCTGTCAGAGAGCTCTGCTGCCACAATAAATTACAGTTCCCATGATTCCCTAGTACTGAGCCAGGGCAGTGCCTCAATTTAATGTGCACTATTTCTGGCAGTCTGCTTAGGCCTACAGTTTGGTATTCTGGGCTGAATGACACCTGGTGGAGCATCAGCATGACACTTCTTTGGGATTGTCCCACATTGGCACCACTCAGTGGTTTGGTTGAAGGGGCATGATGTGGGGAGCGCTCCTCCCATGGATTATGGAACTGGCTAGAACATGTCTGCAACCCCAGGTTTTGGTGGTACACTTGGGGAAAAACAACTTGGTCAAAGTCCCTTGCTTGCACCTGGCTAAGCAGATTGTGAGGGATCTACAGGAAATCCAGAAGATCCTCTCTGGAACAGTGATTTTGTGGACTAAACTTGTGCCAAGGCGCAGCTGGCCTGGTGCACAGAAGGACTCTGTGGTTAATAATGCTAGGCGATGGCTGAATCGTTACATTGATAAGCAGCTTGCTAAATTGGGTATTTGTCTGGTTGAACACCAAATTAAATTAGACCAGCCACAGCTGTACAGGGGGAATGGGGTGCACCTCTCTCCTGAGGGTTCGGAGTTATATGTTTCTGCTCTCTTTGAGCAAATTGTGAAGGCAATCCATGGGAGGGGGGAGATGGGATGCCTAGGCAGGCTGGCCCCCTCTTGTGGTGGGTAATGACTCTCACCCCACAGGAAAATAAATCTGGGGTGGGATAATGACAAATTAAAGGAAATGATGATTGCATTTAAATGCATGATGTCATAAAGTACATGACATCATATGAAGTAATATGATGTCATTTCCGGTGGGGAGAGTTTTTAATTTGTTGTTTTATTTGTTATCCTTTTGCCACGTGCGGTGAAGGACCAACCATCCAGGGGGTTACACCTTCACTTACACATGCGACAAACATGTTTGAAGTTTATACCTTGTAAATAAACCCTGTACAGCAAAATAAAAGTTGTGGCCTGTTTTACACCCAAAAGAGGCTTCTCATGCCCTTTGTGCCAGTGCAAAGCTTTAGTTTTTTATGAAATCCAAATAATTTATAATAAAAATAATTTTAGAAATAATCTAGGGAGTGTGTTTATGCTACAATACGAGTAATTTTTATTCACATGTAGCATAACCATTTGCGTTCACAGCATCTATAGGGTAAATTCTTAAATATAGAAAGTAGTGAGAATATTATTTCAAAGTAATCATCCATGGACCATTTCATAGTAGTAGTATTAAGGGCACCTGAAAATATGAGCTACCTTTTATTGAGTTCAGCTGTGTATATACCTAGCCCAGTGTATTCATTAGATGGACTAGCTGTAGGTTTCAGAAAGGTACTTGGGATGGAAATAATAGAAAATATCAGAAAATAAGATTAAATATTGGTTTTGAATGTTGAGAAACTCTGATAAAAAATAATTCTGGAAAACTGCATTCTCTGCACAGAAAACTGCATTCTCTGCACAGAAAATTGCATTTTCTGTGCAGAAATTGGTGTTTTTTTGTATTGAAATACTATTTTCCATGCAGAATCTGCAGTTTCCTGTGCAAAAATGCAAAACAACCATGTAGAAAATTTGTGGAAAATAAATCATAAATTGAAAATAGCCTTCAAAAACCGTATGATCTTTGAAGCCTTTCTCATAGCAAGAAGAAAATTATTCTCGAAACTATCTTTGAGAAGAAATTTAAGGGTTGTCTATACTAGCTAAAAGAAACAGCTTCAACATGTCTTGAAGTCTACCTGTTCAAACAACTCATGAACCAGAAATGGGGGGAAACCAGGATGAAGTCATGCTCTGGGGTGAAAAACCAGAGCAAAGTAATGTCCATTTGCATTACTCTAATGCAGAAAGTATGCATAATCATAATGGCATATAAAAGCACAATGCAAGTGTGGAAATGTGGAAGGGCACAGGTGTCTTTCAGAAGCAGTCTGGAGCATGCACCCTGGGCTTGGTGAGAAGCAGCTGTTGGTGTCATTGTTCACTATATATATATATTTTTCTTTTAATGGGCATACAGGCATACAAGTGAGCAGCTGCACCATTGACCTATCACACCATCAATCCATCACACACCCCATGAACTGGAATTATAACAAATACAGCAGGTCACCAATGGAAATAAAAACATTTTATAAACTAATGGATGTAATAAAAAACATTTTATAAACTAATAAACTGACAGGGGCTCATGGGGTGAAGGAGTGAAGGGGGTATGTATGGGGAGCCTCCATGTTTGTGCTTTGCAAATGTGGCACTGAGTGCACCAATGCACTATATGGATAGTGTATTGCTTGTAGAACTGTATGGCCCATCACATGGTCAAGTGGGGCATCCGATGGAATGACAGCTGGGTGGAATGAAGGAAGTAATTGGCAGTAACAGGTGGTGTGTTTGTGTGATTGTTGCACATGCAAAATGTTGCACATGGTTTTCGCACATGTATTGGAGGAAGGCAAATTAATAATAATAATAATAATAATAATAATAATAATAATAATAATGTGACACGGCTTGATGCTGCATGGTGTGGCTGGCTTGTAGGTATTCAGTCCACATTGGGAGTGGTCAGTATGGACAATGGAGGTTCCTCCTGATTCAGGAAACCCAGTGAACAACCCAGTTTTCCATCTCCATCTGCTCAGCTCCTAAATCAAGAATTATATCCCTAAAAGTCATCTTTCCTAGTTCTACTAACAGATATCAGGGGTTGAAGCTGGGTCTATTCAGATACAAAGCACGTACACTAACATTAACCTGTGATTTTTCCATAAAAATATAAATGTATCAGCAACCTAAATAAAGTGAGATTTCAAATTTTGGCATGTCTCAGTAGGTCATATATACATTTTTTATGGGCAGAAACTGTTTGTCATGGCAGTAGAGAGGGAACAGAGGGTGAAGGAAGTGGATTGAGCTTTGGAAGGCATTGTAGGTATTACATTATCTTTCATTATTCTTAAAGTAATCTTAAGGGGGTAAAGAGTTACCATTTCCTCTCAGATTGTATTTAAGGGAGATGTGAAAGATCTACAATTTCCCAATGCCCAATTCATGTGTAAGAGTCAGCGAAATCTTGTATAATTTTTCATGTATTCCTTACATTGTTTTGTTCCTTTTCCCCTTTCCTTTCACCTCTCACATTCTTGCAGTGTAATGATGTACAAATGAGAAAGGTGCTGCATCCATAATTTGATGGCAGTGGTTAATTCTGGGAATAACAGTTAACCTTGGGCACATAAAAATCATGATTAAGCCTACGTCTAATGCAATTGAACTTTGTCCACTTTTGTACAGTATGTTGTAAGGAAGTCTGTCAGAAAATGACCTAGAACAGTGGAATGATAAGCCACCATTAAATGTTTTAAATTATTAGGAGATTTATGGCATATTATTATCCTTTGTGGTAGAGCTGGATTAATAAGGATCACATGGGAGTTGAGAAAATTAGTCGTATATTTGTTAGTTTCTTTTTTAAACTGGATTTGCATACAATTAAGGTTGATTGTATCATTTGAAGTGGGTGTGCTTTTTTCTCTGCTTGAAAGCATCAATTTACTGATCTCTCCTTTTCATTAAGGAAACATTTTATTTGTGGAATTTCTTAAAAAATGAAAGCCACACTAATTTTAGTATTTCCAGTCAAGGTACTGTGTTTAAGTCATTTATAAATTCCAGGAGTTGATGAAAAATGCAGCCAGCTTACATAGTGAGCAACCATAGTTATATAGTAAGGAAAGGGGCATGTTTTGGGGATCCCATTGAATTAAATATGTTGAAAGCTTCATAATATAAAATGAGTTCTTTTGATGGAATGAAGTATCTTTTATTTTGTAAATAAGAATGCTCCAGCAATCAAGTTCCAAATAGTTGCCCCTAAGCAGGTCACAAGGGCACAGGTTGGAATAGGATCTGCTACAATCCTAAAATATTCAGGTTTAAGAGGCCTTGTTGTTGTTGTTGTCAGCTGCCCTTGAATCTACTATGACTCATGGCAGCTCTGTGGCTGAAACATATCCAAGACCCCTTGTCTTCAATTGCTCTGCTCAGGTCCTGTAAGTTCAGCCCTGTGACCTCCCTAATTTGAGTCTATCAATCTGGCATGTGGTCTTCTCTTTCTGCTGCTTTCTGCTTTCCCTATCATTATTGTATGACCCCTCCCCAAAGAGTGTAATAGCTATGCAAAGTTGAAATTATTTTAAAAATATATTTGAAGGTCCCATATAACCTGAGGTACTAATACTTTGTGCATAGATCCAACATTTCATTATCCAGAACTATTATGCATTTAACATGTGTAAATCTGCCCAGCATAAAGACAAATGCTGTTCCCTGTGATTGCACCCCAGCAATGGGTAGTTAGATGTATGCTTCCCTGGAAAGTAGCAATTGCTTAGGTATCACAGTCTATAGCTATTAATAGATTCATCTTCCATGAATGTAGTTAATTCCTTATAAAAGCCAACTAAGCTATAATTCAGTGCAGCAGTAAAAAAATAGCAACAAAAAACGGCAATACAAGTCTAGGCTGAAACTACAAGAGCATAATGTCCAGACTGAGAGAAGTAATAACACCACTGAATTCTGCTTTGGAAAGAACTTAACTAGAATACTGTGTCTAGTTCTGAGCACCACATTTCAAGAAGGACATTGGCAAGCTAGAACTTGTCCAGCTGAGAGTGACAAAGATAATAAAAAGTCTGGAAACCCAGCCCTGTGTAGACTGAGAGGTGATATCTAACTGTCTTTAAGTATTTAATGGGATGCCATTTAGAAGCATGTTTGCTGATGCTCCAGAAACTAGGACATGATGCAATTGATTAAAATTAAAAGAAAAATGTTTCTAGCTAAATATTAGGAATATCTTTGGAAAGATGGTAAGAACTATTCAACAGTGGACTAGACTGTATCAAAAGGTGATTGATTCTTCCATCCAGTGTCATCTGAGGGAGAGACACTAGGCCCAGCACCATC
>JAIPUX010001232.1:90075228-90086835 GCA_020142125.1 Phrynosoma platyrhinos | reverse complement strand
AGCGGCTGCATAGATGAAAAAAAAAGAGGCTGCAGGGGGAGATGGTCCTCCACGGCCGTCCAAAACCACTCCCAGGTAATGGTAGTCAGGCTGCCAAGTCCTCCAGGCGGCTTAAAGTCCTCTGGTGGCCCAGAGCACCCTGGAGCGCTGCCACCATGGTGCACCAGGATGGGATGGATCAGTATACCCTTGCAGGTTCAGATGGTCCTGCCTACCACCACCTCGCCGCGCCGCACTACTTGCCACCAGACCTGGGAGCATTGGGGCATTTAACAGGCCCAGGTGGTCAGTCCCGCTCTCACCGCGGTGTGCTGCCGAGGGGTAAGGCTCGGTGGGGCCTTTAGTAGGCCCAGATGGTCCTGCCTTCATTCGCCGCCGCCTGGAGGACTTGGCAGCCTGATTGCCATTACTTGGGGGCGGTTTTTGAATATGATAAGGAATAAAATTATGCATTTTAAATGCTGAGGATATAACTGTACATAATTTTCCCAGCTGTCATTGGTTGGTGAAGACTAGAGAAGATACTATGATTTGTATCATAAGAAGATGTCATCCATTTTACCAGTGCAGTGGTGTTGAACTGGTGATTGGATGTTACAAAGAAAGAACTTTGTATGCTTCACTTGGACAGCCCTGGTGGCGCAGTAGTTAAATGCCTGTACTGCAGCCACTCACTCATAAACCACAAGGTTGAGAGTTCAATACCAGCCAGGGCTGAGGCTCGACTCAGGCCTGCATCCTTCCGAGGTCGCTAAAATGAGTACCCAACTGTTGGGGGGCAATCAGCTCACAGTAGTAAACTGCTTAGACATCCCATAGCATGATATGAAGTGGTATATAAATGAAGCTGCTTTGCTTTTGCTTTGCTTTGATATTTTAATGTAGCGTCCACTTAAAAATAACCTTTGATATTTGACAAAAGACCAAGCAAACCAAAGAAAGGTCCTATCCTATACAATCTGAAATAAATAGATGTAGTCCTGCCTGCTCTTGCATAATGTCAATTTATGAATAAATTATGTTCCAACATTGTTTTCTGAATATTTCCTTCCTTTTTTTGTCTCAGTGTGACATAGCTGAGTGTTAAAGCAGTGTTGTGCTGTTCAAGCTCCACCTTAGTTTTTTTCTTAGTGAGATTCAATTTATCCACCTAATGGCATAAAGTTCAATGTATAGCTTGCATTATGTTAAAAACACACAGAGAAATTGATTTCCTCAGAAAAGGTAATGAAACTGCCTCAATAAACTAGTCTCAGGGAGCTCTGCTTTCAAAATCAAAATGCCCAGTTAAATAGCTATTTTAGAACTATTAGCTTTACACATGTTTTATCCTATTATGAAGATGATCCCATTTTCACATAGAAGAAATATGGTTGTTGTGGGTTTTTTTTATCTCAGAAAACATTATTGGGGAGGAGAAGAATCAACGTAGAGAAAATGTGTGTGGGTTACTTGTATTTGCTCCACCGAAATATTTTAAACCTATGGTGAAAATTGAAGACCTTTTTACATGACTATTTCCTTAATTTAGCACTTTCTTTTTAAAGAATATCATAATATCGCCTGTCCCATCATGATTAAAATTGTGAATAATACTTAGATCCCTACTTTGAGGGATGTGGTGTTTTTCAGGAACAGGATAATGTAGTTTTAAACAACTGTTTTTATGTTAAGCCCACCCCAGTTTAGCATTTCTTATATTAGCAATTTCTTCCTGTGAATGGAGAAATGTAACAGGGGGATGTGCTTGCAAAGAAGTGTTTTGTACTGTGAAGTACAAAAAAAAATGTTTGGAGGATGATGATCTAATTTTTCTCTTTGTTCTCCCTGTCCCAGAAGGGGGTGTTGTACCTGTAACTTTCATAGAATTTTTATAAATACTAGTTAGCAAAATCCAAAGCAGGCTTGCACTAGCTGAAGCCTAAGTTGGCCTACTCACATGTAAATCCCATTAAGCACAAGACTTATTTCTGACCTCGGACAAGATGTCCAATCCTGTGTCAATGCAAAAAAAAAAAAAAAAGTCTGACATTAGGCTAGCTGAGATACAAAGCCCCTGCATAGTGGGGAGGGGGAGCAGATAAGAAAGAAAAAGAAATCAGGGCCAAGCTACTCCACATTTGTTGCCTAAAGAGAAATGTTGTTGCCTAAAGAGAAATGGGTCAGGAAATTTGGCCCACATGTGACCCTGGGAAATGATAAGAGCAAGGATTTTGAAAGAAATTTGGAAGGAAAGGCAAAAAGGGGTTTCCCCCACCCACCCCTTCACTGGATG
Organism: Phrynosoma platyrhinos; assembly: GCA_020142125.1. Classification (NCBI taxonomy): domain Eukaryota; kingdom Metazoa; phylum Chordata; class Lepidosauria; order Squamata; family Phrynosomatidae; genus Phrynosoma; species Phrynosoma platyrhinos. The sequence goes on along the minus strand of JAIPUX010001232.1, from coordinate 90,084,560 downwards.
TCCCATCTAGATTACTGAGATTAATGGGTACAACTCTATGGAACTAAATATTTATTTCTGAATAGACCTACTTAGGATTTCATGAGCCTTACTTCTCCTCTATGGTGTGGGTTACACATCACATTCCATTCCATTTTTAATATCGTTTTAAGGGGTGGAAGGGTTTGGGGGTTTTGTATGTATTTTATCTTGGTTTTAATACTGTAAGCTGCCCCTTGTATCACAGAGGGGCGGGATAATAATAATAATAATAATAATAATAATAATAATAATAATAATTGGATCAATCTTCTTAGTCTAAAGAAGTCTATCAGGGAGTATAGTAAATGTTCAGCTCTTATTACTGTCTGCACCACCACTACCACTATCAAATGAAGAGGGTTGATTTGGAAGCCTTCTGAATTTGCTGTCTGTGCTTTCTCCCAACTAATGCAGTGATTGTTACTTCTGAATTGTTTAGTCAATCTTTTAACTCTGAATAGGTATTGATAAAATGAATTTTTGGACTGTGCTGCTTTTCACTATGTCTTCTGAGTACACTAGACACAGTAAACCATTATTCTGTGAATGTTCATTTGGTGTGTCTTTTCTGTGCAATTATTTGAGTACATCATACAGAATACTTCTTGTGTCTCTCAAAAAATCCTCACTTAGAGAAATTTAAAAAACAGCATTTTGAAAGATTTTAAATCAGAATTTTAGTGTAGTTTTTCATATTTAAAAATGTTTCTATACATTTTTATTGTATGTCTTTCTGGGGCAGAGGAGTCTGAGCATTCTGTTATACCATTCTCTGGTGCTCTCTCTGTGTGTCTCTCTCTTTCACACCCACACCCACACCCACACACACACACCCCACACACACATTATATATATTTATGAAACATAAAATGACTATATTGTGTGATATATACATAAACTATATATGTGTGTGTGTGTGTGTGTGTGTATGAAACATAAAATGACTATTCTATTACTTTTCAGAAAAATGAAAGCCAAAAGTTACATTTTAAAAATTGCAGCTATAAAACAATAATTAGCCTTGTAAGGCATCTAACAAAAATAGCAACTAGCTAGTTTTTGAAAGTAGCTTTCAAGCTCTGCTTCAACATTCAACATTTTTTAAAAGTCATTCTTTGTTCCTTTGTTTTTTACAGATCACCCAGGTGGCATTGTTGACAAAACATTCCATTCCTGTGTATCCTGTGTTCTCCACCTATTTTTTTCTAGACCTAATATGTAGTGATTTTTAAATTTTAATGCAGTTTTGGCAATGTCATGTGCAATATGACAAAGTGCTATTGAGATTTTAATTACATTTACTGCTTCCAGATTCTTCCTTTCATTGTTTCCAGTTGAGCATAGCAACAAGATGACAGATAAATGGTCTGTTAATTATATCTTGAATAGCTTTTCATAGCTGCCTCTTATGGACAGTTTCCATCCCTGATGGTTTAAAACAGAAGCAACCAGTACTAGTCAAGTAGGAGAGAGAATTCAATGGGGGATTAACCTGCAATTTATCCATAATAACCCAAGAAAGAGATACATGAAAATAGACAGGCAGCAGGTAGCATTTCAGACATGAGAGAAATAATGTGGTGCAAAGAGGTGTGTAGAGAGCCAGCATGGTATAGTGGTTTGAGCTCTGGACTAGAACTCTAGACACCAGGGTTTGACTATCCACTTGGCCATGGAAATTCTCTGGTGTACCTTGGTCAAGTCAGTCTCAGCATCACAGGAAAGCAAAGGCAACCCCCCACCCCCCGGGAACAAATCTTGCCAAGAAAAACTTGTGATATGTTACTGTAAGTTGGAAATGACTTGAAGGCATACACCACTACCACCAACAACAATGGTGGACTGGAATATCTGGGGTGAGGCTCCCAATATACTCATGAAACACAGTGGGTGACCTTGTTGTCATGAAGTAAATAGGAAGGGATGCCACATTAAAGGGAAAGCATGATATAAATATAACAGACCCACAATGAGCTCTATTACAAAGAATGATTCAGCCAAAAAGTGTGACATTAATTTACTAACTATGGAATAAATTACTCCTGTCCCTCCCCCCCACACACACATGTTGTTTCATTTTTGCTAATTTCTCAGCATACTTAAAACAGTGCACAGGAGTGCATTGTTAACACACACACACATACACACACACAAATATATATATATAGCAATATAGCAAGTACATCTCTATACTGCTTATCAATGCACTTAAGCACTCATGAAGCAATTTACAATGTGTAAGCCAGTTGCCCCCAACAAACTGGGTACTCATTTTAACAACCTCAGAAGGATTCCAGGCTGAGTCAACCCTGAGCCGCTGGCTGGGATTGAACTCACAACCTTGTGGTTTGTGAATGAATGGTTACAGTACAGGCATTTAACCACTATACCACCATGTCTATTATCTAAAATCTCTCCTCCCTCTCTCATTAGGCATGAAAAATCTTCAGACCCCTTGGGTTTCCTTTGAATGAAACATCATTAGGGTGTTTTTAGTCATATTTTTAGAAGAAAGAAGTAAAAATAATAAAATCTTTTATTTATTTTTTAAAAAAAAACTATTTCAAGCTTTTAATAAGGGTTGTGGGGAATGCCATTGTGTGACCTGCCTTGTATTTTTAACAAGTCTACTTCAGTCACTGTCCTTTGGTCAGAGTAATATTTAACAGCATGACTCTCAAATAATATGGGCTACTGGAAGGAATGATTCATTCACTTTGTAAAAGTATGTTTTGTTCTGTAGATATTTGACTGGTGTCCACTGTTAACCATACTTGCTCTGAACTCTTGTCTTTAAATAAGTCTGAAGACTACTGCTGTCATTTTATAGGCTCAAAACAATTCAGAACATGATCAGAAATAGAGTTCAAGATTTGTGCTGGAGATACTATCCAAGAACCTATATTGCTCTGGTGGAGCATAAGTGTATACACAGCTGCTGCTGCTTCTGCACATCAACAGCTGGGTGTATATGTTTGATACAACTCCACCTGCCTACAGATAGGTTGGAGGGCTGCCATGTTCTGGATGGTCTTGAGCATCATGGAAAGAAGGAACAGCCTCTATCTCCATTGGTGTCATAGTCTTGAAAAGAAATTACTGGACACTTCTTTCCAAAAGAAACAAAAGTGTATATACAGGCATAAACAACCAATCATACCTGCCTATTTTACTGGAAGGATTAGGATCACTGTTTCCCTGTACAAAAGTGTCTAGAGGGCTGCTATGTCTGTCCAGTTGAGGTAGCATGGTTTTACCTAGCACTGTAATATTTTTTGCCATTTTTCATGTCCTCAATAAGAAGAGTATCGTGTATTGAAACTTTCCATGAGGAGGGGAATGTCAACAGCTGCAAGATTGTTTTTCCTTCCATGACACAAAAGGGGAAAAAAATAACAAGCACTTCCTCATTTTTTTGGGGGGGGGGTCTGGGATGGCTTTTGTACAAAAGCATTGTTTTGTGTGCCACTTTGCACCCCCGCCCCCAACCTGGTTAAATAAAATAATATATTTTCTACAAAAAGAACTAGTTTTAGTGGTAACAAAATTTTATCAAAAATGCCAAACAGTAATTGAAATTGTGTGTGTGTGTGGGGGGGGGGGAATCTATGATTCTTTGTAGGCGTGGAGAAAACTTTGCCTTCTCTTATACAAGAACAAACTAGGGAAAAATTTACACTGCACCTCTGCCATTCACAGGGATTCAGTTCCACCCCCACTCTCCATGGATGGCAAACAATTACACTGCATCTTTGCCATCCACAGAGATTCAGTTCCAGGGGGCCTTCCATGAATGAAAAAACACCCACATGTCCAAGTACTCCTATAGTCTATGGGTGGTATATTCCTCCTTTTAATTCATCTGAGTAAGGTGTGAAAAACAGCCCAAACAGACAACTCAGGATAGCAGTGTCCACATATGATACTAAGCAGAAAAAAAGAAATAGGATTAGAGTGTTTGTTGAAACTGAATTGTTCCTAAGAAAATATTGCAAAATAAGACAGATTGAATAACCTTTATCCAGAATTCCAAAATCTGAAATGTTGCAAAAATCAAAACTTTTTCATGGGTAGTTGAGATAGTGACACCTTTGTGTTCTGATGGTTCAAAGTGCACAAACTTTGTTTCATGCACAAAATTATTAAAAATACTGTATAAAATTACCTTCAGGCTATCTGTATAAGGTGTATATGATATATATATGGATTTTGTGTATGGACTTGGGTCACATCTCCAAGTTATTGCATTATGTAAGTATACGCAAATACAGATATACCAAAATAAATAAATAAATCCAAACTCCAAAACACTTCTTTTCAATATTTCAGACAATCTTTTATTGCATGATTTAACTACTTGAGGTTTTCTATGATGGGAGAGAGAAAGTGAGGAAAAGCTTGGGTTCATCTTCTAGGAGACAATGCAAAAGAATAAAAACAGTTTACAGGGAAGCTGAGAAAGGGAGGAAAATTATCATACTTCAATAAATCTAGTTAAAGGGGAGCATTTTTATCAATGCCATGGAATATAATGGAGAAGGAAGCTGAGCCTGTTCTGCAGCTTCTGCAGTTTCAAAACTTTTCCTGGACAAAAATGTGGGCAGGCATGATCAACATAAATATGTAGTCTATAATGCATAAGGGACTGATGTATCTAATTCAATATCTACCTGATTTCTAACTCATTGAGGTTATTTTATTTTCTTTGTCTCTAGTTTACATCGCATTCTAATGGATTTACAAAATCAGCAGCTAAGGCAATTATCTGACTGGTTAACTAAAACAGAAGAGAGAACAGAAAGGATCGAGTCAGAACCTTTGGGGCCAGATCTTGAGGATTTAAAACGACAGGTGGAGGAACATAAGGTAAAGTATAATCTATTTTGACTTCATTAGTTTCCAGAGACTATATACATTAATAAAATTTATTTTTATTTTATAAAAATATTAACCAAAGACCATTTTTAAAATGAATTATGTCCACATATGTAAATTTGGAGTGAACAAAGACTTTCAGAGCATAGCACAGAAGATTTGCAGTTCCTATTTAATAAGATTAGGATTATCATCACCTTCAATTTTTTTTCTTTCACACAGTCATTATTCACAGAATAAAAAATAGGCTGGGATGGTAGGAGAAAAGGGAATTGCAATGTGCTATTTACTGCAAAATACAATAATAACAATTCAGATTTTATTATTCCCTGGTTTCTTTCTTTTGCTATCTTGTGCTTTCCTTCTAGAGTACTCTAGTAGCAAATCAACACTATTAGTTATTATAATTGGGATTCCTAATCTCATTAGCAGTGCTGGGACTTTGAGCATGCAACCCCCGAGCACTGTAAAGTAGTCAAACTGAGTGCCTGCTTTTGTATGGGAAAACATGTGGAGTATTTTTGAAAAATGAATTTAATTATAAAAACAAGGTGCCAGCACATAATGAACAAAAGAAATGTGTAAAACTTGATTTTGTTGTGTTCAGAAAGTTTCAGTTCTATGCACAAAGATCCCTTTAAGAACTTCTGATAGACATGGAGAATTAAAGCTACCCAGCAAAATCTATTTTCACATTTGCACATGCTGTTGAATTCAAATAGGACCAAGGCATTAGATGAAATCAGTAAGGAGAAATATGGAGTGGTACTGACATAATGCTATCTGCCCATTTGAGGTAAAATATCAAGAGCATGCTGCAGCAGTGGTTCTTAAACTGTGGGATGCAACGTCTCCGGGGGAGGCATGATAGTTGCTCAAGGCTCCTCTTAGACTGAGAATGTCTTGTCCAAGGTCACCCAGTGGATTCTCATGGCTTAGTGGGGATTTGAACCTTGGTCTCCCAGAATCCTAGTCCAACACTCAAACTATTACACTAAATCCATATAGGGATCTCTAAATAATCAGTGAGAGCTTGTTTTAACATCTCATGTTGCTAATAACACACTACATTCACCATCAAAAACTGACAATGGACATGCAGCATCCATAGCAGAGAGGGCATAAAATCACTTCAGCTTTCTTGTTTACTAACCTCCCAGAGTAGCTTTTGATATCTTGAGCCTTGTTCAATCATACTGATGAAAAGCAGATAAAATGTTTTGTAATGGTATGAGTGAACTTTAGGCTTGCCATTCTACCACATCCTATGAACACCTACACTTTAATTGAGAATATTACTTTCTATTAGTAGCCAGTCAAGAAATAAAATTTGAGGGATGAAAAGAGTTTGTGTGAGTATGCACACATGCATATGTGTATGGTTGTACATGTGTGCTAACTTAACCTGTTTGATAGAAATGTTTAATTCTGCTTCTGTTTTGAAATGAAAAACAACTGAATGCTTTAAAAATGTTTCATTGGAGTATTCTATCAAGAGACAGGATGAAATACATTTTAGAAGGGAGGGGATGTTGTTAATTATGACTAAAATAAGTTTATGCTTTTCTTTGAAGATTTTATTTAATCTTCAGACGTATCCACCACTCATACACACTGATTCCAAAGCTAAGAGTTACTATTAACTGTGTTTATTATGTTTTGTTTATTAACTGTGTTGGTTTGCTAAAACCTTGTGCTAAAATCTCTATTGAAGAGTGGCTCTCCTTATATTGATGACCAGCCATGGAAATAATGAAACCAGACATGGAAAATTAGGTTAAACAAGGGCCATTTTATTTGACCTAACCTATTTAAGATGTGTTGGCCTAGAAATGAAGTGGCGGGGCGGGGGAGCTGAGGTCAGGTGTTAGCCCCTTAACAACCTTATCTGCTTTCCCTTGGGCAAAACATCTCAACCCTGAGGGAAATCCAAGTACTTGGTTTGCTCCCCAGCCTGCATAATTGGAAGGTATCCCAGGGGACTCTCATCCACATCTCATAACGGTACATGCAAAAGCCTGGATCCTTCTTCAAGGGTAGCCTCCTTCTCTAACCCCCTGGGCCTCAGTACTCTAGACGATGAGGTTTCAGAGCCCTTCCCTATACCAAAAGGGTACCAAAGGTGATCACTAAATATTTTGATTCATCTCTGCACTGCCTACCAAGTGAAAATCTATTTAATGACACCACCCTAAGCCAATTGTCCAAGTTCCATTTAAAAAAAAACAGCTAAAGGTGGGGGAAAACTCCTACCAAACCCTGAAGCAACCAGATAAAGTTCACACAGTATTGAGGGTGAGATGATGGGTCACACTGTGAAGATTCAAAGAGGCATGTGAGGGGAGATTGGGCTCTAACTAGTCTAAATTCTGCCTGCATCACATGCAGTATTCTGACACCTTGTGCCATGGAGGGTATCAAAATCCTACCTTCCCCTGCAGTCTCATTCACCATGCAAATATATGTCTGTCCAGTAACAGGTCTGTTGGAGGGGCAATACATTCTGGAATGGCATGAGAGAGGGCCCATTTTTCTGTGGCACCCCCTTTATGGAATGCCCTCCCCTCAAAGGTTCAGTTGCTACCAATGCTAGTGTCATTCTGGTGCCAAGCAAAAACAGTGTTTGGGGCCTATTTAATGTTACCTGATTTGCACAGGTGCTATGGTCAGCATTTCTTTAATTTTTTTTCAATTGATTTTAAATTGCTTGGTTTTAAGTGATAAATGATTCAGTTTTAGATTGACTCTTTTATTATAGGAACTCCATTAGAGATAGGAAAGTTCTCTAAGGGTACTAGGCTATGCTAAGCTAGAATAAGAAGAGGTGTAAGTCAGTGGTTTTTTTTTTTTTTTTAAAAATGGAGAAATGAAAAAGCAAAAAAAAAAAAAAAAAAAGGATGTGCAGAAGAGCTGGAGTGATTCCTAAAAATATCACTCTAAGACTGCATCTGCACTGTGAAATAATCCAGTTTGACACTGCAATAGTTCAGTGCTATGGAACTCTAGGAACTGTAGTTTTATGAGACATTTGACCTTCTCTGCCAGAGAGCTCTGGGGCCACAACAAACTACAATTCCAGAATTCCATCAGATGGAGTTGTGGCAGTTACAGTGGTGCCAAACTGGATTATTTCTGCTGTGTGGATGCAGCCTAAGAGAGGTTAGGATAAATTAATAAAACATGAGTAGATTATAGGTCACTGAAACATTCATTAACCATATCACTACTGTTCTTCTAAGACACATTTAACTCTTTGAATAATAGCAATAGCATGTATATTTCTATACTGCTTATCGGTGAACTCAGCACTTTGTAAGTGGTTTACAATCTGTTAGGTAATTGCCCTCAACAATCTGGGTACTCATTTTACTGACCCACAAAAGGATGGAAGGCTGAGTGGATCTTTGAGCCCTGTGTGGGATCGAACTCACAACTTTGTGGCTGGAGTATTGGCATTTAACCACTGCACCATCAGGGCTCCCTTAACTCCAACCAGCCATTCTGAGCATTGTTGCATTTCCAACACCGATTTCATGCAGGGGGGAGAGGGCTACATGAATAGCAAAAATTCCCCCACTGCCAAGATTATCTCTTTAACTTCTGCAAAGTTTGAACTGAGATGGAGGAAAAGCTATTTGAACAGAATGGCTGGACAGAGCTAATTGAATCTGTAAAATAAAGAAAAGGACTTCTGGTGTGATTGAGAGCTAGGTGGAAGTGGAGGTGAATGCTTGCTCTCACCAACAGTAAAAGAGGATGGAAAACTTAATACCAAATTAATGAATCCCTCCCCACTAAGAGAGGGGTGAAGTAGGAGTTCATTAGGGGTCTCAGATTGCCTGCCCTGAAAGTTAAAGGGGGATTATGTATCCTAAAAACTACACAGACAGACACAGATACTGAAGAACTACCACACCCACTTTTGTAGATGTCACATAGGCAGCATTGCTAACATCTACACTAGAAGAGATCATAAAAATAATCAAGAGAAGTGTAATTTACCATAAACAAATGTCTTCAGCAAAGACTTTTATAGACACTTTATTGACTCTTTTCCTCAGAGAGTAAAGGTGGATTACAAAGAGTAAAAAGCTGCAAAGTGAGAGATCTGGAAAATAGGAGTAATGTAAAAAAAAGGGCTTCAGAAAGCAGCAAAACACTGGTAAATGGCAGTAAAGTGGCTACAGATTAAACTGCAATACAAGCATAGAAAGGTAACAAAAGCAATAAAACTTTAAAGCCTCTAAAGCCTCTTTAGAGATACATCAGGGGAGAAACAGAAAGCTGAGACACACTGGGAAAGAGAGGAAAAACAGCTGAGGTGGCAGAGGACAAACAGAAAGCTGAGACACACTGAGAATGAGAGAAATAAGAGATGGAGAGGAAGGGCCTATACAGACTGCCAGAAATAATCCATCTTGAGACAACTTTAACTG
>JAIPUX010001232.1:90063655-90075128 GCA_020142125.1 Phrynosoma platyrhinos | reverse complement strand
TTATTTGTTTTGCTTTTGCTGTTTTAATAAAAGAAGCTTAATGGAAGTACCAGGTTCTCTTTTTGGAGTTTGATTTTAAAGGACTGTTTACAACACTTCATCAACATCAATTTCCAACAATATTTTGCAGTTTGGCAGAAAGAACTGAAAAAAATATGAGAGGGGGAAAAAGCAAGGATAAAGTGGTCTTTGTATCTGAAGCTAAGAACAAGGGGGGGGGGGGTGTCCTACCAAACCTTAAGTGGTATCATTATGCAAACTGTCTAACATGGGTGGAGGTGTAGGTCAAATTAACTATGAAAGAACACTGAATATTGAGGGAAGTAAGAATAGGTTTGGATGGCATGCATTCATCCCTCCTCCTCCACCGGCAAAGAAGCAGCTGAGCCTCGACGAGGCGCGGAGGCCCAGCAGCCCCTTTAAAAGGCTGCTTTTCCACCACCTCCTCCTCCACCACCAACAAAGAAGCAGCTGAGCCTCGACGAGGCGTAGAGGCCCAGCAGCCCATTTAAAAGGCTGCTTTTCCACCACATCCACCGGATAACGAAATGGCCGTGGCGGCGGCGACATGAACGGGAGGCTGAGGTGGAGGCGCTAGGGCCGCCAGGGATCAACACCTTCCCCAGCAACAACATAACTGTGGCTGTAGCATGGCCAGAGAGACCAGGGCCAAGGCGAAGGCACTAGGGCTGCCAGGGACCAACATTCTTGCTCAGTAGCAATACAGCGGTGGCTGCAGTAGTAGGGGTGGGAGGGGGAGGAATAAAGATTTTGAAATTGGTATATCTCCACTGACTGGAGAGAAGCCGTCAGTTTAACCTTAGAGGCCCCTCCTATGGAGTGGGCCAGTAGCCTTACCTTCCAGGAGAAGAAGATAAAGTTGTCCTTTGCCCTTCCTTTGCCTGAATTAACACCTCTGTATATTGACATTGAGAATTATGTATCTTTTTAAATTGTATATTTTTAATTATTGTTATTCAATCTGTTTAGTTTGATTTGTTTTTGGGGGATGGGTGGGTGTGGGAAGGAGGGATGGGATTTGAATTTATTTTATTTGTTCTGATGTTTTGGAATGTTGTACACCACCCCGATTGCCTGGCAGAGGGGCAGGATATAAATAAAAATTATTACTATTATTATTATTAGTAGTAGTAGTATGGAAAGCTATATGAAAACAAAGATTTTGAAAACCACTACCTGAAGAAAGCTCTGCTTACTATTCGATTGAAGATTAAAAAGAGTCTTTATAGGTGTATTGCCTCTTGATTTTTTACACAAGAAGCATTTATGTACAGAGTAGAAATAAAGATGAACAGTGGGTAAGATATAGGGATATTCTTATTCAAGAAAAACCTGAGGGGTTTAAATTAAAACCAAAAGAACAGCTACATCATGAGGGAATAAAAAATAATTGGTTCCTGTATAAAGAGATAATAGAAATATTCAAATTGGACAAAAAACAGTATTTGAGAAGGAGAAAAATGAAATAGAGAATTTTTTACTGATGAAGGGACACATCTTATTGCTAAATACAATAAAATATGGATTAATAGAGATTTAGAAACAGAAACAGTTAGACATGTTATGACAAAATGGCCCCAACAGTTAGATAAGTTATGAAACCGGGAGTGCGTCCTTATGCTATGTGCCATGCAAACAGGCATGCAGCATCAGGACAGTGTCGGGGTGCAGCTACCCCACCCCAACTCCACCCCCAGGCCGGACCTTTGGGCTGGTCTGCAAAGCCCCTATGTTTCTGTTAATGCAGGCTAAAATAGCATTTACTTTCTCTGCTGTGGCATCACACCGCTGACTTAAATTCTACCTATGATCAATAATAATTCCAAGGTTCTTTTCACATGTAGTATTGCTGAGCTTTTAAATGTACCTACATTTAATACTCTAAATGGATTAGGTTAGGGATATCTTGAGGAATGTTTCTTTCTATTCCAAACTACTTACTCCCTGTGTCTTCTGAAGGCTGTTTATGTCCTGCTAGTATATGAGTCACTTGAAACATCAGAGGATCTCGTTTGTAGTTATGTCTAAACTCTGGACTTCTGGACCATACAAAACACTTATTAGGAGGGCGGGGGAGCAAATCTTTAACTTTCTCAGTTGAGACTATATGTATTAAAGCATACTTTTAACTGTGGTTTTATATCGCTTTTTATTTTTAATTTCATTTTACTTTCAAAATATTTATTTTATTTTATTTTAAATAGGTATGTAAAGAATATTAGCACAGTTCCTTTTCCTCAGTGAAAAAGGATGTCTTGACACTGTGTGGCACTCTGTAAAGAAAATGGTTGCAAGATGCATTTTGGGATTTTTCTGTGAAAATTTGGTTTGTAAAAAACAACCTTTTTTAGGGTGGAAATGTTGCTTTTTGCAGAAAAACAGTTTTTGGCACAACATAGACCTATTTTCTGAGAAAAAAAGTTCTTTTTTGTATAAAATAATTTTTCACCAAAAAAAAAAAATACTGAAGGGCAAATAAATAAATAAAATTCAGTAATGGTATGGGTGGGTGAGGAGCTGCTCTTGTGATCTTACCCACTAAGGACAAAAGGTTTGCAGTCCGTCCTTCTTGGGTACAAGAACAAAATAATAAAATATTTCCATCCCTAGTTTTAGAATTATTATAAGCCACCCTTTGTGCTGTGTATACAGTAGAGGGGCAGGACATATCACTAGTCTGAATAATGCAGTAAGCTTTATCCTGTACCTTGTGAGGCATTCTTCACACATAATTTGTAATTAGAAAAAAATATATCAAAGATTGCCTTTGAAACAGCATGCAGGTAAGGTCTGAATGCCAAATTTGGGTTATATTAATGTATGTGGAGAGTGTGTATGTGTGTGCATGCCTTCAAGCAACCTGTCAATTTATTGTGACCCCATGAATTTCATAGAGTTTTCCTAGACAAGGATACTCAGAGGTGGTTTGGCCACTTCCTTCCTGAGAATTATAGCCTACAGCACTTGATATTCATCGGTGGTCTCCCATTCCAAGGACTAACCAGGATTGACCCCATTTAGGCTCCAAGATCAGATATGATCTGGCAACTTATGGGTATTTAGGCCATCGGAAAACATTTAAGTAGATAGAAAGAGGAAAACAAAAATACCTATTTCTGTTTGGCTTGGTTATCTTTTGCCATCATCATAGTTTGTTTCCTTCCCTTTCCCTTGATGATTTTTGTAATCTTTATTTTTTTTCCTTAAAAGGATGATTAATTTTTTGTCCTTGAAAGTAAATGTTGCATTAATGGTTGCTTTTAGTCTGCCTTATTTGCCTCATTTGTCAAATTTTATACTTGGCTCAGTTCCTAATGATTCATTTCTCTTTCTTAATCCAGATAGAAGAAAGAGAACACTAAAATAGTGATTGTTCTGTTAGATAAACTGGAATTTGTAAAATGGTTCACTGTTAAGGCCAGGACTCTCACATTTAGTCTTAACAATCCTGACAATATACATTTTTGTACTATTTTAAGGAAATATTGGCATTACCAGGGTCCTGTAAGATGTTGTGAAACCCCTGTCACCTCACATGCCTCAATAGTAAATAAAAAGATTAGTGGGACAATTGTAACATCTGTAAGTTTCCATGTAGATTACCTATGAAACAGATTAAACTATTTAATCTTAATATTTCCACACACACCCCCTTTTTTTTATCTGACCACTCTGGGGTCTAATACTGATAGCAGGGATATGGGAAGTATGGGCCATAGGCTACATGTAGTTACCCAAGGCTGTTTTTGGGGTCCTTCTGCAATCCACCCCCCCCCCCATTACCACATTTTATTTTATTTTATTTTATTTTGAAAACTAATGGCATAAAGTGGTTCCCCTCACCACCAGGGTCATGAAGAACATTTTTACCAAGTCTTTCAGGGTGATTTTAGAGTTATTTCCTTATCCATTCCAGGTTAAAAAAGCCATTACTGCTCCTAACAAGGGAGTGATGACAAAACTGCACATGCTGCCACTGAAGGCATGGCAGACATATCAGTCTGAAAAACTAGAAGCTGGCTTTAATAATTCTACATGGCATGGTGGAGATGATGCAGCCGTAAAAAGTTCCTTGGAGGGCCAGTGCAGCTTCTGATAGCTGGCAGTTGTTTCTCTGAACTGAGAGGGGGTAAAGTGTCCAAAAGTTCACTTATTGCTTTACAAATAACATTAAAACATTTTTGATAGGCCCATCCCAAAAAATTTTGTTCCCTAAGGCAAAAACTGACATGACCTAAATCCACTTGTTAGTATAAACTAGAGTAAATCCATTGAATCCATTACTGAATAAGTCAGTATTTATGTAATTTTCATTTATTCAGTGAGTTTACTCTAGTAGGAGCTAATAATTGCATTTAGGCCCATAAGCTGTACCTCCCCTATACTGTATACACATTGCACTGATATTTTCATTTTTCTTCTTTGGTGATGAAAAAGAAAACACCACCATGTTGCTTGATAGGACAGGTGATAGCCACCACTGCAACCTCATGCAGTTCATTATTGTTGACATATGGTATATTGTATTCCAGAGTGATTCATGTAATGGTGTTCTTTATTTATTGTATTCCCATAATCTTACATCCCAGTCATATCCTTGGATGGGGAACTGGCAGTGTGGTGAATCTCCAAAAATGAATTGTGTCCCATTTCCCATTCGCAAATAAAATAGCTTTTTTTATAGGTTGGATCATGCTGCCCTAACAAAATATCAATTGGAATAGTTATTTTGAAGTAGTTGTGTTTTTCTTGTGTGTTTTGCATTCCTTTGATGCATTACAGCTGTAATAAGCTGCTGCAGAAAAGAGGGATTTTTTTATGCTCCTGCCAGACTTTATTACTTGATTATGCACTGATTTACTGTTTTTGTGCTGTCATTCTTTCATTTTAGTTCTTGTCTGATTCAGTCTTATAAATACTTGTTTTACTAACAGTAGTGGGAAGATAACTTCTTTATGAAGTAGGATAACAGCTCTGTTGGATCCTAATAGAGGAGAAATGGAAGACAGTTGGAAAGAAGAAACAACCACAACTGTTTCCTCAGAATCTTGTCATTGCCATATCCAATTATTTCTTAGAAGTTCCTCCTAGGGTTACTAACCATTCCCACCAACCCTCACCTCCCAGTATGAAGACCCATTTCAAATAGGGCTAAACTTTATTTCAGTTGAACTGGTCTGCAATGAGGAAATAGCAAAGATAACCTCAAATAATTCCTGTTCATGGGGGTGGGAGGAACCCTCAGCTCCAAAGTGATATCAAGCATCATTTTTTAATTCCAGCCATAAGAGTACACAGAGGCAGAGGACCTTTAAGGTGGACTGCAGTAAGTAAGATGTAGCCCTGATGTGGTCTTCCTATCAGGTTCCCAAGCATATGCTACCCCCAAGGGCCTCTAAGAATGAAATAAAATGACAAATATGATAGGTTTAGGTTCTAGGTGCAAATGTTGCTTTCACCTGAGCTAGAAGGCAAAGGCCCTAAACGGATCTTTTCCTCAAAAACCTTTTAGTAATGATCCACTGCATTTTAAACCTTGCTGACACTCCTTTTGGTTCTGCACTTACTAAAAGATTTGAGCTGTGGGAAGACTAAACTTTCATCTTCCAGCTGGAGAAAATGTATTAAAAGCAACTGTGTAGAAATCAATGCAGGCTAGCTATTTATTACTAGAATTATTAATTTTAAGAGAAGGAAAAAAAGTCCAACTTCCACTATATAATTTTGTTTGTAGCACACCGGCTCCAAATGCCATTGTAGTAAAATATCTTAACAGATTTTGATTTCCATATTGCAAACATTTATGTTGACTCTTCTATGATATAATTTTTGTTTGTTGTTGTGTGCCTTCAAATAGTTTCCGACTTATGGCGATTCTAAAGCAAACCTATCATAGGTTTTTCTTGGCAGGTTTCTTCAGAAGGGTTTTTCCACTGTCATCCTCTGAGGCTGAAAGGCTGTGACTTGCTCAATGTCACCCAGTAGGTTTCAATGGCTGAGCCAGGATTCGAAATCTGGTCTCCCAGTGACCTATTCCAATGCTCAAATAATTATTTGATCTCTGGATAGAATTATTTGACCGTTAATGCTGTTCTAGACATAGAACAGATCAAAAAGGATAATGAGGTTTACATTCTGTATTTTAAAAAGAAAAAGAAAAATGTTGTCATATGTAACAGTTAACACACAGGTATATCTTGATAGTAATACCAAAAAGAAAATGAAGCTATAACTGTACATCATCACCAGACACTGTTATTATTGTAACTTTTGGAGTAAGAGTAGGGAAAACACAGGCTGTAGACATCTCCCTGACCTCTTTGTGGGTCCAAGGTTCTCCCAAGACACTACTAAAGCCCCTGAATTCCCATGTTTCAGAGGTTTTCAGGTGACAAGTTGTCCCGAATTGCCATCCAGGTCCTCTAAAACAGGGGTAGGCAACCTTTCCCCTTTAAGGGCTGAAGGACTTCAGCTCCCAGAATCCCAGGAGCTATTGGCCAACATGGGATTAATGGCAAACATGGCTGAGGCTTCTGGGAGCTGAAGTCCCTCGGCCCTTAAAGGGGAAAGGTTGCCTACTCCTGCTCTAAAATATGGTGGTTGTGCTTAATTTCCCCCACCGCACCCCACCCCACCCCTAATATAGCTAAATCAAAACTAGAAGTCATTTTTTTGGTCAGGTGATTTTGAGGCACTGACAGGGGTGGGGGGAGAGAACATTGGACCTGAGTGCATTTGCCAACTGCTGCTTTACAGTGCAATCATATGCACATTTACTCACTAGTAAGTCATTTTGACATAAATGAAGTTTACTTTCTGGTAAGTGTTGTCAGGTGTCTGGTTTTTAATGGTATGTAAAAAGGATGGTACAGAACCAAAAGGCAATTCACGAATGTTTGTAATTTTTTTTTTATTTAGTAGTGTGGTGTGTCACCTTCAAATATTTTACAGAATTTTTGAAAGTTTCATTTATGTCTGTTAAATTTTCTTGTTAACCTTAAGCAAGCTTGTGCAGGTTATATAATGTTTCTACCAGTTATGTTCAGAATATGTAATACTTGTTTTCTTCAGTTGCTGTAGAAAAGACACTTCACTGAAGAGAAAGCAAGGTGCCCTTGTGCTTAATTTTAAAGAACTTCTCAGTGATTGTATCCCCCACTCCTCTCTTTTCTTATAGGCCCTTCAAGAAGACCTAGAGCAGGAACAAGTCAAGGTTAATTCACTCACTCATATGGTTGTTGTAGTAGACGAAGCTAGCGGAGACAAAGCTACAGCAGCCTTAGAGCAACAACTACAGGTAACTATTACACTGGTATATCTACCTGAAAAGAAACAAGTCTGTCATAGTAGAATGTGCCTTGATTTTGACTTAGGGTCAAAATGCTTCAGTTAAATATTTTAAAAATGTGCGTAATAAAATATAGCAAGGCATTGCAAATTGACTTTTGTTTTCATTCAGAAGGCAACTGAGCTTTGTATGATCTTCAGTTTTTAGGGAACAACAAAACTTTCACATGCTTACTCCCTACTACAGCTCTGTCTCGCAGTTCACTTCTCTCCCTTGGACAGCAAAAAAGAGGAAAAGCAGGCATTGATCAGGGAAGATCTGACATTATTCCTAGTCCCAGATTTCTCCCTCACAGATTCACTTTGGGGTCATGTCACTCATCTTAATCTCTCTCTGAAACCCTTCCTTGGGTTTATAATGGAAGGCCCCTATGGTAGGCCCAGATGTGGACAGGTATGCATATTTACAGGTTCTTGTTTGTGTATGGCTGAGATTCAGATAGTGAATGAATAATTTAGATGTTATAACAAGAAATAGCAATTTGTTAGTTCCAAGACTTCTTTATAGCTACAAACACAAATGTTTGCTCCCTTTTCCTTGATCTCTCACTTTCCTCTCCCCACCTTCTCTCAGACAATCCAACTACAATTCCAACTGCCACCTCATTTTCGCTCAGCTGTACTCAAATCCCCCCCCCCCCCCAATATTGGGCAAACCACCCTGATTGGGCAACCATTGGGCAGTATATAAATAAATTTTATTATTATTATTATTATTATTATTATTATTATTATTATTATTATTCAATATACAATTGCCAGTCAAAGTGTCAAAACCTTCTTTTTATTTTTTTTCAGCTCCTTTCCACAATTTTCCAAGGGATGTGATTGGTTGATGACAGGATTTGTGATCTCACTGCTCCTTATATGGAAAAGGGCAGTGTGATAATCTCCAGATTTTGTAACATAATAATGCCACTGTTAGCAAATGAAAAACAATCGAAATAGCATTAGAACAGTGTTTCCTGGATTTTTTGCAATTCCAATGCTATGACATTGTTTTGTGCAGAATAATTATTTCTACTGTGTCATGATGTCAGATTAGGATATATGGAGATACCACTGGTGGCAAATGAAGCTGATTTAGGAAACATTGTTTTCATTCTGACAGCAAAATACTTTCAACTCCTTTCAGTTAAAAATTCCTAAAGCAGAGAAATATTCTGAAGCTTTTGCTGTTGAACCCCAGAAATAATGAAACAATACACAAGAGTGGAATGAAAACAAAGCCATTTATTAATTGACCTATTTATTAACTTCTTAACAGAACTGCATCCAATTTAGTATAACAGCCAAGTATGGCACAAGCTACAGCCGGTGTCTTTCTCCAGACCACCTCTGCAGCTTATTTGGAAGATAACACCTGAGCCCTGAACAATAACTCAAAAGCTGGGTTATTCATTGGCTGGCCCATATCAGGAGGTCTAACCAGAAAAGTCTCTCTCCCAATCAGCTAAGATTAAAGAAGGGGTTTATCTTTTAGGCCAGATCTAAGGGCAATTTCCTTCTGCCACCCCCCATGTTACATGGCCTAAAGAGGTGGTTCCAGAAATGTCCCTTCCACCCAAACGGTGTCCAAGGTGCTTGCTGAAATATAATTCCATTATTTATGCCAAATTTCATTATTTATGCATGCTGAATTATAATTCAATTATTTATGCCAAACTGGCTCCTATTTAGACTCCGCCCATGCCAATTTCCCATATGCCAATCAGACACAGTATGGGGTAGGCAAAAAACCTGTGGAAAATGGAAAAAAATCCTACCCAGCCCCTAGATGACCAAGAAAACTTCACACTATACCAGTGGCGAGTGGGCAGGTTGATGTATGATCTGCACTGCCATGGCATGATTAAAATCAGCCTGTCTTCTTTCAGGGAATAGCAAACAGCTCATCCCCCTCCAACTCCTCCATCATTGGTGTGGTGATGGCCATTAGCAGGGTTTGCAAATAATTTCCTCATTTTCAGTTCAGGACTAAGTTAAATCTTCAACTTTAATTGTTTTGTTTGTTGTTATTTTGTGCCTTCAAGTCATTTCTGAACCTATTGTGAGATTTTCTTGACCAGATTTATTCAGTGGTGTTGCTTTTGCCTTTCTCTGAAGCTGAGAGAGTGTGACTTGTCTAAAGTCATCCAGTGGGTTTTGCTGGCTCAGTTGGGATTCTGTAACCAGAACCTTTGCTTTCCACAGCTCTAATTCCCTAGCACTATACGTATTTGATTGTTCTGGTTGCCTCAGTATTTGCATCTTGTCAGACTGTTGATATGTGAGTCTCAGAGCAGTGTAATTCTCTTTGAAGTCATGCTAATTTTCAGATAGACTTTTTCATCTTGTTTTGACTCAGTGTAGCATGTGAAGCTTCTTCTAGCATGCAAATTGGGAAATATCCTATCAAAGCAAGTGCAAGTCTGAGTGACCTTGTATCATTTGACTTGGTGCTGGCTGCTAGATTAATGGAGAACAGTTCTAAAGATAGATCACAAGGCTTGTGAGCAGAAATGTGGAGCTCTTATTGCAAATGCTAAGAACAAAGGATTTTTCTCCTACTTTATAAAGAGGAATTGACTCAAATATTAAAAACCTCAAACTCCTGTTGGGAGAGAATTACAATGTATAAACATAAATTTGCCATATTATAAAAAGTAGGGCCAATGAAATAAGACAGTAGTAGTAAAATGGAAAGCCATGCATACCACTTAAATATTTTAGGAAGACATGCCAAACATGTACATTAACTGACTTCCCTGTACTTGTTTTCATTCTACTTGATTAATATGCGCACGTGATGACTGAAAGCTGAAGGTATGAATTCAGTCTGTTGCAAAAATATTTGGTTTGAGGATGATGTAAAGTGACATGACAGTTTGCCAGTGGTGTTAGAGCTTTCATGGCCCAATCAAACATACAAGTAATTGTCTTTACTCAGCACCATAGGGTAACCAAGAAACCACAGCAGTTCTATTCTTTTCCATGTCTTCTGCTGCCCTCCACTGTCAGAAAGTGAGCAGGGATGAAACCATGCACAAAGAGCTGAAATATGGTTCTTCTTCTGTCCATAGCATATTGTAGAATCAATAGCTATTCCAAGCAGCTAAAGGCTACTTACATGACAGTCTTTTTAAACCACATGTGTAAAGTAAATATCAGTGCTCAAACAATATTTCAACTAATTATAATGGATGCTTTCTACTACAAGAACTGCACATGGTTCTGTATATGTTTTGTTTAATGACCAGGGTATACTTCAGTGAGTTATTATATTTTTCAGACAACTGATTACAACAAATGTTTTCAAATGGTTCATATTTCAGAATTTTCTAAAAGCATGTGGCGAGTTTGAAAAAGATAGTAAATTGATAAGATAGAAGCAATTAGCTGGCTGACAATTATTAGCTAATTTAAAAACAGAAAACTTTGGGCTTTTGACATTACATAGTTTGAATACTGAATATTACATATTGATATCTTGAATATTAAAATTACTTTTGTTTATAATTTCATTGCTTGATCATTTAGTTCAGTACTGTACTCTAAAAATAATGATAATGGCCTCAATTTCTTATGTGAAATACTTGATGGTATCAAAATGGATCTTGAAATGTTGTCTTGAATGGATTATGGAGTGGTGTTTATTACACGATAAGAGAACATTGGCACTGGAAGGAGTTGGACTGAGGTTTGGCTGGCATGGATATCTGCTTTATGAAAAGAACAAAGTGCATAAGGAATTTCAGAATCATTTTATTAGGAAATCATTGCTGAATGTTTGGTTTAAATACAAGGCTAGAATCTGCCCTGATTTTCCCAGATGGACATCTATTCATGAAGCCTTCCATCAAAGAGAAGTAATCATGGGGGACAAATGGGTAACATACGAAGTTTTAATAGAAAAAGATATATTAAATCAGGAATTTAAAATTAAAAATCATGAACAATTAATAGATGAGGGCTACTCCTGTGGATGGTTATTATATAGATAACTTAGAGAGAGATTTCTGAATGATAAAAAAACTCTCGGGAATAAGAATGAATAATAAAAAGTTTGATGAGATCCTATTAGCAGAAAATTGCCATAAAATTGCTTTGTTTTATAAATTGTTGA
>JAIPUX010001232.1:90044442-90056468 GCA_020142125.1 Phrynosoma platyrhinos | reverse complement strand
GGGGGGGGGGGGAGAGAAAGATGAAGAATCAATCTGTGTTGTTGTTTTTTGTTTTGTTTGTTTTTTTAAAAAAATAGGAGAGTGAGAAGCTACATTCTCTGAATGTGTACCTAGATCATCAGGCAATCCTTTCTCTGGTTCCATTTTCTGGAAGGCTTTACTTTTCATAGTAAAGGGGGAGAATGAGAAGAGGAAGGCAGATGTTAGTTCTGAGTCACTATCTACAGCAGTATGAGATTAGTACAGACATCCATAATAATTTTAAGAAGAAGTTTTTAAGTGGGTGGAGGAAGAGAAACAAAATGGAAAAGCAGAAAAAGTAGGATGGGGCTGCATTGTTATCTTCTCATTGACAAAGCTATGGTCCATCCATTTAAAATAATAATAAAAATAATAATAATAATAATAATAATAATAATAATAATAAATTTTATTTATAACCCACCTCTCTGCATTGCAATCGAGACGGGGAACAGCAATAATAAAAACATACATTTTAAAACATTCTTTATCCCAAATCCAACCCTCCCACCCCTTAAAACTAAATTAAATTTAAAAAAAATACTATTCCCAGAATATGAATAGTCCAGTGGAAGTCTAAGTATCACTTAGATAGCTCTAGCAATCTCTTTATTGGGACATAATCTAGGTCAGAGGTAGGCAACCTTTTTGATCCGAGGGCTGGGTTGCTGTCCCTCAGACAATTAGAGGGCCGAAGCACCATAAATAAATAAATAAATAAAGAAAGAAAGAAAGAAAGAAAGAAATATTTTTTAAAAAAATTTAAAAAAAATTTAAAAAATTAAAAAAAAATGCATGCACACTCTCTCAGCCCCAGAAAAGCCATGGCAAAACCTGTCGATATTTTGCCTAGAAAACCCCAAGAACAAGTAATAACAACAATAATCAATATCATCATGGCGGGTGGCGGGTGGCGGTGGCAGGACCGGCCTGGGGCCGGTCCAAAGGCCTTGGGGGGCCGCATACAGCCCCCAGGCCTTATGTTGCCTACCCCTGATCTAGGTTAATGTTTTTCTAAAACTTTGATAGTTAACAGGATGAGAAATGAAAAACTTATGATTCAGAAGTGACCAAGATATTTGGGAATAGAGTCTACCAAACTGATATTTGGGAATAAAGTCCACTAAACTGAATTTATTCTTCTCTTCTAAACTGTGTAGTTGATACAGCTCATGAGGTGACCATATCTGTCTCCAAATAATTTGGTTTTGATAATTAAATAATATTTGTAAAATGCAGTAATGAAACTGGTACACCTGTACTCAACAATTCCTCTGTTTCTAGCCAAACAGTGAATCTTTCATTTAGCCTTCTTTAATATTTCTCCTAATTTAGCTGGCATTTACTGAATTCATTGGAGGGTGGAGTAGTTGGAATAGGCAGCTATTCATCAGTTTGGCAAAACATAGGGCCTCGGCAGACAACTAATAGAGTCATCTCCGAGGCCTGGAAGAGGAAGGGCAGCTGCACGAGCGGCACCCCTTCCTCTTCCTGAGGTTGCCCTCGGAGCTGCCAGCCCTCCGCACGGCCGGCGCTTCCGGGGCAATCTCCCGCCGCAGTGTCCTCACGCACTGCGGCGGAAGAGTCAGGGAAAGTGCGCCCGACGCATTTAGGGCGCACTTTCCCTGACTTCTAAAAGGAGTGCCAATTTGGCGCTCTTTTTAGGGTTGCCGCAGGAGCACCGCGATGCGGCTGCCATGGCACCGCGGCGCTCCAGACCAGGGTGTCCTGGACGCCCTGGTCTGCATCCCCCCATAGTGAAAGTGGTCATTTGCACTTCACAGGAGATGCAATTACAAGAAAAGAGAAGTGATTGTTATTTGGTTTGCTAAATTTAGGATTAATTATGTGGTTTTTCACTGAGTCAAATACTCTCTCAAACATTTTTTGTCCTAAAGCATAGCTGTATAGTACAAAGAAAACTGAAATAGCTATTTCAGCACAAGCCTATATATGCATACTCAAAAATAAATCTCATTGAGTTCAGTGTGAATTACTGCCAAGTAAGTGGGTCTGTATGGTCTTTGCTTTGAAGTCATTGCTGTCTTATGGTGACCCTAAGGAAGGTCTATCACAAAGTTTTGTTGGCAATATTTGTTCAGAAGGTTTGCCCTTGGCTTCCTCTGAGGCTGAGAGAATGTGACTTGCCCAAAGTCATCTACTCAGTTTCCATGGCCAAGCAAGAATTTGAACGCTGGTCTCCTGAGACATAGGGACTATGCAGAAGGGCAGGAAAAGGTGACCTGAAGTTGCCTTTTCCCTAAGCTGCAGCAACCGCACTGCCTGCCCTGAGGTTGCTCTAGATGGGGACAGAGCAACCATACTGGGGGGAGTCAATGCAGCTTTTCCGAGGCTGTATTGAAGCCCCAGCAACCTCACTGCCAGCCCCAAGGACGCTGCAAAGGGTGATGGAGCAACCATGTGTGCCAGCAGTGGCTGCTTTAATTTTTTTTTGTTCTCAAACACATGTGCATGTCTCTCCACACCTGTGCATCTATGTAGGAAAACATTCCTGTGTACCTGCACAGGTTCTGTCATACACCCACATATCATGCAAGGATTTGCTGACCACTGCTTCCCTAGCATTAGGGTTCTAATATTCAAGCATACCTGCGCCAGTGCATCCACACCTGGAAGCATAGGATGCTTTAAATTAAAGCTTGTATTGTAGGGCGCATGCTCTGGATCGCTGTCAATTTCTGCCACATGTGTGACAGTGCATTTATACAACTGTTTTCAGGTGCATCCGTGTTGCTGAATACATACACACATGCGAAGGTGTGCATCTTCACCAAAGAAGTGGGAAAAAATGGCTCCTTTTTGGAATGGCTTTTCTCAGCATACAACGTCTAGAGGGCACTTTCCTGGAGACTTTTAGGTGTGCATTGTCTAAAGGCCACACCTACAACTCACCCTCAAAGCACCCCTTTTTGCCTGTCTGCATAACTCCATAGTCCAATGATCAAACTGATGCACCACACTGAGTCAAACATAAGCTTTCCTTTCTGGAGATGAGACTTAGGGGGGATGCAGACCAGGGCATCGGAGACGCCCTGGTCCGGAGCGCCACCGGAGTTCAGCCTCCGGACCGCGGCGCTCCTGCAGCGCATCTAAAAGGAGCACCAAATTGGCGCTCCTTTTAGATTTAAGGGAAAGTGCGGCCCAAAAGCAGCGGGCGCACTTTCCCTGGCTCAAACGGTGCAGCGCATGTGGGCGCTGCGCCGTGAGGTCATCCCCGGTGCGCCGGCCATGAGGACGGACGGCGCTTCTGGGGGCGACCTCAGGGAGAGGAAGGGGCGCCGCTCGTGCGGCTGCCTCTCCTCTTCCCTGCCCGGAAGACGGCTCAATTAGCCGTCTGCCGAGGCAGTTACTAAAATGTTTCTATAGCTGAACAGCAGTGTTATTTGTTGCTGTCTAACTTATTAAATCATTCTTTGTCACATTTAATACTACTAGCATTACTGCTCAGTGATTAACAATAATGTTGATAACCATCAATATTAAGAGTAGCAAAAGGATTAGGCATCTCTGACACCAGTCCAATAAATTATTGATTTGTTTAAACAAATTCTATCCCATCTGCCTCACAGAACACAGATTCAAAGAGGCACATATAAAAAAAATATTAATTTTGTGATTTAATTGATTGTTAATTTAGGGCCTAAGCAGATGGTGCAAAGCACCGTCTTCAGGACAAGGAAGGGGAGGGGCAGCCACACACTGGGTGCCCCAACCCCTTCCTGAAAATGTCGTCAGAGCAGCCGGCCCTCCACATGGCCGGCGCTCCGAGGATGCCTTTCCACTGCAGTGTCCACACACGCTGCAGTGGAAGAGGCGCTGAAGGTGTGCCAGCAGCCTTTTGCAGTGCACCTTCAGTGATTTGTGGAAGGAGCACTATTTTAGTGCTCCTTCCTAGGGCGGCGAAGCTGTGCGATGGGGCTGAGGAATGCGGATGCCTTGGCCCCGATCTGCAGCTTCCTGGGGTGGCCCCATGCCACCCGTCTGCTTAGTCCCTTAGACAGCTGTATTAAATGATAACTGACAAATTTCATTAAATTGTTAGAACTGTGATGTTTTTGCCTGAGAAGATATTTTCAAATTTGCTTTGGTGTCAGTATGTAAGGAAAATCCTGCATCACCAGATGTTTAGCTGATGAGAAATCCCTCATCAGCTGTATATTCAGTGAATGCGTGAAGAGATCTTAAGGACAAGTGGATCTGTTGCAGTGGCTGAGCATTTCTTATATACAGCATTTCTGCCATTATTTTGTTATATGTCTGCCTGTGTGATTGGTGGTCTCGATCAAGTTAACTGAGAGTTTGGGCTAGTTTGTGTTGTCCTTGTAATTGAGGCAGGTAAAGAAAGAATAATCAAATGCTCAAATTAAAAAGAGAAAGAAGGATTTTTTTAAAAGTTTCCAAAAACCATGATGAGGAGAAGCTACCTCAAAACCTACAAAGTCACACACAGCTATAAGAGCAGCACACCTTAGCTTCTGAGATTCAAAGTAGACATTAAGGGAACTGCACGTTCCCTGCAATTTGCCCAGAAATGCCTACATCAGTGATACAAATTGCAAATTAAGCCCATGTTTACACCTCAGGAAAAGCACATGGTTTGACAAACATTTTCTTTTACCAATCAAGGAAGGATTAGGGCCTCGGCAGACGGCTAATAGAGCCGTCTTGGAGGCAGGGAAGGGGAGGAGCAGCTGCACGCTCGGTGCCCCATCCCTCTCCCGAGGTCGTCCTCGGAGCCGCCGGCCCTCCGCACGGCCAGCACTCCAAGGACAACCTCCTGCCACAGTGTCCGGACATGCTGCGGCGGAAAAGTCAGCGAAAGTGTGCCGCAAGCTTTTGAGGCGCACTTTCGCTGACTTGTGAAAGGAGCGCTATTTTAGCACTCCTTTCATGGGTGGCAAAGGTGCACCGCAGGATGAAGGCATGGGGATGCCTCGGTCCCGTGGTGCACCTTCCCAGGGCGGCCCACAGCCTCCAGTCTGCTTAGCACCTTACTTTACATTTCCGTTTTAAGCATATAATCTAGTTTGAACCTGAGATTCCTTCAGGGGATCCCCTTGCTTTGGTTAAGCAAGCTATTTTTTTTAAAAAAATTTTGCAACCAAGCAATCATCTTGTATGGTTACCTAATTTTCCACTGAGGTTCACTGAAGCAGGTGAGTGGGCTAACTTTTTACAGTTTTGTGGTTCCATAAGCATGGCAATTACTCCAAACTGAGGATGGAAGCAGAATAGAATTCAAAACTTTTAAAATTTGTGTGCATAAAATATTATCTAGGCCTTTCCTCTGCCCCCCCCCCCTGCCCCTGTCCCATGCAAAGGCTTTGTCAGGTGGAAAACATGGAAAATTCCAAATCTATGCATTTGATAACTGTGGAAGGAGTCTAAAGAAAAAAGTGGATCAGATGAGAACAGAACCTTTCCTTTTTTTAAAGGTAATTTGAGTTGAACGATGGGTGATTTACAGATGTGTAATATTTTTCATAGAGACTTAATGTTCTTCAGGCTTTCTCTGTCTTTGTAAAACCTTTCAAGATTTTAGTAAGATGACAAATAATGTATTGAAATTAATAGCTGAATTTTCTTCGTAGCCAATAAAAAGAGAAATGCAATATAGAATACAATTTCTTTTGTTATGGCCAAGATATACATTTTTTTACTGTTGTGAAACATAAATGTGTCACTTCTATAGTATTATGTGCACTGCTGACATTTCCAGTATGTGTTGATTAGAATACATGCCATATTTTCATTATAGTCTTCAGTCATTCATAGTCTTGAATGCATTTTGGGTGTTTAGTAACTGGTAGAGTATTTGAAGAATGCAGACATCTCTTGGCATATTCTCTTCTTGGTCCTATATCATGGCCCATTATTTAGTTTTAAATAGAAATAGAACCCCAATTGGACTAAAATAAGCTGAGTATTAAATTAATTAAAATTATCACAGATCATAATAAAACATTTAGAGCAGTAACAAGGTCATGTTCAAAATATAGTTTTAAAATCAAAACAATGTTTTAAAAAGGCTATATTTTATCTGAAATCTTGAAATATAAAATTTTTTAAGATAAGATTGTCATGTTACCTGTTAGATAAATTCATTAAAAGCATTACAACAATATGGATACTGAATTTGATGGTGTCCTTTTACCTTATACATAGCACACTATACACACAATGTGCACATTTACACAGACACAGATTGAACAATGATGTCCCCCTCCAATTTTTGACTAATAAAATTGTGGGAAGACATTTCTGAAATTTTGGAAAATGTGGGTTGCAGTTTTCAACACTCTGAGAAAGAGTCACCAGAGTTCTAAATTATTTATGGCCACAATTTTGAATTTTTGAAGAAAGCCCCATTTTGAGAGGCATTTGGTGGATATAAGGTGTCCATTGTTAAAACAAGTGGTGGCTTTTGTTTGTCCACAAAATACCTATGAAGAATGATTTCATACTAAAATTGGCTTAAAGCTATCACCAGTCTAGAGTGTGTCTTCTCATGATGTGGCTGGCCAATCTACCACAGTCTCAATTTAATTATCCTGGTTTCCAGGGAGAGTTCTGGCTTGATCTGTTCATTTGTCTTTATAGCCATCTACAGTATCTTCAGCCCTCAAATGGGTTGATTTTCTTTCTATCAAATTTCTTCACTGTCCAGGTCTCACATCTGTAGATGGTGATGGGGAATAGAGTGGTTTCCATGATCTTGATTTTAGTGTTCAGAGTTCTATCTTGTGTAGTTCTTTCAGAGTTGCCCACTCCTAGTCTTTTTCTGATTTCTTGTCTGGACAATATTTGATCAAAGATATGGGAATTCTTTAACCATTTCAACTTTCTTGTTGTCTAGGATGAATTCTTGTAGATCTTCCATGTTCATTGTTTTTGATTTCTTAATGTTCACAGTTAATACTACCTTGGCACATTCCTTCTTGACCTTCTTCAGTAATTATTCCAGATCTTTGTTGGCTTCTGCTAGTATTATTATGATGTCTGCATATCTTAGGTTGTTAATGTTTCTTCTTCTGAATCATCACTCCTCCTGCCTCTAAATCTAAGCCTGCTGTGTGTATGATATGTTCTGCATAGAGGTTGAATAGCTAGGGTGATACTATGCAGCCTTGCCTGACCCTTTTGCCAATTGAGAACCATTCTGTGATCCAGTGATCCATTGTTTCTTCTCCTTCTTTTTGACCACAGATATCATCATTCTGCATTTCTCTTTGACTATGCCTGTAACCTCTGTCCATAGTTTTTTCTGGTTCCTAGTAAACTAGGCTTAATAAGTGCAAATATGTTTCTCACATTTACATTAAATTCTGTTTGGATGTTCTTCAAATCATATTTTGGCATAGTGATTGATGTGGTATTTCTCTTCAGCTTTATTTTTATTTTGGATATCAGTAGTTCATAGTCTGTGCTGCAGTTTGTGCCTGATTTCGTTTCTGCTGCAAGAATGGCACTTCTCCACTTGAATCATAAAGTCATTGAATTGGAAGAGCCCACAAGGCCCATCCAGTCCAACCCACAGCCATGCAGGAATACACAATCAAAGCAACCCCCCCCCCCAACAGATAGAGATCCAGCCTCTGTTTTAAAACCTTCAAAGAAGGAGACTCCACTACACTCTGAGGGACTGTGTTCCACTGTTGAACAGCTCTTACTGTCGGAATGTTCCTACTAATGTTTAGGTGGAATCTCTTTTCCTGTAGCTTCAATCCATTGTTCTGTGTCCTATTCTCTGGTGCAGCAGAAAACAAACTTGCTCCATCCTCTTCTTTTACAAATTATGTGACCATATGTCAGATGGTTAAAATTGATCAGGGAGGCCACAGACCTGAGTCTGCAGGACCTGAACAGACCAGTGGAGGACATGGAGTCTTGGTGATGTCTCGTCCACAGGGTGACCATGAACTGAGGTTGACTTAAAATCAGTTAACAACAACAACAACAATGAATAAGATGCAGCCTTATTAATTCTCCTGATAATGATGTAGTCATGCTTATCAAAATGTCTGTCAAATATTCTAGTAGAAATGTTAGTTCATACTAACCTTTCCCCTCATAATGGCAGAGACGCAGTTGATAAGTTGGTAGTGGCCCTTTATTTAGGCAGGCCTTCAGTTATTAACTCACTGTGGCAACAGGATCCTTTAATGGTGTGTGTTGTTCTATTATCTTTTTTCATGTGCTTTAAACTGTTGCTTCATGTTTTTAACAGAATTGTTTATTTTTTTAACTTTTGTATGTTTTTAACTGTTGTTTGCTTTTAATTTTATGTGAGCTGCCTTGGTTTCCATACAGGGGGATGCTATAAATTAAATGAATGATGATAATAATAATAAGCTTGATATGACTGTGAAAACTAGTTTAGAATCTCCCTAGCATTATGAAAGCTACTAGGACAATATTAGAGAGGCTATGTGGTTAGAGCTTATTTCTCATTCTCTCTCTCTCTTTCTCTGTGGCAAAGCAGACTGCCCTGAAGGAGATTCTTGCTGCTGCCCCTTTCAATGCCAGATTGGGGCTGTGGCAACCGCATGCCATGCCCCCAATCCAGGTGTTTCCCAGCTGTTTCTCCTTCATGAGCCAGGGAAAGGGTGCTTTTTTTTTAGCTCTGATGGCATGTGGCATATAAATGTCACACTGCTGGAGTGCCGCAATGCTGCCTACCATGCCATCAGGCGGGCGGCATGGTGCCAGCTTGGGGGGGGGGGGCAATGGGGCTTGCATCATCCAAACGCCATGCCCCCACACTGCTCCCAAGCCAGTGAATTTTGCTGTCTGTTCAGCCTCTCTCTATCTCTCTCTCTCAATTTATTTTATTTTATTTACTGTTCTGAGATCACAAAAGCATAAGAGCTGTAGAAAGAGAACTTCCATACTCTACAGATGTATCTCATTTGTTTGGTTCTTGTGGAAGACAATTGATAAAATGCTCTGAGGTGCAAGGGAGGAAAAAAAGAGTCATTAATGGCATCAAGAGTGCTATTTTCTATTGATTTGCCTGAAGAATGCCTTCATTAGTAAAAAAAAAATGAGCATAGTTCATTTTGAAACACACAAAAAATAAATTGGTTGCTTGTGTATATGTGATGGGTTCTTCTCCAGATAGTTATCTGAACTATATGACTTTTTGCTACTGGTGCAGACAGCTAATGAAGTAAGGAATATTTATGTGTGTGTGTGTTCATTCTATACTTTATCTCACTAAATGAAGCATTGGTGTTGCATTTCTTTGGTTGACTTGAAATATCAAATCCTCAAAATACAATCTGTTTAAGTTAAGTCCAGATTTTGATATTGATTTTTTCCATATGTCTTATTCATCCACCATGTGTCAGATAAAACAATTTGGCTTTGGTTCAATACAGTGTTGTTTTGTTCTGAAGGTTAACTTGTGAACAAGGAAGAGCAGTTTCTCATTATTTTCTATTGGCACTCCAAACAGTCTTTATTAAAGTCTTTCAAGTAATGTGTGACCTCTGTTCAATACTTCTCACAGATTTCACATGCTGTTGCTACCAGTCAGACATCACTAACACAGACAACAGTAATGGAAACTGTAACTATGGTGACCACCAGAGAACAAATCCTGGTTAAGCATGCTAAAGAGGAGCTCCCACCACCTCCACCCCAGAAGAAGCGGCAAATTGTTGTGGATTCAGAAATTAGGAAGAGGTGAGATAAAGAAAAAAGGAACTTTTTCTTCTAATAATATTTTTAATAAAAATTAAATACAAACAATTGCAGATTACCTCTACTTATCAGTTGGTAAGAAACAGGTGAATGCTGCATCCCACTGGCATCTAGTTGACAAACCAATTGCCTGGTTTATAATTTACCATATATGAGAACCTATTTCAGTTTATAATGGATGAAAAATGCATGAATAGTATGAGAGGTGAATGATAAACAAACACTTTACTAATAATAATAGCCAATTGTATTTGAGAACAAAGTAAAATAACAGAAAGAGACAGATGGATTTTTTGTACCTTGGTTCTAGTCCAAAATGAGATCATAAGTGTGGAATTTTGTAATGATGAGAGTTGGCTGGCCCGCGAGATCTTTCTGGAGTACAATTGCCATTTCACCTCATTGCCCAAGTTGGCTAGGTCTTCTGGGAGCTGCACTCCAAAAACATCTGGGGGAGCTTCCATTCCCACATTTTCTAACTAAGTTATAGTCTCTCTACTTACATTAATGGATTTTGTTTTTTTAATATTGCATTTCTCACAATTTTTTCTTGGAACAAGTGTTACAAAGTGTCAATATTAAGTAGGTGCTACATCATTCTTTCCTGCTAAACATTCTTTCCTGCTAAACAAAAGAACATCTCAATAAACAGTGAACAGTGTGAAACTGAGGGCCTCAGCAGACGGAGGCCCTGGAGCCGCCGCTGGACGGAGCGCCCCGGGAATGCAGCCTCCGCATCCCGGCGCTCCTGCAGCGGCTCTGGAAGGAGTGCTAAAGCAGCGCTCCTTCCTCAAGACAGGGAAAGTGCACCCTAAAAGCAGCGGGCGCACTTTCCCTGACTCAAACGCCGTGGCGCATCCGGTCGCCGCAGCATGAGGTCATCCCTGGAGCGCTGGCCGTGTGAACGGCCGGCGACTCCGAGGGCGACCTCAGGAGGAGGAAGGGGCGCCGCTCGTGCGGCTGCCCCTCCTCTTCAGGGCCCGGAAGACGGCTCAATTAGAAGGGTTAGTGAGTTTTTCTGCATGAAAGGAGAAAAACAGTAGTGGTAGAATAAGCGGCATGCTGAACCAGAATGAAATTACTATAGTGGGCCCTCGGTATTCATTAGGGTTTGGTTTCAGAACACCTATGGATACCAAAATTTGTGGATGCTCAAGTTGCATTATATACAGTGGCATATTAAAATGGTGTCTTATATAAAGTGGCAGAATCAAGGTTTGTTTTTTGTAATATATACTCTCACACATATATAATATTTTTTAGGCATGAATGGTTGAATTTGAATGTGTGTATATGGAGGGCTGACTATATGTTGTAGTAATTATAGGCAATAATATAGGTTGAATATCCCTTATTTGATATGCTTTGGATTAGAAATATTTTGATTTTTGGGGGTGGATTTTTGAATACTTGCATTTACATAATATCTTAGAGATGAGACTCAAGTCTAAACATAAAATTCATTTATGTTACATATACACCTTACACACATAGCCTGAAGGTATTTCATACACAATATTTTAATAATTTTGTACAAGAAGCAAAGTTTGTGTATGTTGCAAAAGTGCTATCTCAGCCTTCCATGTGGACAATTTTGAATTTTTGAGTATTTCAGATTTCTCCTCAATATATATATATATATATATATATATATATATATATATATATATATGGAAAGTTATATTCACAATATTCCAGCCATGGTGGTTCAAAAAGGGCCTGTTGGATGGCTATGAGAAGCTTCTTAGAGATTCTTATAATTCCTGGGACCACAGCAGAATGTGTTTGAATTCTGATAATAGAACAATTAGAGCAATTACACTTCTCTCCTGGCATGCTGAATGTTGGAACCAAATACAATGATCCACTGTGTCAATGTTAACACTGGGGGCTCATTCCCACTTATATTTAATCTGATTTGTAATTCGCTTTCACTCCAGGTTGATGAATCGATTCCAGTCCATGTGTCATTCCCACTATGGAAGTGGGTCTTTTCTTTATTCACTTCTTTTTTGGCACAATCGTCATTCCCACTAATTTGTGCCCCTTCAAAATGCCTATAAATTATATACATGTCATCAGTGATGCAACCAGCAACACATTTAGTAAAACACAGGAAGGAGTCACAGGTGCCATGGCCAGAATCCCCATCCCTCACTAGTATCCATCCTTCACTAGTTTGGGGGGAAATCCACCATTTTCCCCCCTCTCCTTTCCCAGGACCCATTCTTCATTCCAACCTTCTGTCCAGGAGGAATTCCAAAATGCCCCCCATTCTG
>JAIPUX010001232.1:89996703-90044342 GCA_020142125.1 Phrynosoma platyrhinos | reverse complement strand
GAAAGAGTGGTTCTTTTGCATTTGCCTCGCTTCATCATGATTGAAACTGAGTGCAATCAGTTCAGAACTACTTTCAAGTGGAAGCGACACACATATAACCCGATCAGCAATTCGTTTTAAATCACAGTGGGAACAAGGCCTGGGTTTCATAAGTGTAAAAATATTTTGGTTTTGATTTTTTTAATCCCCTTTTGTCTGTAACTTCCAATACAAAATATTTATAATTTATAGGGCTTTGCATAGCAATGCTACATATATTCAAGGACTTACTAGAGCTATAGCAAAAGGCTTCCACAGCTAAGAGCAACCCTGGGCATTGCAGAAAGCATCACCAGCTGAATGCAAAGTGAATTTCACATTCTGCTGTCAATGCTTTTTATTAACACACCCACAAGAAGACTTTCATAGGGAAAATGTGCTGAGTTTGGTAGTGGATAGAGCCTCCCCTGTACAATTCATCATCAACGGTTACTGAAAGTGTTACAAGCAGAACATAGAATGTATATTAGGGTTTCACGGGGAGCTGCAGACCCAGGAGCTGCCATCATTCTCATTTCTGCTTTAGGCCCTGTTTGAGTCCATCCTCTTTGATCGATCTCCAAACAGTGGGAAATCCCATTATCTGGCAGAACCAACTTACCTCAGACCATATAATTCCATTGTCACTAAGGTCCAAAACACACTGCAGAAGTAATCGAGTTTGAGACCGCTTTAACTGCCTTGGCTCAGTGCTAGGGAATTCTGGGAACTGTAGTTTTGTGAGACATTTTGCCTTCCCTGTCAGAGAGCTCTGGTGCCATAATAAACTACTATTCCAAGGATTCCCTAGCACTGAGCCAGAGCAGTTAAAGCGGTCTCAAACTGGATTATTTCTGCAGTGTCTTTTGGATCTAAAGGATCGATTCTTCTGATCCTTCCTTCTCAAGTCACTTGGGTTAAAAAAAATGTATGGTAAGAATGGATCCTGTTGTGATGTCAGACATCTTTCAAAGCCCTTTAAAATATGCCTCCTCTCCTAATGGTCTGAATTTCTGACTGATGATACAGTGAGCTCTCTGGGGCTTTGTTGTTCTTAAGTGCTGTCAAGCCAGCTTTGACTTTTGATGGCCCTATGCATGACAGACTTCCAGGATACCCTTTCATTAACAGCTCTGTTAAGGTCTTGCAACTCAAGGGTATGGCTTCCTTGATTGAGTCTATCCATCTGTAATACAGTCTTCCTTTTTTATTATCACCTTCAACTTTAACAAGCATATCATCTTTTTCTAAAATTGCCTGAAAGTAAAACTGTAACCAGTCCAGGGACAGATCATCTTAATGTCAGTGAATAGGCTTCATTGTTGTTTGTTTTTATTGTTGTGTGCCTTCAAGTCATTTCCATAGCTAGATAGAATTTCTGGTTATGCAGTTGTCTTAGGAAAGGCTGTAGAAGATCAACGGCAAGCCTGGACATTATCCCTTTCGGAGGGAGATACCTTTTAGAAACTTAATAGAGACTGGAGAGCAGGAAAAAGCTGAATATGAGATCAGCTTGCTAAAGTGCCTAACCCAGCAATTCATCAGGTTTTCTTGCAGTGCCATTATGCTCCAGTGGTTCTGTTTCTAATGAGTTTTAATGACAAGGGTATTTTCAGTCTTTTTCAGGGAATGTCTTTTTCATGTTGGTTCTGACTAAAGTTGAGATTCCTTTGCAGCATTTTCAGTTCTGGACCTCTCTTTATGTTTCTACTCTATTCTAGTACTTAACCAGTAAATACAGAACTGAAGTTTCTCCATTTAGGATATCCAGAAAGCTGACTCTGTTTCAATAATTGCCTGTTTATACACATAGTCAGCATACATGTGGTATTGTCTATGGCCGATGCAGATGGCCGAGAAGGGGTGGCAGATCAGGGTTGCGGCAACTGCATGCCATGGCCCTAATCCTCCTCTTTGCCACCCCTGAAAGAGTGGCAAAATGTAACTCCATTTTGGGACAGCAAAAAGCTGCACTTTGACCCACTGCTGTCGCTCTTTTGAATCTTTTTGGCACAGCATGTATGCACGCTGCACCAAGAGGGTGTCCTGACACCGCGCGGCATGCAGACAGGCATGTGGTGTCAGGGCGGAGTCCTGGGGCAGCTGTCCTAACCTGCCATTCTGCATTGGCCCTAAGACACTGCACACTTAATCTCTACATTCTTAACTCTTTACAGTCTGTATAGTACTTATGAACAAAATCCTTTTTAGACATTTTAGAAAATACTTTCAGTGCCATATATTCTTTTGTACAGCATGTAAAAACATTTTGAATATAAAATATTCTGTGACACTATAAGAATCTTGGCTTGTTTTTAACTTTACGTTGCTTTAATTCTGTTTTAAGGGGTGGGTGAGTAAGAGGTGAGAGGTAGGAATTGTTTTTATTTGTTGTATTTTTAATCTGTTGTACACCGCCCTGATTGCCGAGCAGAGGGGTGGGTTATAAATAAAATAAAATAATAATCCCATTTGTCAGAGAGCCATTGTAGAGAACTCTGAATGTATTTCTAGTTGTGTGTCCTTCTATGAAAGGAAAGGCACTTTAAAGCAGGATAGGTGCTCCATCTAGTGTCTTCACATTTAGTATCTTTCAGATAAAACTCATTCTCCCTCTAAAAATAAACAGCTGAGCCAAAAAAAGGTAAATTCAAACATAATGTTAAACAAAACAAATGTCAAGGATTTACTTAGGATGAACTGAATTCTTGCTCTTGAGCTGTCTTTAAAATTCTGAAACAACATTCCCACTCTTCTAGTAGCACCATTTGCTCAATAAAACAATAAACAGTAGCTGACTCCCTGGTTCTGATAGCTTGGGTTGGGCACAGTCCAGTAGAAAATTGTAACTACTGAAAACTGTTTCCAATCCATCATCCATACATTACTGGAGCAACATTAAAGCTATTCAGGAATAATTGTTATATAGAGAGAGAGAAAGAAACTGTAGTTTCTTAACACATCAGTGTCATTTTCCAGAGGTGAAGGCTGTGGTTTCCTTCTGTAATGCATAGCTTTAGGCCTGTTTCAGTTTGTTGGGGAGGGGGCTTTTCCTCCTTTGATACATAGAGGTAGGCCTGCCCAAATGTGTTTTTCAGAGGATTATCCCAAGAAGGGTGTAGCAGAAAGGTAGAAAGGAAAAAGACATTTACGTAAAGAAGAACTGGAAGCATGGAAGGAAGATAAGAAAATAAAAACTTAAAGAAACAAAAGATGAGTAATGCAAAAAACATTTCACATTTGAGCCTTCTGTGCTAAGTATTATAGGAGTAAAGGAAGCTATTTGACCACATTAATTGGCATGGTTCAATACTATGGAATTTACTTCTACTTCAAATTCCAAATTAGAATTTTGATGTAAACCCTAGAAGTACAACTTGAGCAATAATCGAAAACACTGTCAAATTTGAGGTATTTAGCATGAGGTCCAAGTTATTACATTATTACAGAGGCCAGGAAATTGTATCAACATAAATATCACCTTACACTGGAATTCAGAATGTATTAGAACTTATCTGTTATGTAAACAGAATAAAATTCAAATTAAAATGCATTTGTACATTTATGAACTACATATACATTGACAGTAGACTATGTATTTATATGCAGCCATTTAGAGCATGGTGTTGGAAAATACAGCTGAGAGGATAGACAGAGAGAGAGAGAGAGAGATTGGCAATGTGTTTTTTTGCAGCCCATGGGCCCCATTCCACTAAATCCAGCCCTACTGCAAAAATACAGCTGATCCTGGAGGTTTCCTGAAGCTGAAGTTTTACAGTTTGGGGCATGGACTCCCCATTGCGCTTTCAAATGCCTTCAAATTGCCCCTCCAGAAAAGTAGGGAAAGAAACCACAGAAGCAGACCAGAAGACACTTCTAGTTTTAAATTCTGAATTTTTAAAACAAGATATTATTTCACTGTGTGTGGTTGTGGGAGCATCACAAATGCCATGATTTAGTCTCTTAACCATATCTAGTTGCCTGTGTGTGATTTAAAACATCCTCTTTGTGCTAATGGCTTTGTTGTGATAGCTTTTTCACTTTAAATTTCTACTTCTGCTTAAACATGCATTATGAACCTATATTATAACTTTTTAGAAGTAGTAACTATAAAGATTTTTTCCTGTTTTCATCCTAGGTTTGATGTTGATACAACAGAACTTCACAGTTGGATGACCCGTTCAGAAGCAGTACTCCAGAGTCCTGAATTTGCGATATATAGAAAAGAAGGGAACCTGTCAGACCTCAGAGAAAGAGTTAATGTAGGCAAATACTCAACGTTTGAATTATATTTATAGAACAACTTACTCTGGCATCTGAGTTATTCAAGCACAAATTGTACTTGATTATACACCAAGAACTGTTTGAAAACTCTTGAGTTGGTAGTGGGGGAATCCTTTAGGGACTTGTAAGATATACCCTAAATGCAAAAGCCACAAATCTGGGTATGTGAAGTGAATTTCATAAATGTGTTTGTCATTGTTAGGACTTTTTAGTGCACAAAAGAAAAAAGGGCTTTAAAAAAAAATAGCCACCAACCATCAACAACCTTAATTTTAAAAGTCTTGCTCTTAAGTTGGCATTCCATGTGAATGGGTGATATATCTATCAGTAACTGATAGCCAGGGATGTGGTGGCTGAATGTTTAAGATGCCAATTCTGACAATTGGAATATCAGAAATTTGGCAGTTTGAGGCCCAAGTGCTGCATGATGGGCTGAGCTCCTGTCACTAGTCCCAGCTTCTGCCAACCTAGCAGTTGGAAAGCATGCAAATGCAAGTAGATAAATAGGTACCACTTTGGTGGAAAGGTAACAGTGTTTGGTGCAGTCATGCTGGCCACATGACCACCAGAGCAGTTCTCAGACAACACTGGCTCTTTGGCTTAGTAATGGAAATGAGCACCACACCCTACAGTCAGTTACAACTAGACATTCATGTTAAGGAACTACGGGCCTTTGCAGACTGCTAGAAATAGTGCAAATTGAGTCCACTTTAACTGCCTGGCTCAGAATCATGGGAATTGTAGTTTTTCTGAGACATTGAGCCTTCTCTGTCAGAGAGCTCTGATGCCACAATAAACTACATTTCTCATGATTCCCTAGCACTGATTCAGGGCAGTTAAAGTGGGCTCAATTTGCACTATTTTTGGCAGTCTGCAAAGGCCCTACTTTACATTTACCTTTAACTGATAGCTATGGAAGTTAAATGGAAGTCACATACTTTTCAATCCCCAAGTGATCAGGACTAATAATGGGAATACCCACATTTCTATGTGGCCACAATTGAAAACAAGTGGCCTCAGCAGACGGAGGCCCTGGAGCCGCCGCCAGACGGAGCGCCGCGGGGATGCAGCCTCCGCATCCCGGCGCTCCTGCGGCGGCTCTGGAAGGAGCGCTAAATCAGCGCTCCTTCCTCAAGACAGGGAAAGTGCGTCCTAAAAGCGGCGGGCGCACTTTCCCTGTCTTTTCCTCCGCAGCGCGTCCGGTCGCTGCGGAGGGAGGTTGCCTTGGAAGCGCCGGCCGTGCGGAGGGCCGGCAGCTTCCAGGGCGACCTCAGGAAGAGGAAGGGGCGCCGCTCGTGCGGCTGCCCCTCCTCTTTGGGGCCTCCAAGACGACTCTATTAGTCGTCTGCCGAGGCCCAAAGTCTGGATAACAAGGCTTTATTCAGCAAACCCATTATTATATCCCATTCCATTTTCTTTTTGGGAATAGAAATAGAGGTGAGATGTATTTGCTAGTGTTTTAAAAGCAGTTTTCAAAAAGCACTTTTGTAGTTATGGTTTTACCAACATTGTTCTGCTAAATTTTCCAGTGTACAGGACATGATATGTGATCTAGTATACAAAATATCTTTATAATATGGACATCAGTGAGAAAGTATACACATGTTCTTTGTGTTCTTTGCTATGTTGCCCATTTCATTTTCCATGATTTATAAAACAATGTTGCTATTAAACACTTCTCATCGTAATGGGTTTTCAGTAGTTTTCACAAATAAGCTAATTGTAAACTGTTTTCTTTTTTTTTTCTTTGCTGTATATTTAGGGGGGGGGGGAGTGCTACATGTTGCTTCAGCCTGCATAGCAGGGCTGGGGAACTTTGACCTTCCAGATATTTTCAATTATAGCTCCTATAATTCTTTACCATGCTGACTGAAACTTCTGGCAGCTGGTCTAAATCAATGGAAAGTTTTGCAGCCCTGTTCTGTTGCTTGCAATACAGTAATTTCAGAAGGCAAGTAGGATTGTAATGCAACATAATGGGACTTAGGCTGATAAAAGTAGACGAAATAGTTAAAATATTTCAGTTTTCCACCCTATAGCAGAATGAGAACACCTTTTGAAAATGTCTTTCCAACACAGCCACTGAATCAATGGGAAATCTGATGTGTCTTGTCTTGACTCTAGTAATCATAGTTGTGAGGCTGTGCCCAAGATTGTGTTCCTCACTTGAAAATATTACATAACAAAAAAGTATAAATGAATTATTAATATTAATATGATTAATCATGTTTCAGTGGTTGACACAGTACCATAGCCTTGGAAACAACTGCTCTCTCGGGCAAGTAATATGCGCCTCCCAAGTGTTTGATTTGCTAGCTACACCAGCCTTGTGACACACTAGCACTTAACAATAGTTGGGGACAGATCTTTTCTCTCTAAATAACTGCTTGCCTTTGAGAAATATCTATGAAGAGTGGAGTCGGGGAGGCCTGGAGACAGTGATGGGCAGAGTGATGGGCCAAAGAGATCAGAGTAAGAAACCATGGTGGGCACCATGTGGTAATGGGTGAGGTTAGCCATTTTATCAATAAATCATGGGGGTTCTCTGTCTATTTTTTGACTCACCAAGCACATGTATATACATGACAGTAAATGTTGATACACATATTTGAGTAGTCCTTTACCCCAAACTCAGAAGCCCTCTCTTCTTAGAGAGAGAGGAAGTAGCTAGTGGCTCCTTGAATGTCCTGGGCTAGTGGCCTGTTGCTTTTCCACCAGTGTGCCAGGCATATTGGTTACTACTGTCACCACTACCAGAAACACTGGTTACTACTATCCAACATGTCCATAGCAGTGGAAGCTTGGTTATTCCAAGTACAGTTTAGGGATAATGAACACCAGGGACTTGTCCTCACTGATCAGAATACTCCTGACTGTCCCTGGAGTATTTTGATTCAGAATTTAATACAGAAGATCTTTATAATATGACCCAGAATTCCCCTCAAATCCCCCCCCCCCATTTTCTGTGGCTGCCTTCTCGCATGATTTTTGTTCATTGCCCAGTGCCATCACTGAGGTCACAACAGAGCACTCAGCCATATTATTGGTGCTGAGCACCTTGTTCTGACTTCAGATCTACCCACACCCTCAATGGCAGAGCCAGGTGGCTCACAGAAACTGTGTGAGAAAGCAGCAGTCTGTTGTCTCTGCAGTGAGAGTCAGAAACATGGATTAAAAGGTAAGGTTTATTAATTTAGGTTAAGGGGAGGAAATGGTAAATGGCATATATTGTGAAGACAGCATGTGCTCAATTCAGGGTTTGGGGCCTGCCTCATGTAAACAACGCACAGCAAACCCCAGGGGAAATTTAGAGTAAATAATCCACACAGACAAGTCCCAGGATTGGAGAGGAAAAACCACCAGAGCAGACTCATGCTATGAGCTAGAGAAAATTTATTCACTGACTTGCATTACTCATTCTGGACTCAAGGCTTACCAGAGCAGAAGTGGGTTTTCTTTATTTTTATCTTCAGGATTACAGCATCCTGGTATTTATGATCCACTGGTAATAGTTTAATAGCAATCCCACCATTGCTTTTTAAAATATCTGTGGGCAACCACGAGGACTAGGCAATTGTTTGGCAAGTTGTAACTTATTTTTAAAACTCTTTCATGTGAAAGATTCAACTGTGCCCTTATATTGCAGGCTATCGAACGAGAAAAGCCTGAGAAGCACAGGAAACTCCAAGATGCCAATAGATCAGCTGAGGCCCTGGTGGAACAGATGGTGAATGGTAATTACATGACAGTTGATTCAGATAATCTTCTTAGGGATTTTATAAACATAGTTTCATATTACCACATGAATTATATTAGTAGAGCTCTTTGTAAAAGAATAGTACATTTTGGTATGTTATCTTTTAATTAGAATAGGGGACAGATTTAAAAATTAGTGCTGTGCATTAGTAAAGCATAGTTCAAAATTCAGTGTTCCCAAAAGCACCAAGGCTATTAACAAACTGTTCTTGATCCTCAAATATTCATTCACTTTGGACTCTCACTTTCTAGCCTGACACCTTAAAATTGCATTTTAATGGTTCTTAAAACAGTTTGGAAAATTGCATGTTGTTTAAATAATTAGAGATAATTTTTTCAGCCTATTTTAAAATTTTTATCACTTTGATAATATGCCTACTTGGTTTATTATATTGGCCCACAGCTTTTGCCCACGGTGTTCCATTCAAGCTTTTCTTATTTTCCATAAGTTTTCCTGAATTCTTGTTTGCTCCTTCTATTTTTATTTTATCTACTCTTCTTTCTCTCCACATATCTGCCTAAAACCTAGTAAGGCCCAGCTTTTACATCTTTTTCACTGTTGTATGCATTTAGCTTCCACTTCATAAAGAGCGAAAAGCCTCTTATGTGTTGTGCTTCTTCATGTAGTTTGGTTTTAGACAGCAGATAAATATTACCAGTGAAACCTACAAATCTCTGCTCTGAAGCCCTTTGAGGAATTACAGAAAATTTAAGCATGTATAAGATGGCATCCAAAGGGTCCTTTCTAGACTGGCCAGTTTTAAGAACACGTGAATAATATAACATCATGTGACAGTCATTTGAAATAATTTTTAATACAGAATACAGGTCTAATATTTGTATTTTGTAAAAGGTCCTTTTACTTTCTCTGACACACATAAGCATAAACCTAGTAAACGGTAGTGATTAAATTCATTTAGGGCCTCGGCAGACGGCTTATTGAGCCGACTCCGAGCCCAGGAAGAGGAGGAGCAGCCGCATGCACAGCGCTCCTTCCTCTTCCTGAGGTTGCCCTCAGAGCTGCTGGCCCTCCGCACGGCTGGCACGCCGAGGGCAACCTCCCGCCGCAGCGTCCTCACGCGCTGCGGCGGAAGAGGCAGAGAAAGTGCGGCCGACGCATTTAGGGCGCACTTTCCCTGACTTGTAAAAGGAGCGCCAATTTGGCGCTCCTTTTAGGGTCGCCACAGGAGCGCCGCGGTGCGGCTGCCATGGCCCCGCGGCGCTCTGGACCAGGGCGTCCTGGACGCCCTGGTCTGCTGAGGGCCTTAGTTCCAGTGGGATTTGAGCAGATGAAATAAATAGAGAATTAAAGCCATATTTGCCAGAAACTTTTTGCCACACAGATAGCTCATATATGATATTGCTGATGACCAAACACCAGTTGTTGCTTTAATTTCCTTTTTGAACATTCGGAGGTTAAGGAAATTAACAGTTGCAGTGAAGCTGAGGAACCCAGCAAGCTGCCTTAACACTATTTATCTGTCAAACTCAATATTTTCTGTTTCATGTGACAGTGACTCTCTAGAGTCTCAAGCAGACTTCTTTTATAACTCTTGTTTCCTGATCATTCTAACTGGCAATGCCACAGTTTGATGCTGGGACCTTCTGCTTGCAAATCATGTATTCTTTCACTGACTGATGGCTTTTTCCAGAATTGTTCCTGATGACTGGAAAGTATTTGTTTATGTGTCACATTAGTATGGTGCCCCATTAATCCAAAGCTCCCTGATCAGTTTACAATTTGTTGTTGTTTGCCTTCAAGTCATTTCTGACTTATGGTGATCCTAAGTTAATTTGGGGAAGATTTGTTCAGAGGAAGTTTGCCATTGCCTTCCTCTGAGGTTGAGAGCAAGTAACTTGCCCAAGGTCATTCAGTGGATTTCATGGCTGACAGGGAATCAAACTCTGGTCTCCAGAGTCATAGTCTTAACAGTCAAACCACTATGCCATGCTGGCTCTGATTAGTTTACAATATGCAAGCTTAAAAAGATATTCAGTACACAAGGCTTAAAACTATAATATTAAAAGTGACATTAAACTTACTGTATCATCTAGCTGACTTGTTATCACACTAAAGATGTCAGTGGGTTGGGAAATTTTGTCAGAATTCTTTCTACACTTCCTTTCCTTCTATTAGAGTCACACATTGTTGAGATAGGAATGGAAGTTTGGTTGCTATGAGAAATGTTTGTTGTATTTAGATAAATGCTCACTGAACTGACTATGAATTTATAATATACAGCACATGATGAAGATGAAATTTTGTATTATACATTGTTGTCATTCCAAAAATTCTTGTAAATCTAGAGCTAAACCATAACATTTCACATTGAACACAGCTAATGAAAACTATATTTGACAATGCATCTCACATTAAGTGACAGTTTTGCAGACTTTGCATATAAGGTGCTGAACAATTAAAGGTATTTTAATATAATTTGTTATTCACAATACACAGGTAATAAAATTAATGAAAGCACTACTGGTACTGAACTCTTTGTTCTTTGGGGACAATGACAATATTCATTGACAATATAAGAGGTTGTTCAGAATATAAAATGTCAAGCTATTTATGAGCCATTAACTTTGAAATTACAATATATTGCCACAGAATGGGAACTGTATTATTCATTACCCTAGGTGTTAATGGCAAGAGCCATATTCTTGCTTAATGCTGATGATAGCATCTTTCCCAAACTTTGTTGTCAGAAAGGCTAGCAGTGAACAGAAAAGCAAGGTGGACTTCTGTTATGTTATGTAATGCAAGTTGCAATAAACCATGACATCACACCATTATGCTTAGGAAAATTAGCTGAAACAAAATAATTGGACACTGAGATATTTAAACAATTATTACAGTACACAGATTATAGTTCCAGAGTAAGCTTATGCACATCTACGCTGAAATAAATCACATTGTATTCAGTGGGACTTACTCCGTTAGTGTGTACTGGATTTCATCCTTAATGTTCTTTGGAGGAAGGGACATTTGAGAAGGTTTAAGATTATGAAAGAAAAGAGGAAAATGTTATTTAAAATATAGTGTTTATTTGAAAAGCAATGCAGAGAAGCAGATCATAAGTTGATAGTGAGTCACCATCGTGACAATCTTCACTGCTTGGGAACAGAACTAGGAAAAGTCATTTTTTTGTACTACAGTTTCCAGAAACCCCCAGTCTGGAAAATCTGGTTGTCTGGAAAATCTGGTTATAAATTTTAAAAGATAACATTTCCAAGGTCTGCCTCATGGTACATTCCTGGAATTAAGATTCTACCAACTGAACACTTTCTTACAGATTTTGTTTCATAGAGGTTTTCACAAAATAATGATTGTGTGGATTTTTTTAAAAAAAAATGTTATATGGTTGAGCACTCTGAAATTTTTGTTAGGATTTCCCTTCCCCAAATAGTCATCCACATTCTCAGTTGCTAGATTTTATGGATGCCTGCTTTTGGAGTACTAGAACTTGTTATGTTATGTTATACACTGTTCATCATCCTTTTCAGCTTGGGCATCCTGTGATCTGGAACAGCTTGTGCAAGCTCTTT
The DNA here is from genome assembly GCA_020142125.1 of Phrynosoma platyrhinos. Classification (NCBI taxonomy): domain Eukaryota; kingdom Metazoa; phylum Chordata; class Lepidosauria; order Squamata; family Phrynosomatidae; genus Phrynosoma; species Phrynosoma platyrhinos. The sequence goes on along the minus strand of JAIPUX010001232.1, from coordinate 90,032,735 downwards.
GTTCTGTGTGCTTCCTGCTCACTGTCCTTTATTTGACCCTTTTTTATTTGTGAGTTGTGAACATGTACATTAACCAAATTGTATCTCATTTATCTGGGACATTCCTTGAATATATGAATTTATAAAATAAAAATATGGTTTTGGGCATTATTCACAAAATTTTTACTAAATGCTTGGAGACATATTATTTTATATTTTTAGCCCAGAGGGAAAAGCCCTCTCTTTTTCCTGGGTAACTTTCCATTTCACTCAATTGATTTCATTTGTTCTGCATTATCTTATCTTCTCAAACTTCATTTTTGCAGCAAAGTTCATCTTGACAGTAATACTTTGATAGACTTTTACAGGACATTAAATGCTCTCCACTAATGCACAACAGCTGTATGTTCAGGATCATTTAGTTGGTGATAAATCATTTGCTGGTTTTATCAGAGTTCTGATAGAGAAATAAATTGTTTAATCTCACCCACTCCTTTTTTAAATCCACTGTGGCCTAAAAATAAATGTGTTAAACTTTCCACCTGTTTCCTTTCTTCCTTTCTAGAGGGGCTTAATGCTGACAACATCAAACAAGCCTCAGAGCAGTTGAACAATCGCTGGATTGAGTTCTGTCAGTTATTGAGTGAAAGATTGGCATGGCTGGAGTACCAAAATAACATCATTGCATTCTACTCCCAGCTGCAGCAATTGGAACAGACAGTAATTACTGCTGAAAATTGGCTAAAAGCACAGCCTGCACCAGTGGCAGATCCTGATGCAGTGAAAACACAGCTAGTTAAGTGCAAGGTTAGAAATTCTGTCTTGATCTGTTATAGTAGTATGCTGCATAGGGATGGAAGATAAATGGATTGGGTCCTGATACCCCTACAGAAAATATTTTTGCACATTGAAAACTGGGAATGGAAAGAAACACATCTTGACTTGGAAATCTGTACTAGAAATGCATACATTTAAACATGCACACAAACATGCTTTATTTAATACCAAGAAATGGTACAAAAATGAACTCATGTGTACATTGTGGAGAAAAAAAATAAAAAAGGTATGTTTCTGTACAAGAGGGAAGAAAAACAAGCAACTCAAATAGAACCAAGTGAATGTTAATGGGATTCTGAAGCAGTAGTGATTCCAGGACTTGGCAGGGTGTAGGTCACTTATAAGTGTGTCAAATTTGCTTGTTGGTACAATCCATTCAGTTTAGTGCATCTACATGAACAATCTATTTGCCATTTCATCTTCTTGTGTAATGCAGTCTTGAAGTGCTACTACCATCATGAAAACTGGGAAGTCAAATGTACTTAAGCACTATGTTCACATGAGTGCAGCATTGTTCCAGTTCTTACAGTGACTGAACACATGGTTGCAATGCAGTAACAATAATCCCTAACTAAATAAAAGCAGGTGAATTAGGGTTTTCCTAACAAAAAGTGGCAACTTAATTAAATATATTTTCACTAAAGTGATTGATTTAAATTGGAATTGGACTACTAACTCTAAAATTAAGTTATTCATAAATTAAACTAGAGACTGCTAAAGTAGTAACAATTTTCATATTTCTTGGTTGTTGTTTTTTAACCCAAGACCAAGTACTCTTTTGAAAAAAATATTTCTTGCTTTTTCTGTGTCTATTAGGGTTGGAAAATTGCTATATTTATATCATAAGATTCAAACCACTTAATAGTAGTTGGAGAAGTGAAATTAGCACACCTACAAACTATTTCCTTTTAAGGAGGGTGGTGGTTATATCAAAATGGCTTTGGAGAATCTGTCAGTACAGCCTGCAGAAATACAGTGGTGCATGGAGAATAAAAAATTTCTTTTTTATTGAAAACATTCTTTGATTAGCACATTGAGGCTGCAGTCTGATGGTCACTTGATTCTCCTTAAGCCCATTAGTGTAACCTGCAATAAAACCAAGCTCACTGAACTGAAAACAGCATACCAGAAACAAACAGGCAATTATTGAAAAGATAGGTCAGTCAGGTGACTTCCTGTGAAAAATATGTATTGTATTTGAGTACAAAGATTACTGTGATATCCAGCTTTGAGACATTCAGTGAGATTGGCAAGCTAGACCAAGTGAGCACAGAACTCAATTTGAGTGTTGCTATACCAGTCAGTATCATCATCTCCAGATAAGACACTCCAGTGATGCATATGACTTCTATCATAGAAAGGGGTCATGAAAAATGTATGGCAAGGCTGAGATTGTGGTTGGTAGTCTACATATTGACATATAAAAACTCTCTCTCTCTCTCTCTTTTTCTCTCCCCTTCTCTCTTTCTCTCTCATCATGATTACATTCTGATTTTTTAAAACTCGTAATATGTAGGATGAAGTAACACGATTTTCCAGTCTTCAGCCTCAGATAGAAAAACTAAAAGTTCAAAGCAAAACACTGAAAGAGAAACAGCAAAGTCCAATGTTTCTGGAAGCAGATCTTGTTGCTTTTACCAGCCACTTCAATCAAGTTTATGATGATGTGAAAGCTAGAGAAAAACATCTACAAATAAGTAAGCATTATTTCTGATTATGTATAATGGCCATGAAGGACTGTCTAAAGCAAAAGTGAAAGTCACCTTTCTTTTTCATTGTCTTCATTTATTTGTGTCAGAAAGAAACTGAAAGTGTACCAAATAATTTTAATATGGAAAAGAAAGCCAGTTAAGATTCTAACAATTCTCTCATAACAAAAAAGCATAGAGTCATTTATTTGTTGTTGTTGTCATGTGCCTTCAAGTTGACTTCAACCTATGGTGACTCTATCCTAGGATTTTCTTGGCAGAACTTAGGGGGGTTGCAGACTGCCAGAAATAGTGTGAATTCAGTCCACTTTTAGGGTTAGGGTTAGAGTTAGGGAACCATGGGAACTGTATTTTATTGTGGCAACAGAGCTCTCTGACAGAGAAGGCTCAATGTCTCAGGAAAAAAAAACAATTCCCATGATTCCCTAGCACTAACCCTAACCCTAAAAGTGGACTGAATTCACACTATTTCTGGCAGTCTGCAACCCCCCTTAGTCAGAAGTAATTTGCCTTTGACTTCCTCTGAGGCTGAGAGAGTGGGACTTGCCCAAGGTTACCTAGTAAGTTTCCATGGCTGAGTGGGAATTCTAACCATGGTGTCCTAGAGCTCTAGTTGAACACTCAGATTTGGTGCAACCCCCCCCCCCCGCGTTTGTTACACAAAATGCAGCATTTTGTGCAAAAAAATTCTTATACAAAATGCATTGTTTTATATAAGCACATTATATGCAAAACATCATTGTGCAGTTGCTGGTAGTGGGGAAAGTACTGTTCTCATCATTCATTTTGTATTGGTGTTTTTTGATAAGGTGTCTTGATAAGGATGACAAAAATGGCAAATATTCTTCACATCCCTAGTTATATGTGGGGATGTAAACACTGCTAAAGGCTGGATATTTATATAAAAGTATTCAGGTGCATATATCTGATTCACTAAAACCAGCAGTAGCCAGAGACTGGTAAAGAATATTTCAGTCTCCTTGCAAAAAAGTGGACCCCATAATAAAATTGTTAAAATAGTATTTAATTTAGGACTGAATTGGGTCGGTGGTTCTTTGATGACCCAATGATGTACAGCAATAATGATTGTGTTATCTGTTGTGAATTCTACTATGAATGGTTTGTCTACATCCATTTAAGCTTCACATAGAATTGTCACAGATTTGCACCTGTTATCTTTCATGTCCGTTTGGCTTAGTGTATATTATTTCCTTCTCTACTTATACATATTTTTTCTTTTGTGCATCTGCTCATTGAAAAGCAGTTTTCAGGTTTCTGTTGAAGTTATGAAAATAATGTCCCAGTAGATTTGTTAGTTTCTAAGGTGCCACAAAACATTTTGTTTTCACACTTCAGACTCCAGTTTCAAAAATGAAGGAAGTGAAATTTGAAATGGAACAGCTCAAAATGTAGTCAGTGCCAGTAATGATTCATTTGTGTGTAGTAGCATGTATGCTTAAATAAATTGACTCTCCCCTCTAGGTTAAGGAAGGTGTTGTTTCTCTCATAATGATACTTTTCTCAGACAGTTTCCATTTGAAGCAGTATGTAAATGATTAAATTGGTCCCCAGATTTATATTCAGCATGAGCAGCCTAGGCCATGGAAGTTGTCTTTGAATAAAGCTAAGTTATGTACACATGCAGGCAAACTATTCTTCAATCCCTTCTTTGCTTTATCTCCTGTCCTCCTCCTATTGTTTTTAAGACAGTCTTTTCAAAATATTAACAGTGCTGTCAGGAATACTTTATAGGAATGACATTATTCCTAACTCTTGATTTTCTTCCAAATAAATGAAACAGGGTTTAAAATCATTCTTGAAATGTGAGGTTTCCACATGAGGAAATAATGTGAATGGCTTTGGGCAGAAATGCATAATTTTCACTTTAATTATTAAATACATGTTATCAATAAAGGAAGTGATAATCACTTGTGCTTCCCTTCCCCTGCATAAGTGACATTTCAAAATTGCTTTCTGACACCTCATATATATTTTTAAAAAGACCACAACTCTCATGTGTATTTTCAGGTAGTGCAGTCCAGCAAAAATTTTGTACTACATGATGTGCTTCCACTGAAGCAAAGATTGGGTTTTTAATAAAGTATTGGACAATTAACATAACAGGGTTTTTCCCCCCCTTTTCCTTTCTACCCCTTTTTCCTTTTTTTCATATATCATTCAGTGTGATAGAAGTATGGTATAGTGGTCAGTGTATTGGAAAGGAACATTCCAGATTCAGAGAATCATAGAATCATAGAGTTGGAAGAGACCACAAGGGCCATCTAATCCAACCCCCTGCCATGCAGGAACTCAAACTCAATGCAATCCCAACAGATGGCCATCCAGCCTCTGTTTAAAGACCTCCAAAGAAGGAGACTCCACCACACTCCGAGGGAGTGTGTTCCATTGTCGAACAGCTCTCACTGTCAGGAAGTGCCTCCTAATGTTGAGGTGGAATCTCTTTTTCTGTAGCTTGCATCTGTTGTTTCAAGTCTTATTCTCTGGAGTAACAGAAAACAAGCTTGCACCATCCTCAATATGACATCTCCTTTCAAATATTTAAACAGGGCTATCATATCCCCTCCTAACTGTCTCTTCTCCAGGCTAAACATACCCAGTTCCCTAAGTCATTCCTCATAGGGAGTGGTTTCCAGACCCTTCACCATTTTAGTTGCCTCCTCTAGACACACTCCAGTTTTTCAACACCCTTTTTGAATTGTGGTGCCCTGAACTGGACACAGTATTCCAGGTGGGGCCTGACCAAAGCAGAATACAGTGGCACTATTACTTCCCTTGATCTAGATACTGTACTTCTATTAATGCAGCCTAAAATTGCATTGGCCTTTTTAGCTGTGGCCTCACACTGTTGACTCATGTTCAAGTTGTGGTCTACTAGGACTCTTAGATCCCTTTCACACATAGTCTCATTCAGACAGGTGTTCTCCATCTTATATCTATGCATTTCATTTTTTTTTTTTTTTGCCCTAAGTGCAGTACCTTACATTTCTCTGTGTTGAGATTCATTTTGTTAGCTTTGGCCCAGCTTTCTAATCTATTAAGATCATTTTGAATTTTCATCCTGTCTTCTGGGGTATTAGCTATTCTTCCTAATTTGGTGTCATCTGCAAATTTGAGAAACATGCCCCCTATTCCTTCATCCAAGTCATTGATAAAGATGTTGAATAGCACTGGGCCCAAGATAGAACCCTGTGGCACCCCACTGGTCTACACAGGGTTGTTATGAGGTTAGAAATGTGGTGGAGGGAGCAACATACACAGTCTTGAGTCTATTGGAGGAATTACAACCTATGAATGCCACTAATAAAAATAATCTTGAACCCAGAGTCATATGTCACCCATAGAGGATTTGTGGCATCTGTATTGTCACATTAGGAAAGCATATGTGAAGAATAATTTAAAAAGGGAGGTTGCCTACTTTGGACAATGGCCCTGCTATTGCCATCTTGACACTATCAACATGGAACTACAACAAATTATTCCTGACAGCAGAGTGGCCTTCAGTAATAAAAGAAAAAAAGTTTTCCTACTCCAATTTTAAGTAATACACAAGGTAAGTTAAAATGCATTAAACAACTCCTAGGTGTTAGGTGAAGGTTTAATTTAGAAACTTTAAAAAAAAACAAAAAAAACAAGGGAGATGATAGGAGGAAAGAATGGGGCAACATCTGAATATGGAAGGACATCTATATTTCAGACATTGTTGAATAATGATGAAAATCATCTTGGACTAATGAGTTTCTAAATCACATTATGGCTGCATCCTTACTACATAAATGATCCATGTTGACACTGCTTTACCTACATTGTTTCAATGCTATGGGATTCTGGGAATTGGAATATGGAATTCTGGGAATGTAACCTTCTCTATCAGAGAGGTCTAGTGCCACAACAAACTACAGATTCCTTCACAAAATTGCTAGGATTGTGAATCACACTAATGAAATTGCAAATCCTTAATGTTTGTAGACAGAGATTCATTGTAATGACTCTAGACTAGTCTAAACCTCTCAGGAAACTTCTTTTAAGGTCTTATGCAATGGTAGCCCACGATAGTTACTTGCATAGCTGTATTTTCCTAATCTGTTTTTTAAGAAAATTCAGAGGCTAGGAATCACCCATTTCATACAGTTATAATATAATAAAGAAGATTATTGTGGTTAAATTGTACATTTAAATAAGGAAACTTTGAAATCGGGAAAATGGAGATTTATTTTTAAAGGGAGATTTAGGTTTTCTCTAATAAGAGACTAAATTAGAGGTGTAAGGGCCTCGGCAGACGGCTAATTGGGCCGTCCTCAAGGCAAGGAAGAGGAGGGGCAGCCGCACGATCGGTGCCCCTTCCTCCTCCCGAGGTTGCCCTCGGAGCTGCCGGCCCTCCGCACGGCCGGCGCTCCAAGGGCAACCTCCCGCCACAGTGTCCGCATACGCTGCGGCGGATAAGTCAGTGAAAGTGCGCCCTACGCTTTTAGGGCACACTTTCACTGACTTCTGAAAGGAGCGCTGATTTTGCGCTCCTTTCAGAGGCGCCGACGGTGTGCTGCAGTGCGGATGCCGCGGTCCTACGGCGCACCGTCCCACGGTATCCTGGATCTCTCGTCTGCTTCCCCCCTAAGTTAGGCCTGAAACAGATGGGTCAAATAGAGCAGCTTCCAGCCATTTCGGGTACATGGTGTTTAGATAACGCAGGACCCCAACATAGCCAGAAGCTGCTTTGAGGCCATTTAAGGCAGCCTGAAGCCACCAGCAAAAGGAGCAGTTTGGGCAGCAGGTCATCTGGTCACTACAGTCCTGGGCCTCTGGCTGCTCTTTTTGGTCTTTCTGTTTTGCCTCTCAGTTTCTTAATTAATCTAAAGTCAAGGTCACTTAATTCAGTGTGTTTAAGCACAGGTAATTTAATCCTTTGTCCATTTCCAAAATTTCAGTGAGGTTTAATTCAAGTGATAAACTAGAAATCAAAATGCAGCAGTGGCTTATGCCTTTCTCCCATATTTCTCCCACCATGAAACCCAAACAGTATTGGCCTCTGCTTAACACACCCATCCAGCTCACTGATTTTCTATTGTATTCTGCAACACTCTTCATTGGAAAAGCATTTATGCAGAGTTCTAGCACTGAAATCCTTGTCATGATTTGATTTTGCTAGATCAGTAATCATTGGGATCATTACTGCTGAAAATGAAAAGGCATCTGTAATAATTCAGTTTAGAATCTAGTTTATTTGTCCCAAATTTTGCTTTCTTTTTTTTTTAAAAAATGAATGAGTTAAAGCTGCAATTCTTTCTTTTCTTTCCTTCTTTCTGAATATTTGTATCAATAGCTATATCCATCTCCTACCATTTATTGCCGGATTTCAGTTCAACATACAGATAAAACAATAAAATATACAATACAAATAAATTAAGCCCCAAAGGCTCAATAAAAAAGTCATTTCTTGGCACCCAAAAGAAAGCCTTATTGTCATATTCCACATTTGGAGTGCAACAGCTAAGAGGGCCCTCTCCCATGTCCTACCACACTGTATTGCCTCCATTGGTGGAACACAGAGAAGGGCCATTCCTGTGGACTTCATTCCTTGGGCAGATATACATAAGAAAGAAAGAGAGCTGTTTCAAATATAGTTGAACCAATAAAACATACTTCTGAGCAGACACACATGGGTAAGGAAACATTTTTTCAATCTGTGAAATGAAAATCCAAAACAAATTTTAAGAACTGTTTTGCTAAATAGTCATAAATTTTGTGCATATGATTCCTGATACATAATACTAATTCATACACTGGTATGTAATTGTCGGTAATCCTGTAGTAGTTTTTGGGATCACACATGCAAAATGTGAAACTATAACAAAGGTGTTTCCCTTCCCCTTTTTTCATAGTTTTTCAAAGTTTTAACAAACATTTTAACAATCTTCCTTACCAATAATAAATAAATAAAGGAACATTACATTGTGAAACTTAAAATGCTGTGGTAGGAATATTTCCCACACAATGTATAGGCAAATTAAAAATCTTGTATCACATTGCTGGCAGTGCAATTTATGCTTGACATCTTAGCAATTCCAACATTATATTCTGCAGCAAAAGATTTACTTAATGTTCTTTTGAATTTTTCTATTGCACTGGGATTTTTGCTGAGTTTATTATTTTTTAAATAATACTTCTACTCTGCATTTTCAGTTACAGATTAAAATAGCTTATATTACAAAATAAAAATATCATCACATTCTAGTAATTATTTTCTCTTTTGAAAAGAGAAATGAATTGTGAAATTTATTAGACTATATCATTTTCTATATGTCTTTTCTATAAATATTCAACTAATATATGAAGACTACCATCCATGAAAAGCTCTCAGTTCATCATCAAGTCCAGTATAATAGAGTAACTGATTTTTGTTTTCATATACATATAATTTAAGAGGAAACATGAATCCAGAAAATGCTCTTTACACAATCTTTCTCAGCATAATGCTAAATCAGATAAGCTTTTTAACCCAGTAGTTGAACATAAAATATACTTTGTCATTGTACCATATATAATCTTCTTTTCTTTTTTTCAAATTTATTTTTATTTTATTGCATAAAATATACACACATACAAAATAAAAACTCTACTATACAGTATTTCCTTTTCTTGTAGTCTTTCCCTCATCATTCATTGCAAGTTTTGATTTATCTCACAGTCCTGTATTGTTTGTTTTCTTTTCCTTTGACTAAGTATCAAAATAATCAGTATATTTAAAACAGTTTTATTCTATTTGTATATTTAATTACCTCAAACATATTTTCTTAATTATCCTTCTTGCCTTCTCAACATTTTGATGACCCCTGTCTCTACCTTTGTTATTTAAACTTTTTATCTAAATCTTTCTTGTTTAGCTTTTGGTGTATCTTCCTTCCATATATTTTTGATGCAATACTTTACATTATTGCTTTTTGTATACATACCATAAAATTGGTTGCCATTCTCTTTCAATTAAATCATATGATTTGTCATTTATTAAATTTGTTAATCGACCCATCTCCATCATCTCTTGTATTCTGTTGAACCAATCTTTCACCTGGAGCCCTCCTCTTGATTTCATATGTGATTTTCAAAAGAAACACTGCTGAGAAAATTATGAAAAGTAGGCTATAGTAATGGAAATGTCTTATCCCCTCCCCCCAAAAAATTAGGCAGATTAATTAAAACAAAAAAAATACACTATTTTCATTGTTGTTACTGCCCACCCTATTAATTTTAGGTCAACAATATTTTTGGTGATGTTGAAGAAACAAAAGTAGCATAGTGAGAAATATTATCTACAGATGTACCTATACCTTAAAAAACAAAAAAAATCTCTAATGCATTATAAAACAGCTGAATTCTGTAAGATTCCTGAGCTCTGTATTATGTTAGAGAGTCATAGTTCTCATACTACACTATGGCCTGATTCCCACTACTTTTTAAACCAGTTTGCAAACTGGTTTGAAGTGGTTTAAATGACCCTGGTTCATACTTGAACTAAATCACTGAAGCAGTTTGGAGGGGGGGCATACTCTAGACCTATTTAACACACGTCTTTTTTACACTGATTTTTTCCATGTCTTTTTCGATAAATCGATTCCACGCAAGTGTGAACCAGATGTGGATCGGAATCAATTTAAATTTGCCATTTTGAATCGATTCATTCATCAATGTGAACTAAAGTGGGTCATTTTACAGCAAGAAAATGTGATTGGGGCAAATGTAGTGTGAACCACATTCCACTGCCAAACCAATCCATCAATTTTGCTCACAAACCGATTCATTTGTAAGTGGGAATCAGGCCAGCAAATCTAAGGGTCTCTTTAGGCAAAGGTACGACATTTTGTACTGCACTGTAGATGTATATACAGTACATTGTACTTATATGTTTGTACTTTGTACTTGTACTTTTTTAGATATGTGGGACAAATGTGAGGGTTAGGACAGAATGTGAGGGATAGCTTAAATCAGGGGTAGGCAACCTTTCCCCTTTAAGGGCTGAGGGACTTCAGCTCCCAGAATCCCAGGAGCTATTGGCCAACATGGCTGAGGCTTCTAGGAGCTGAAGTCCCTCGGACCTTAAAGGGGAAAGGTTGCCTACACCTTGCTTAAATGAACTAGCAGAGGAACAGTGGGTGGCATAAGATTTAGAAAGGAGGTGCTATAATGCAGGAGTAGGCAACCTTTCCCCTTTAAGGGCCGAGGGACTTCGGCTCCCAGAAGCCTCAGCCATGTTGGCCAATAGTCCCATGTTGGCCAATAGCTCCTGGGATTCTGGGAGCTGAAGTCCTTCGGCCCTTGAAGGGGAAAGGTTGCCTACCCCTGCTATAATGGTTCAGAAAAGGAATTGGTGAACAAACTAGTTCTGAAAAGGGATTTGAAGAACAAAAGAGAAATACGTGGGACATGGAAAGGCTTTTCCAGTTAGGGAGGCATGAACCTTTGCATGTGGTACAATCAACTGCTCTTAAAGTCAAAGGATTTTGCAAGAGCTGGATATGTATGTTCAAAAAGTAGTTGCCTTCTCCTTTGTCAAGGTTCAGGAATTAAAGAGTAGAGGCATGTGGCTGTGACAGGCAATGATATGCCCTGGTGGAGTGTCTTTTACCACTGAGGACTGAGACTGTAAATTCTAGGATGCTTGGCAGGATACTGATGCTTCATGCTTAATCTGTCTTTAGGAGATTTTCCTCTACAATCATCTTCTCAGCAGAAATGACACAGAGGGTAAATTTGCTGCTGAAAGTTCTGCAAATTTGTAGCTGCTTTAATTGATTTGAAATACATCTTGGTAGGGAATTAGTTTTACCAGCTGCTATAACAAGCTACGTTGTGCAAAGAAGAGAGTAGTTGTAGGATTGTAGACCCTTTTAACATCTATGGTCACACCAGTCTTGCCCACAAATATTTGATCCAAATCAGAAGCAATCAAGTTTAAGCTTGATTGCTTGTGGCAGGGCATAGACAGAACACCACCAAATTGTTAACCTGTTCAATATTTATCATTCCTGAATCTGGGAATCACACAACAAAAGCTCTTCCCATCATATTTAGCTTCAGTTTGGTCCTTATAGAGCCCCAAACAGCATTTCAAACACAATTCTAATTTTCCTGTTCTGATTCATTTGTAATGAACAAAATGAGATGAGTATGATCAGCATACCAATCACACTTGGTGCCTTTCCCTATAAGACCACTTTCAGTGGTGTTATGTTGCTATTAAGTAATATTGGAGTCAAAATGGTACCTTGAGCTATTGCTCAGAAAAATCTGGGTGATATGTTGGCAATTCCCCCACTGGCAAGGATTGGCAATCTCCAACATGTAAACTGGATGATAACCATTGAAAAAGCTCCTGACCAATAGGGAATTGATCAAGAAAGATATCAGAAGCCTCTGAAAGCTCAAATACAATTGATAAATATAATCTAAAATATTCTGAGAAATGTTCAGAATTAGAATCTACAGAATTCAGAATCTACGGAATTAATTATGTGGAACTATACATATCAGCATTCAATGGATACACTGTTATATTTTTATCATTAAAGTTATAATGCCAAATGTTAGAAAGTGGTCCATTTTCAACTTCTGTCATTTCCAATTTCTCTTTAACAGTTTCTGAGCTGCCTTGTGGGCTTCAGAACTTCTATTGGAGACAGAAAGTATCAACTTAGTATACATGCAAAACACAGCCCATTAAAGTGAATGGCAAAATTCCAGTTGATTGGAATTTATTTTATTTTATAGCCTAGTGCCTCCACATATGTTAACCTATTTAAATGCATCTGTAGTGCCATTCTGATGGGGGCAGTTCAATAAAATGCTACTTGTATTTAGCTACTATGCTAATGTTCTAATCTAAACATTTAACAGATGTCCCAAGAACATTTTCTTTACAGATACACAGAATACACTGGCATGAAACATAAAAAGGATAGTGCCAGTTCTAATAATAGCCTTAAAACTACTGCAAGACTTGTAGTTAGAAGAAAATGTCATAATATGTCCTCTTCTTTGACCAACCTTTTGAACATTAAAGTATTTTTCTTGGAGTGATAGTTTATGGCAATTCATAATAAATTTGAGCCAAAATACTTATTTATTTATTTATTGAATAGTCCCTACCATTTGTATATATAGTGTTCTTAAATTAAAATGTGCTTTTAGGTTGTCTTGTTTTAGATTTTTCCATTCATTTCTATATTGTTTCCCTGTTGCATTCATGTTCAAAATATACTATTGGGATTTCCTATTTTCTGTTGAGGCAAAAACTAAATTGGCTCTCCTGAAAATTACTTGTTTTTCATTATTATTCCAGGATATAGATGATGACTATGATCTAAAGATCTTAGTGAGCAGAGGGGTGTCATGTTCAAAGCTGAGAATTCTTTCTACCTTTTAGAACCACAGCCACATGTACTCATACCTTTTTTTGTCATCCTATAAAGATCCTCTTAGATCTGTGCTTGGAAAATCAAAAGAAAGCAGTGAAAATCAATAGCTAGCGAAGTGGCAGGAGAATTTCAAAAGCTGGTTTTAACTAAACATTGAGATTTACCATTTTCTTTATTTAATCATATTTTACTCATATTTATTTTCAAAAAGACATCAAAGTGGTTAGCAGCCATAAAAAGCCATACTGAGCAAAACAGCCAAGTCTAAACTATGTTTAGAAAAAAAACCAGCCAAGAATGACACATCAGCAAATAATAAAACAATTCAAAGAGAAAATTTGTAAAGCAAGTTAATATAGGTATGCAACTGCAGCAGAAGCAGGAGCATTTTTTCAACCCCACAGCCAGAACTGGGTTGCAACACCCCAAAATGCAACCCAAAAGTGACTGGATGTCAATTCTTGTTTCTAATTCCTGATCTGTGGATAGTTTTATATGGCTGGCTATTGGGAGCAGAGAGAAAGTTAAACACATTTTGGTGGCTATGTTGGCTAACTTAGGGCATTCTTACACTGGGGGAAAAGGTGTGGGGGGAATGGAGTGCCAGAGTCTCTGGAGGTCAAGATATTTGGGCCACAAAAGAGGATTTGGGTTGCGTGGGATCCTCAGATCACATTTCTTTTCTCTTGCAGTACTGGAATATATTTCTAAATATCCAGAACAACAGTTCATGGAAATCAATATCTGGTCAATCCCAAAAACCTCCTCAAAAAGTCAGATGTCTCCTAGCTAGCAGAAAAACTATTGTCCTCATAGCCAACTGCTACATTTCAGTCATTAGGAGCAAAGAGAGAAGACTATCAAATGCTGAGCAGAGGACAATGGGAAAAAATATAGATGTTCCTTAGGTTAACTAGATCACTAACAAGGCTATATCTTTGAATTAGATCAGTCAGTGTTTAGGATTGTAAATCTAACAAACAGGACCTTAAGATGAAAACAAATAGATAATATAGTGTACTCAATGTGGGATGAGGAAGCAGACCAAACTTGACCTTATTCTGGAAGGTGTATTTTTCATGACTAATGATGAAGATTGGCAAAATGAGGGAAAATGCCAGCTGAGTGAAACATTGCATTTTCTTTCTTTTTGGGTGGGGGACACAGGCAGTGATAATTCATAGGTAGATCATAACTGTGGTCATAAACTTCTCAATTCAACAAAATTTAATTTGCAGGAATAAAACAATGCAATTTTCACACTTTTCCTGCCTCTCATGCAGCTTTTGATAGTTTGCCACCTGTGCACTACAGAGAAACTATGAACACCATCCTCTTGTGGATCCAGCAGTCAGAAGCCAAACTGTCCATACCTCAAGTTACAGTCACAGAATTGGAAATAATGGAGCAGAGGCTCAGGGAGCTGAAGGTAAACACTTCAAGCTGGATGCTTTAAATTACTGATACATACTTCTTCTTAGTGTTTTGTTTTGTTTAAAAAAGATCACTGATCTATACTGACAGATTTCTAAATGCTAGATACTGTGATGTAGTTCTGGAAGATGGGGTGGGATGGGTCAGGGATTGGGGGGGTGGAATTGTTTTAACTGCTGTCTTGTTTTAACTTTGTACACCGCCTCAATTGCCTTGCAGAGGGGCGGGTTAAAAATAAAATTTATTATTATTATTATTTATTAAAATAGCCAGTATATTATTAACTTTTTATATTTCAGGCTTTACAAAGTTCACTGCAAGAACAACAAAATGGACTCAACTATTTAAGCAAAACTGTAGAAGAAATGTCTAGGAAAGCTCCTGCAGAGGTCAGTCAGAAGTATCGATCAGAAATTGAGGGAATCCTTGGTCGTTGGAAGAAGCTGTCTGCTCAGCTAGTAGAGAACAGTCAAAAAACTGAGGAACTGATAACTAAGTTACAACAGTTCCAGGTAAGTTGGACTCTCTCATTCCTACGTTTCCCCTATTTATTGCAGATATAAGAGCAAAAAAGACTTAATAGTGCTAAGATATTTTTGTCTGGTGACAGCTGACAAAATGCTTTCTTGCTACCATTTATTATTGCTTATTTGTACATTTGCAAATAAGCGGGTGGGGGGTCTTACACAAAAAGTTTCACCACTTTCCAATATTCTTTTTGCACAGGGAGACTCTCATGGTCTTGGAAGCAGATGCCCCTTTGTCAAACAATCGGGGCGGCTTACAATAGTTAAAATTCCATACAATATGTTAAAATACTATCCAAAAGTCCAAAACCTTCCCTCCCCTTAAAAAAGTATTAAACCAATAATTATCATTAAAACATATAATTAAAACATCAAAATGAACAAAAATCATTGAACAGACAAACATAGTAAACAGAGCAGCGATTGCAGGCAAGAGAAAGAAAAGAGATAAGGGGACTCCTGAGGCCGGGATCTAGTCAGGAAAGGCCTGCCAGAAGAGATCCATCTTAACAGCTTTTTTAAAGCTGCTTAAGGTTGTAATCTGATGGATCTCATCTGGCAGGCTGTTCCATAGTCTGGGGGTGGTTAACGAAAAGGCCCTCTGGGAGGTTGCCGACAGCCTTGTTTTCATCGGTTGCAGCAAGTTCCTCCCAGAGGACTGGAGTGTGTGTGGAGGATTGTATGGGATGAGGCAGTTGTGAAGTTAGGATGGACCCAAGCCGTTTAGGGCTTTAAAGGTCATAACCAACACCTTATACTGGGCATGGAAACTAATAGGCAGCCAGTGGAGAGACTTAAATATCGGTGTTATGTGGTCTCTCTGGGATGTCACCGAGACCACTCAGGCTGCCATGTTCTGTACCAACTGAAGTTTCTGGGCCAAGCATGAGGGTAGCCCCATGTAGAGCACATTACAGAAATCCAGGCAAGAGGTTACCAGTGTGTGCACCACAGTCTCAAGATCCCTTACTTCCATATATCCTGCATTCACTTATCTAGCTGTCTATGTATCTACTGACCTACCAACAGGTTCATAAGTGTAAACTATACAGAGTCTAGTGGCAGCTACCAATAAACCACAGAATATGTAAAAATAATTATGGTATGTTTAATTTTAGACGTTTGGAATATAAACAGGGGAAACTATTTTTATTATTGTTTTCTGAGATGAAAGTAAAAATAGGCAGTACACCAATTTCTGAAAAAATGAGATTAAACATATTTTCTTTCTTTGCATTTTTTTAAAAAATTAAGTTCTTTTAATAATAATGCTATGCTAAATTATTAGTAATTGCTTCATGTAATACAATGAAGTGTTTTTTTCAATCACAGAATGACACTAAAACCCTAAAGAAATGGATGGCTGAAGTGGATGTTTTTCTGAGAGAAGAATGGCCTGCCCTCGGGGATTCAAAAGCTCTGGAAAAACAGCTAGAACAGTGTACAGTAAGTCATGACATTGTCTTGCATTTCATGTGTAAGTTGATTCCAACAAACAACCAGAATAATCCTTACAAATAACTGTTGCACAATTGAAGCTATTCTCAGTCTATAGTTTTTTGTGGGTTTTTCGGGCTGTGTGGCCATGTTCTAGAATAGCTCCTTTCTGACGTTTTGCCAGCATCTGTGGCTGGAATCTTCTCAGTCTGTTTTTGCATGGCACATTTATTATACACATATATATTTTAAGAAACCTAGGAAGTGTTAAAATTTAGTTTTATAGATGTCTGGTGTATGACATCTAATTGGCTTTGCTTGTTTTAACTCACCTGTTACATTCATTGTGTATTTGCTGGTCATTACACTGCATAGCTGTTTAGAAGACTGGAGATATCTTTGGACCTTTACATACTGCCAGAAATAATGCAGCTTGAGGCCACTATAACTGTCTTGGCTCAGTGCTAGGGAATCATGGGAATTGTATTTTTTTTCTGGGACATTGAGTCTTCTCTGTCAGAGAGCTCTGGTGCCACAATAAACTACAATTCCCATGATTCCTTAGAACCAAGATAGTTAAAGTGGCCTCAAGCTGCATTATTTCTGACAGTCTGTAAAGGCCCTCAGTTGCATCACTAATGCATGGGCATATGAGAAGATAATAGAAGCCAAAATATAGGAAGATGTGATAAATACAGATAGGCCAGAGATGCGCAACTGTAGAATACTAGAGGGTGCATTAGAGGACCACACCCCTTTTGCACCTGCACCCACAAGAAAAAAAATAATCCCCTCTAGAGGACATAGGGGACTTCTGGAGCCCCTAGAGGACATTTTGATATTTTTTTTTAAACAACTGGGCACCAAGAGGCACTCCAAACATAGTGGAAATGTCTTCCACACTCTGTATCAATCATTTTTGGCATTTCATAGTGAAAACAATGTTTTTGATAAATAAGTTTATTGATATCTAGGGGTCTCTAGGGGCTATAAAAGCAGCCCTGGAGGCTCCATGCCACCCATAGGTTGCACTTTGCCACCCCTGAGATGTTTAAAAAAGAAGGTTTTAGTAAAGAGGAACAGTTTGTGTAAACTGTCATATTTGAAACTGCTTTGAAAGTTATATGGCAAAAAAGCATGGTATAAGTTTAAATTTAAAGAAATTTTTAATTTCTTTAAAATATGTTTTTATTTGTTCTATCTGCTTTTATTTGCTTTGCTTCCCCTCAGGAGCTGTGGCCATCTTGAGAAGCAAAAACTCATACTTAAAAATAAGTAAATAATCAGTTCTAGGAAGAATAAGAATGAGCTAATCATTAGTTCTATCGTATATTTTTTAAAGTTCCAATCATTATTTTTATCAAATGTATTTTGGACCTTCTGTATTGGAAGAATTAATGAGCCTGTTATTTTACTTCTTAGTTTGAATTATTGAGTGTCAATAGAAGACACTTGGTGTCTACTGTTTGCATGTTAAATTATTATTCATGGTTTTAAAATCTTGTGTCTCTTTTCCATAGTTATCTGACATGTTTGATTGGGATTAACATAGCCATTGTCTTATATTTGTCCACTAGGTGGTGGCAAGAGGTAACTCTAAAATAGCTTGTGGGGGATTACATTGTATTGTCCTTCAATTATCTATTTGTCATATTTTAGTGTTGTGATGAGAATATAGTCATTCCTGCTGTAGCAATCTAAAATGCTGCCCTTCTCTTTTAGTATTGCACTTTTGTATTTCTCCAGTGTTGTGTTTATGCATATGGCAGTGGCACTCTTTACGTATTTAATTAAGCTGCCTACATGAAATGGGCTGAATCTTAAGGGCAATGAGAAATAAATTGCCTAATCAACAAGAAAAATGCAATGTACTGTCATACTACAGATATCAGGAATTATTTGACTTAAGTAGTTTCAGCTTTCCTTGAAATTGTCTGGTTTTGAAGATTCCATAATAATTGTATTTATAATCTTTTCCAAATAAGTATTTTACAGATCTTTTTTCACTCATAATTTACATGGTCTTCTCTCTCAGATGAATATGTAAGCTCTGTGAACTGTGTTTTTCTCACAAACCTTACAAGTTCTGCAAGAGTCCCCACAGGGGCTTAACACATCAGCAAGTATTGATGTTTCTGTCACAGGTTTAAAAACTATTCTGACTATCCCAGCAGAATTTGTAATTATCATGAATCTTCAAGTTATAATAATCTAAAACTATTTCACACACAGAATTTATCAGGTATAAATAAAGGTCATTCTTGTTTGTTGTATAAGTTCTGTGAAATATTGTCCCCTAAGGTTTAAAGTTGTCTCAGAAACTCCCTTGTTATAGAGCATCTCATTTTCATTAAAAGGTATACAATTATTCTTGCATAATCTATAGTCTAAATCCAATGCTAGTCCTGAGCAGACTGCAGCCACTGAAATAAATTAAACCTATTAGTTACCACTTCTGTATTTTATATTGATTTCAGTGGGTCTATTTTAGTTTACACAAACATTTGGTGTAGCCCTAACACTTAGAAGCTAGTATAACCCTACTGAAGCCAGTGTTATGACTCAAGTTCATGGCTCCAGCTTGTCCAGTGTTGATGGATACTTTTCAATTTGAGCAGCCTGAGGATGTGGACAGGATCCTTGGATAGGTGAGAGCCACCATTTGTGTTCTGGACCCTTGCTCCTCCTGGATAATTAAACAGGACAGAGGAGGACTGGCTGAGTGGGTAAGGGAAGTGATTAATGCCTCTTTACAGCAAGGCAGGGTCCCAATATGCCTCAAGGAGCATATGCTAATATCCCTTTTGGGGGAAAAAATCTTTCCCTGGATCCTACTCTAAAGATAAAGGTAAAAGTAGTCCCTTGACATAAATGTCTAGTCATAACCGACTGTATGGGGTGGTGCTCATCTCTGTTACTGAGCCAAAGAGCCAGCATTGTCTGAAGATGAATGTGGTAGTTATGTGGCCAGAATGATTGCACCAAATGCTATTACCTTCCCACCAAAGTGGTACCTATAGATCTACTTGCATTTGCATGTTTTCAAACGGCTAGGTTGGCAGAAGCTGGGACTAGTGACAGGAGCTCATCCCATCATGAAGCACTCAGGCCTTGAACTGCCAATTTTCTGATCATCAGAATTGGCATCTTAACCACTAAGCCAGCACATCCTACTCTACTCTACTCTACTGCATAACTATAGGCCAGTCTCCAACCTTCCACAATATGTCCAATTGGAAGGAAAAGGTCACATCTTTATTGAATATATCTGACAGTTAGGATTGGCCCAAAGCATGAGGGCTGGATCTAGCATCAACCAACCTGCCTGATGATTGATGAACCCAATTGCCTGGTCACGGCCAAGCTTCGGGATGACAAGGGAGGTATTTGGTTGATCGTATGTCTGCATCTCAAGCAACCGGTTAATCACTTGCTTGGATCTCCTCCCCTCATCACCAGGGGATGCTGGTCCCATGTTGTCCCCACAATGGCAACACTGCAAAGCTCCTAGTGCCCCCGGGTATTAGATGGATTCCCAATCCCATGCTCCACAGCACAGGAAACCACACCCGCCAGATCCGAGACCCATGCTATCGCCCGTGGAAAGTTGTGACAGCACTGCCCAATTGAAACAGAGGGAGGGAGGCTGAGGAGAGCAGCTTAGTAATTGCACCATCTCTCTGGACCATGTGGCCTTAGAAAGGCCACTAGGCCAATCAGAATCCTGGATGTCCAGAAAGCCCACCCCTCCAGTCTCCCCAGCCAATCCAGTCACCTCCCTGCCCTGGCCCCGACCAATATGGTGGCATTTCTGGTTCCCATTGTACTCTGGGAGTTGTAGCTGTGCCCCAAGCTAGAAGTACCACCCATCCCAAGCCCTGGCAGCCAATCCCAGACTCCTCAGCCAGGAGAGCACTAGGGCTTCAAGGGGACATAATGGCTATGTGCCTCCTCCCATGGCAACCGGGCCAACCGGTGAGTTGGGTGGTCCCATGTCATGGAGGATGTGGTGGTGTGACAGTACAACAATGTGGCACTGCCCAAAACCTCTTTATTTTCCTTTTTAAAAACACTTTTGCTCCTGTGTCATTTTGTGCCACAGTTGCCACCAATCCATGATGAAGATCTTACCCAAATTACTCAAGGGACTTAATACCCAAAATGTTTTCCTTAGTGTTGGTAGCATGTAACTGTATCTTTGAAAGCACTCCAAACAGTCTTTTATTGAAACAATATTATAAGTTTATTTGCAGGTTAACTTAAATACAGTATCACTTGTGTGGGATGTTGTTTACAGTTGATACGTTATTGGCATACTTTATTTGTTACACTGTATTACATTTGTGGTTTCTTGTCCTTATACTTGTTTGTTGAAGTAACCCAAAACTATTCAAAATCTTTATTATACTTGTGTTTCTCACACTTTATTAACTGAGTGTGCTACTTTTCACTAATTGCTATTCTCCTCAGAGACTAACACTTCATTTTCTCCAGGACACTCTTGGTCTTCTCTTGGGCTTTTTAAAGTCCACTTTCCCCAGGATACTCTTAGTCCTTTCTTGGGCTTTTTAACCTTTTAAGTACCTTTCCCTGAAGAAACACCTAGTCTTTCAATCTCTTCAACCTTTCAGGTTATACTAAAACAGTAACTCTCCCTTTGAATTCTGTTCTTAACCCACTAATTAACAGCATCAACATCAATAAATCCCCTCTCTATCCTCTTTCCTACTCTATTTATACCTACTCCTAACTTCACACTCATTGGGTGGTGCTTCATCCATTCTGATTGGATGTTGCCAGGGCTTCACTTTGCCTGCCTAAAACTGCCTTATCTCCACATGTGGCTTCTCAACTCCAGATGTTCCTGGATGAGGCATTATCTAGATCCATCTGAGTCTGGTTTTAGACCTGGCTATGGGACAGAAATAGCTTTGATAATCTTGTTGGATGACGTACGGAGGGAACTAGACAGGGTGTGTGTCTCTCTGCTGGTTTTGCTGGACCTCGCAGCAGCTTTCGATACCATTGACCATGGTATCCTTCTGAGTTGCCTCTGGGATGTGGCTTGGAGTTACTATTCTTCAGTGACTCCATTCTTTCCTGGAGGGGTATTTTCAGACGGTGGTGCAGGGAGATTCCTGTTCAACTCCTTGGCCATTGGCCTGTGGGATCCCTTTGGGCTCAATGTTGTCTCATATGCTATTTAACATCTACATGAAAATACTAGGAGAGGTTATCCAGAGTTCTGGAATAAAGTGTCACCAGTATGCTGATGATACCCAGTTCTATCACTCCTTCTTCTTCATGGTCTCTGTGCCTCACACATTAGGGTTTTCCACTTGTGCACAAAAACTCCATTCAGAAATTCGAAGCTGAGCAGATTGGTGGGTAGCCCCACCCACTCCCATGTACTGAGCATATCCAAGCCTGCCAACTTAGCTCCATCTTCAGTTCTCTTTTGTCCGCTGTTTGAGAAGCTTTGTTTGAGGATTCTAAACTAAGTAGCCTCTCATGTTTTACTATAATCAATTTTTATTATTTTATTATTTCTATTGTTTTTATTTTTGGTTTGGTTAAAACAAGAGCAATTTAATCAATTTTTTTCTCTTGTGCCTGGCTGGGCCTCAAGCCTCTGGCCTCTACATCTTTATTTACACTTTGTTTGACTTATCGTCAGAAAGTTTCTTTGTCTGCCAGTCACTCCTAGTGTCTTTTTTGTCTGGGAGAGGACATATTGTTAAACATTGTTCTGTCTATAGATCCTTTACCTTTCAAACTTTGAGGAATTGAGCCCAGAGGCTTAAGGTTTTTTGCTGGGAGAACTCCTTGTTGGTAGCAGACCATGTAGCCTCTAAGGACCCTTTAACATCAGTTTATGTGGCCTCACTACCAAGGATACCTAAGCTTTCTAAACTTGCTTTGGTGTTGGTGCCCTCAGCCGTTGTCTCCTCAGCACCACCTGCCTCTCCAGAGACTTACCAAGCCCTGTCTATGAATCCATCTCCTACTCTGGTACAATATTCTCCTACAGTTACTCCTACTCCTGCCTTTGATGTCTCAACCTGTAGTGGCTGCACAGGTCAAGGCTAAGAAAAGGTCTCATGCTTCAACATCAGATTTGAACCCGAAGTCCAATACAGATAAGCCAAAAGAGAAAAGAAAGCATAAACACCCGAAAGCATCGACATCAGCTCTGACACCATTGGCTCCAACACCGATAGTCATATTCAGCCCTTCTCCTGTAATTGTCTCAGCTGTACTTACATCCCCCTCAGTCATGACATCAGATTTGATAACAGGTGTTACCATCTCTGTGCTATTGTCAGAGCCTGTGGCACCCATTGCGACATCATCTGTTGCCATTATTGTGATGTCTTCACTGCCACCTGTTCCAGCATCAGTGCCATCACAGATCTTTGCCTCTCCATCAAGAGCTTATTGGCTGTCTACAACCCCACCTCACACAGCTTCTCAGCAGCCATCCCCTGTGAGAGTACTTACGTCTTTTCCTTGATACTGAGACTATATAGATCTGCCTTGCTCCTTGTCTTGATGGCATGTACCCATATGGGGAGGATGTAGAGAGAATGCAGAACTCCACCAGCCCTAGTAACAGCCAATAGAAAGCAACCTGGCACCAGCCAATAAATTGAAGGCTGGAGATGAAAATAGTCAGTTGGTGACTGTTGGATCAGATAGGGTAGAGTTGAGAGCTGAGAGGGATACAGGGAAGATCTGAGAAGAACAGTTACAGTGAGTAGTCCAGAGTGGTCCAGAGAGGGACAGTTAACAACAACAACAACAAAAATAATAATAATACTACTACTAATAATAATAAAATTTATTTCTATCCTGCCCCTCTACTGAAGCAATCGAGGTGGCTTACATCAATAAAATATCACAATAAACCCTCCCAAACCCACCCTCCCCTTAAAACAATATTAAACATAGTAAGAATAGTAAGTTATTTTGAGGTTTCTAGATAGAAACTGAGTGTTAAAGTCCAGAAGTGAGGGACTTAATATCTGTGAAGAACTCCAAGTGCAGGAGTAATAGTGAAGAGATATCCTGAGGGATATAGATAGCCATAGTGGCAGGTTTATTAATTAGGTTCAAGAAAAGTAATCCAGAAGAAGGACTATGTGAGGGTCCTGGGTAACAGTAATTCTTATTCTCTGAGGAGAGTGGTGTACAGGAAACTGTCATTGTAACAAAGTTGAAACTAAGAAAGTAAAACTCTCAAGTGAAACAAGTAACACAAATACATAAAATAACAAATGTCTTATTCACCTATAACTAAATATTTAATGTTTGAAACATCTTCTAAACAAAGTTCTGTTATTGTTTTTGTAAACACTTTAATAAACACTTGATTAAATATCCACACTACTAACAGTCAAAGTATTTTACAGCAGAGTTAAAGTACACCTTTGACAGTTATAAAAGAGTGAAGCAGTTTCACAAATAGAGTGGGAGTCATAAGGAAAGGAAAGTGACTTAACTGAGGTAAACAATAAGAAAGAGCATCACAAGTTTGGTGGCAATGGTGGGATAATAAAACTCATTGTGCTGCCACACAAGAGGAAGAAAAAGTGGTAGTCATAGAGGACTCTCCATGCACTTTGGCTTCCTTCATCGATCGGTACTATATGGAGGATTACTGGTTGGAAAGACCCTCTTCTTATTGGTCCTACTCACCATCCTATCGGGATTGATACCACCATCAGGTGTCGGATTTCCAAACGCCACCTTGGTACCACTACCACTCTCGGTCTTGATCCTGATCTCTCTCCCGATATTGTGCTGCTCAATCCAAGTTACTCTACAGACCATCCATTCCTCCATCACTTGTTCTTCATCCAGAGTCCTAGGGAGAAATGGCTCATTTGCCTCCACTCTGGACTACTGCACTACCAAAGCCCTGACTTTATCCACCTCAGTCATGGCTCCTATTCCTTTGGTCTTGCCTCCTCCAAAGTTGCTCCCCTCAGTACTGGTGCTGTCTTTTATACCAACAACAATATTGATGCCACCTCAGAGACCAAGGCTTTTTCATCTCTTAAGGTTTACCTCTCAGCTATTGTGGCCAACCTTCCCTTTGACTCACCTTCCTCCAAATGCTTCTCTTCAGAGACAGTTAAGAGGTCTTTCAAAGAACTTCATCACCTATAGCCTCCACTTCCTCCATTGACATCCTCCTGGTCATTGTCTCTGGTGCTCACTCAGCTCACCAATTCTCCCTTTGAACCTCTGGGATCAACTTCCCTCAGACTACTTTTCTTGAAGTTGGCATTCCTGGTTGCTATAATCTTGGCCAGATGGTCATCAGAGCTCATTGCTTTGTGATTGAATGAGCCTTACCTGGTCTTTCATGAGGACAAGACTGTCCTCAACCAGATATGACGTTTCTCCCTAAGGTAGTCTCCTCCTTTCACCTTTCTCCAGATATTGTTCTACCTACCTTTTATCCGGAACCATCCTCTCCATTGGAGATGACAGTGCACACTTTTGATGTTTGCCATGGTATGGCCTCTTATGTTCTACCAAGTTCAGGTTGACCAACAAGTTATTTGTTTGCTATGGTGCTCCTAGGAAAGGCCACCCTGTCTCTTTGCTACTTCCCAGACTATTCTTTTGGCCTACGAACTGGTTAAATGCCCTCCTCCTGTTGGTGTATGCCCACATTCAACCAGGGCTGTCTCCTCATCTACTACCTTCCACAGACATGTCTCCCTGCCTGAGCTCTGAAGGGCTGCCAAGTGGTTCGCAACCATCCATGTTTATCTGGCACTATAGGCTTGACTCTAGGTCATGTCAGGATGTCAGTTTCAGTTGTGCTGTCCTTTCTTCTATTCTACAGTGACCTGCCTTCCATCCACAGGTAAGCTTTTTAGTCACACTAATGGGTGAGGCACAGAGACCATGAAGAAAGACAGATCGCTTACCTGTAACTGTAATTCTTCAAGTGGTCATCTGTGCCCTCACACATATCCACCCTACTTTCCCCCTTTCAGGTCCCTGTTGTTATTTCTAACTGAGGACTTGATTGAAGGTGGAGCTAGATTGGCGGGCTTGGGCATGCTCAGTACATGGAAGTGGGCAGGGCTATCCACCAATTTACTCAGCTTTCAATTTCCGAATGGAATCTCTGTGCAGGCACAAAACCCTGATGTGTGAGGGCACAGATGACCACTTGAAGAACTACAGTTACAAGTAAGCAGTGTGTCCTTTCTGCCAAATTCCAAGGAAGCTGTTCCTGTTCTGAACTAGTGTCTGTTTCTGTTCTAAATCAGCTGTAATGGGCTGGATATGGGCAATAAAACTGAAGCTTAATCTAGACAAGACAGAGGTGCTCCTGGTCAGTTGAAAGACAGATCTGGGAATAGGGATTTAGCCTATGTTAGATGGGGTACACTCCTGAAAACACAGGTTTGCAGTTTGGGGGTACTCCTGGATTCATCTCTGAACCTGGACACCCAGGTATCAGTGGTGAGCAGGAGCACTTTTGAACAGCTAAAACTAGGACACCAATTGCGTCCATCCCTGGAGAAGTCAGATCTAGCCTTGGCTACATCCCATTTGGATTACTGTGATGTGCTCTACATGGGGCTGCCTTTGAAAAGTGATTGGAAACTTCAGTTGACCCAAAAAGCTGCAGGCAGGTTGTTAACTAGGGCAAGCTACAGGGGGCATACAACTTCCTTGTTGCAACAGCTCCATTGGCTGCCAATCCATTTCCGTGAACAATTTAAAGTGCTGGTTTTGCCCTATACAGCTTGGGTCCAGGCTATTTGAATGACTATGGGCCTTGCAGACTGCCAGAAATAGTGCAATCTGAGTCCACTTTAAGGGTCAGGGTTATGGTTAGGGAATCATGGGAACTGTATTTTATTGTGGCACCAGAGCTCTCTGACAGAAAAGGCTCAATGTCTTAGAAAAAAAATTCCCATGACTCCCTAGCACTAACCCTAACCCTTAAAGTGGACTCAATTTGCACTATTTCTGGCTATCTGCAAAAGTCCTATATCTCCCTTTACAAACCCACTAGAATACTAAGGTCATTTAGAGAGGCCCTCCTCCTTGTTGCACCACCCTCTCAGGTGTTTGTTGTGCATGGAAATGGATTGGTTGTTCTCCTACTTGTTTAACTATTCCTTCAAAGTTTACTTAAGGATGAAGCCCTTCATGTTTTTCTTTCTTTTTTCAGTGTTCCGCAGGAATTCATTATTGGCCCTATTTTCTTCCCTTTGCACATAGTGTACCAAGGTGCTGACTTTCAGTACTTTATGTAGATAACATACTAAGTTCAACTTTTTACCTCAGAGCTTCCCCATCTTTCTACAAAGGGGTATCGTAAAGTAATAATTATCACCCAGAAGTTATTATGGTATATTGATGAAATTTTGTCAGTGTCATCATCACTAAGTAACTTTGTCTTTTTCCCAAAAGGAAAAATCCATTGTAGGGTCACCAATTTGACAACTCAGATGATGTCATTCATGAAGTGTAAGAGTGGCTTAAAGTGCAATCTCCAGACTTCTACAATAACAGTATTTGGGGAGCCAAGAAATGCTAGGGAAAATGTGTAAATTGGGATGATGACTTCATAGAAATAAGTTAACTACAAATCAAAATAAACTTTCTGTCAAAAAAATGTAGAGGTAATAATTAAAACTTGATGATACCCCCTCGTAATCCATGATGTCCAACTGCCTTTGTACAGTTTCATCTTTGTCTCAAATTCAGTACAGTGGGCCCTTGGTATCCACTGGGTTTTGGTTCTAGGACCACCGTGTGGATACCAAAATCCATGGATAATTAACTCCCATTATATAAAACTGCAAAATCAAGGTTTGTTTTTTGGAGAATTTTTTGTGGGGAGAGTGTATTTTCAAGTTGTTGATGTTTGAATCCATGGGTGCAGAAGATCAACTGCATGTGTTAAGATCATACTTTCCAACATTACTTTCAGGCCTGCTATTCATGTTCTTTGATAATGGATCTGTTCAAAATCTTCTAATCAAACTTAGAAATATTATTTGACTATTGTAAAACAAAGATTGAGAACATAGAGAAAACTAAAATTTCTTCAACTACTTAAATTGTTTAACCCAGGGGTAGGCAACCTTTCCCCTTTAAGGGCCGAGGGACGTCAGCTCCCAGAATCCCAGGAGCTATTCGCCAACATGGGACTATTGGCCAACATGGCTGAGGCTTCTGGGAGCTGAAGTCCCTTGGCCCTTAAAGGGGAAAGGTTGCCTACCCCTGGTCTAACCCAGTGTATTTTTTTAACCAGTTTCACAGTTGTAGGTAGACCTTGTTAGTTAGGGGGATGCTAATGAATACCAGGTGCTGTAGGCTACATTTCATAGGAAGAAACTGACAAAATCACCTCTGAGTATTATTTCCTTTTATAAACCCTATGAAATTCATGGGGTTGCCATAGGTTGATAGATGACTTGAATGTGTGCATGGACGGGTGCACACACGCACACATATCTACAAAACTATGTGCTCCTTCTATTCTAGTAAGATACATTTTTAAACTTAGCATGTATTTTCCATCAGATGGAAATAGATAAAAGCTATTGAAATGGGTGGTGGCAGTGTTAAAGAACCATTTAGAAGCAGAAAGAGAAAGAGAAAAAAACAGAAAGTGCTTGAAGCATCTTGGACAACAAGGTGCATTATCTTTTTTTCTGTGGATCCAATGTGAGATAGAAAATTTCTGCTTGATAAATGTATTTGCTTTGTCTTTCCACTTGTGCTTTCCCATTATATGTGTGTGTGTGTGTGTGTGTGTGTGTGTGTGTGTGTATAAAAAAAATCCAGAAACATCCAGCTCTTGCATTTTTCATAGGACATTCAGTAGTATTTTTTGTGTAACCTAGGAAAAATTGAAATGTATAAAAAGCTGTTTGTAACTGCATTACAATATAATATATAGTTGGCTACACTTGTATAATAAAGAAGAGATACCAAACACACACTGGAGAATATGAATTGAACAAAGGCAATCAAAATTCTAGCAAAGTGCAAAAATCCAGATTTCTATAAAATTTCTATACAGAGACACACAAAGCAGACTGATGTCAACAGTGCTCATACCCAAAACACAACAAGAAATTGAAATTAAAATTTGAAGGAAAGATAAACATTCTTAAAAGTGGAATTTAAAAGCATTGGCAAGATGTAGGAAAAACTACTAGGTAGTATTTATTATTATGGCAACATGATGACATGAACACACATGCACAAAAGAACTGAAGCAATACAACCTGAATTAAAATATTTTATGAATTTTAGGAACTGCGTTGCCTTATTCTAAGTGGAAACACATGAAATTAGATGGCAATGCAAGAATGGCAAGATGTTACAGAGATTGGGACAATATAGGAAAAAAGATTTAAGGGCAAAACAGACAGCTCTGAAGGAGCGGTGTCACACTGCCCCTTTGATTGCTGGGTTGGGGCTGCAGCAAACAGACACCATGCCCCCAATCCAGCATTTTCCCAGCACAAAAAGAAAGAGGGAACAAGCTTGTTTTCTGTTGCTCCAGAGACTAGGACCTGGAACAATGGATGCAAGCTGCAGGAAAAGAGATTCCACCTCAACATTAGGAGGAACTTCCTGACGGTAAGGGCTGTTTGACAGTGGAACACAATCCCTCGGAGTGTAGTGGAGTGTCCTTCCTTGGAGGTATTTAAGCAGAGTCTGGAAGCCATCTGTCAGGGATGCTTTGATTGGGAGTTCCTGCATGGCAGGGGGTTGAACTGGATGGCCCTTGTGGTCTCTTCCAACTCTATGATTCTAAGTGGCAGAAAGCCGCTCCTTTTTGCATTGGGAAAATGCCTTCTTTTCCACCACAGCGGCAGCTTTTCTGTGCTCCTGCAGCAAGCCACATCTAAACGCCAGTACAGAAAAGCTGCCGCTGTGTGGTTGGTCAGGTGGCTTCATGGCAGCTTTCTAGTGTCTTGGGGGCATGGGCCATGTATATGCCCTGCCCCCAAGCCACCGGGAAGCTGTGTATTCTGCTGGTCTGTTTTGGCTCTTAGTTAGGGAAAAACAGAAATAAAGAAAGGCTTAGAGAAAGAACAACAGACAATTAATTATGAGATTACACATTGTTGTGGAAAAGAAACACTGAGAAAAAGATTGGGTTTTTTTTTTTCCAGGGTGGGGGAAGAAAGGAATGTAACCAGGAATAAGAAGGAGAAAAATTCAATCAGAAACTAGAAAAGGAAGGAGAATAAACCACAGCAGATTCAAGTCAGTTAAAGTAAACTGAAACCATATTAAACCAACTTATTAAAACTACATGGTTTCAAATCCACCAACTCTATTCTTTTGCTGCCCACTTTGCAGCAAAAGAAGAAATTTCTTGTCCGCTGAATCCCTATGAGTCACTAGGCATTGACAATCATCCACATGGTAAAGGAGAGGCTACAGACTTGTATAACATATTACTGGAGACCATATGGGAACGACCTTGCTTAAAGGAAAGAAGGAAAGGCTGGTTCTCTGTGGCCATTTTGGCTGGGTGAGTTCTTAAACTTTTTAAACTGTGAGTCACTTCTGTAGTCACTGGGGGCAGAACTAGAAGCCTAATTCTATATAACTGCTGGCAGATCTTAAGGACTTACAGGACAGATGAAAAGGTGACCTGGGAGCAGTGTTTGAGGGGTTCTCCTTTAATTTTTCACTTTCTTTTATACACTTTTTTCCTTAAGGGGCTTGTGGGGATGTGTGCTCAGAGCAAGTGAGTCAGAGACTTGCCTCCAGAACAAGCTATCAGCCAGGAGCTCTCTATAGAGTTATAACCTCAGTTGATTGAGTTCACTGATTGAGTTCACTGATAGGGATAAAACCCAAGCCAACAGGGGTGCTTTACATGGGTGTTTAACAGGGAACCTTTTGTGGGGGAAGCCCACAATCTTGTTTCATTGTCTTCTTAAGACTTCTCAGTGTGGACACTGAGGGACCTGCTACAGTCACCTGCAACATTTGTGGGATGTTTGTCTTCTTGCCTATGGATATGGGGAACTTCACCTGCACCAACTGCAAGTTGGTAGCCTTGTTGGAAGAGAAGGTCCAGCAGCTGGAGGCCCAGGTATCTACACTTCAGCATCTTAGGGAGCAGTAGGATAGAACAGACCAGAAGGTCTTGGGTGGGAAACACACAGAGGAAGTTGCTGGAGAGGAGGTCACTGCACATACCCAGGAGGTAGACAGTTGGAGGAATGTCACACACAGAAGTAGGGAAACCAGGGATCATTCTGTCAGCTGGCAGCACAGAATTGATTTGAAGCTCTCTCCCTTATCAGGGATGATAAGGAAGAGCAGCAGGGACAGACATCAGGGACAGTGCAGGGGAGCCTGAGAGAACCACCAAAGGGAGCAGCTGCTTCTAACCCTTGGAAGAGGTATGTGGTGAGGGACTTCTTGCTGAGGGGTACAGAAGCCATGGTTTGTTGGCCTGACAAGATATCATGGGGTTATGTTGTCTCCCTGGGGCAAAAATCCATGATGTGACAGTCAGGCTGACAAGACTTGTCAAGCCTACTGACTATTACCCTTTCCTTTTGGTCCCTGTGGGAACCAATGATACTGCAAGGCATAGCCTTCAGAATATCAGATGGGATTATGAGACTTTGGATAGGAAGCTGAAAGAGCTGGATGCACAGGTTGTCATCTCATCTCTTCTCCCAGTTGAAGGGCATGGTCCAGGGAGGGAGAAGAAAATATAAAATGTGAATAACTGGCTCCACAGATGGTGTCACCAATAACTATTTGGATTCTTGGATCATGGGCTGCGGTTCCATGAGAGTGTAATTCTGGCAAGAGATGGGTTTCATCTCACGCCAGTTGGCAGAAACATTTTTGCCAATTGTCTCAAAAATTTGATCCAGAAGGCTTTAAACTGAGTAATGTGGGGGAGGGAGACAGTATTCTGGAAGGCAAAAAGGATGGAGAAAATAGTCAAACTGTCATAGAGGGAACAAGGCAGATAGTGCAAGGACCCAACAGTGGAAGGCAAAAAAAATTTCACAGGCAGCAAGTAGAAGGGACACATGGTCTTAGATGTCTCTACACTAATGCCCAGAGTATGGAAAATAAGCAAGATGAACTTGAACTCCTAGCAAAACAAAGCATATATGATATAATAGTCATCACTGAAACCTGGTGGGATGAATGCCATGATGGCAGGGGGTTGGAGTGTATGACCCTTGTGGTCTCTTCCAACTCTATGATTCTATGATCCAACTCTATGATTCTTTTTAAGAGAAATAGGCGAAACAGGAAAGGAGGAGGAATAGCATTATATGTCAGGGATGTTTACACCTGTGAAGAAGTCCAGAACTTTTCCCCAGACTAACTTGGTAAATGGACCTTGGAGTGAACATCACTGACTCAAAGTGGTTCCATATTTGGTCCTCTCCCCCCTATAAGTCCAGATCAGCTAACACAAGAGAAGGAAAACTTAAAACAATTAGGGATGTGATGCCGTTGCAATTTGGTAAACATATGGACTTTTGTTTTCCTGCCCCCAATTAAATTTTATTGATGAGCTGAGAAATTTGCCACCTCCTTGGGCTAGGCATGAGAATCTTCAGTTGGTTCACTTGCAAATGACCTGATGAGACAAGAATGTCCATTTGAAATTTCAAATAGAGCCCTGGTGGCACCGTGCTTAAATGCTGGTACTGCAGCTACACCTTTGTAAATTCAATCCCAGAGGAGGGCTCCAGTGTCCGCTCAGCCTTCCATCCTTCATAGATTAGTAAATTCAGTACCTAGCTTGTTGGAGCCAATTGGCTTACACATTTTAAACTGCTCAGGGGGTGCTGTTCACTGATAAGTGATATAGGAATGTACTTGCTATTGCTATTTACATTTGTTCTAAATGGTTTTATGGCTTCAGTATTAAGTTGAGCACTTAAGCAGCAGGGTGCAATTCACACTCTGTCCTTTGTTGTTGTTGTGTGTTTCAAGTCATTTCTGTCATGGCAACCCTAAGGCAAACCTGTCACAGGGTTTTCTTGGCAAGATTTGTTCAGAGGGAGGGTTGGCTTTGCCTTCTGCTGAGGCTGAGAGAGTGTGACTTGCTCAGAGTCACACAGTGGTTTTCTCTGGTCTAACTTGTCTGCTGCTTTTTAGGGCCGTATTAGATCATAAGCTCCAGAGATTGCAAAATGTGTTTGTGCCTTCAACTAGCACAGCTTTCATGATCCAGATGTTGTTGGACTACAGCTCCCAGGATTTCTCAGCATTGGCTACAACAGATAGGGGATGCTGTGGCTTGTAGTCCAACAATAGCTGGAGGGCCATATGTTATGATAAAATAACACAGTGCCCCAAAAGTAGCTTAACAAAAGGAATAGCTGCATAATTGATGGGACATCTGTATTTTCTGTTGAGTTCATACATGGGCTTGGAATAAGTCCAATAATCTTGTAAGGTAGGACTTAAACTCTGACGCTTACTGGCATAAAGTCACAATGTAATTTTAAATTGTATCAAGGATGGGAACCCAGATATATCCACCTAAAGTGCACAGGACTTTGCTTATGTGTGTTAGCTGACCCAAATAAGTTAGGCATTACAGTATGTATTTGGGAGAAATGGGGAGAGAATTAGAGCTTGGAAAAGTTTTGGACAACAGCTCCTATAATCGTCCACCCAGCTATGGGATCTGCAATCCAAAAAAGGCAATGTTTCCATGTTCTGACAGAAAAGAGACAATATGTCTGAATGAATATTTGTAGTCTCTTCAGAGACCTGCCTGTGAGGACCACTGTGTGTGTGTGTTTCCTGAGCTACACAGTGTTTCATTTAGGTTGGAATTCAGCACAGAGAGTGACTGCAGTACAGGCATTTAACCACTGCGCCACCAGGGCGTATTTATGATTCAACTGTGCAGAATATAATTTCAGTTCTGGTTGCTTCAGAAGAAGGCCATGTTGCCTCAAGAAGCATCAGAACAAATCTGAAGAGTTGTGGTTCAGCTCAGTACTCAGGTTGACTCCAAATCCAGCACACATCCTTATTTAAAAACCGGACAAGATTTTGGCATTTTCCAGATAACACAGCCATAAGAAAGACAGGAGAAAGATGGCAAAGTGGTTAATAGTCGTTGGATGAACAGACCAGTGGTATCAGTTATATGGCATCTGTTTACAGTTTATTCAGACTACAGTCAAATGTTTGCTTTGATTTTATTCACATGGTAAATGATTTCCATGAAACTATTTTATGTATCTGGGGCCTAGTAAGTCAACTTGTCAACCCAAACAAATTCACATAACAAACAATAATATTAAAACTGTATGAGTCAGATTATGTTCAGACTCAGGGGCAGAACAGACCTCCCTGAAGGAGCAGCTTGAAGCCACCCCTTTGAACACCAGGTTGGAGCCGCAGCGACTGCATAGCACAGCCCCAACCTGGCTTTTTGATGGCACAAAAGAAGCATCAAATTGCTGCTCGTTTGTGAGCCAGCAAAAAAGCCATCTTTTCCAGTGCCTCATATTTTTCAAGTGTGACCTGGTGGCCTTCTAAAGTTTTCAAATTATCCCCTATAACCTACAACAATATCCTCTTGTCATTTACATCAACATTATAGCCATATTCCAGTAGGAAAATATGATTTCTTATTCATGTGGGCATAGGGGCTCTCCTCTACAGACATAGGGCTTTCACATGTGCAAACTGATGAGGGCAGGCTAGTGCACATCACCCCTTACATGTTCAAACAGCCAGATTCTAGAATGTCCAAAAAGCATTATGTAACATCTTAAATATTATGATATAATAAAGTTATTTCATTATGTTGTTATTGCTAAACAAATGTTTTTATTTTAAAGTTTCTTATTCATTCATTTGTTTGTTTAAACAACACATCTTTTTAACTTACCAAATTAGGAGCTATGTATGTGGGTAATGGCTGTAATGAAATTTGTATTGTTTCCTCTCCTTCAGGCTCTAGTGAATGACATCCAGACAATCCAGCCTAGTTTGAATAGTGTTAATGAGATTGGAAAGAAAATAAAGAATGAAGCAGAGCCAGAGTTTG
Organism: Phrynosoma platyrhinos; assembly: GCA_020142125.1. Taxonomy (NCBI): domain Eukaryota; kingdom Metazoa; phylum Chordata; class Lepidosauria; order Squamata; family Phrynosomatidae; genus Phrynosoma; species Phrynosoma platyrhinos. The sequence continues at coordinate 89,998,315 of JAIPUX010001232.1, read as the reverse complement.
CATCGAAACTACAGAATGAACTAAAAGAACTTAATGCTCAGTGGGATCACATCTGTCAACAGGTACTCTGTCTCTTGCTGTGAGTGGTTATTTTTTAATTAAATTCCAGATGTTTCATTGACATAGTTTCCCCCATTCTGTGAACAACTGCTGAATGTGAGAGGCGGAGACAGGCATTTATTGTTCACACTAATAGCCTCCCATCCTACAAGTTTTATCTACCATGTCAAAATGCATGCAAGATAGAGTTTAATGTGATCATCCAATAATTATATTATATATTATAGGTACAAATAGAACATTTTACAATAAATAAATATTGTCTCACATATGTAAAATACTAGATGGATGGATAGACAGACAGATAGACCTCATTAAAGTTTTGTCTACATTGGCTTTCATTCTATTCAAATATACTTTAGTATCATACATCTGCAAAAAATGGACAATAAAGTATCCTTATAATTCAGAATTAAATAGTCTGGAACTACAAATTACAACATCTGTCAGTTACAAGCATCTGCCGGTTACAAGCTTTAAATGTCTCCAAGGTAGCCACAGACAGTAGAAAAGCAATTATACTGGAAAAGGCAAACCTGTAATGAAAAACTGGACAATAAAATCTGAATATCTTGATAATATAATGCAATAAGAATTAAATTCATCCTATCTTACTGAATTAGACTGCTGAGATTCCAGTCTAAAGAAATGTGGTAAGTTAAAGGCAGGAGGTCTATGTAGAATTCTGTTTTATATGATACATCGCAATGTTCTTGCATATGCCTATGTACACTTGGGATCTTTTTGTACTACTGTTTGCACCATTTATTCTGAGGTATAAGAACAGTATATATATATATATATATATTGAGGAGAGCTTCTGCAGTCCCCTCTTAATTTAGAATCTCAAGTTCATTGCTGTTGAGAGCCTCAGAGAGAGGTAGCAAGAAGCCAAACTGAAGAGTCTGCCTGTGCCTTTTTTCCACCAAGTCAACAGCTGAGGCAAGGGACTTGGACAGAGGGCAGAGCCAAGGCTTTGAGGCTTTATTTTGCCTGTTGCCCTCCTTACCACCATCCAGCTCCAAGTCAAACTGAAGAGGCTGCCTGTGCCTTTTTCCCCACCAAGGCAACAGCTGAGGCAAGGGACTTGGACAGAGGGTGGGGCCAAGGCTTGAGGCTATATTTTGCCTGTGTCCTCTATACCATCATCTAGTTAAAAGCCAAACTGCAAGGATGTCTGGGTTTTTCCTCACCAATTTGATCTATATTTTGGCTACTATTTAAGGAGTCTTGGTAGATTGGCCTTTAGCCATTTAAGGGGACTATAAGGTATTGGTGGGGTAGAGGGTCTTGAGTTATATCAGGACATGTGTCCATCAATCTATTGTTCTGGAAAGAGGTTAGATGTTTTCATTGGAGCAGCAATTCAAGTTCAATTCAGGGCAATGGAAGATATAGCATTAGGAGGGCGAAAGGTTGTTACAGAGGAATCCTAGTAGACCACAAGTTGAACATGAGTCAGCAGTGTGATGCAGCAGCTAAAAAGGCCAATGTAATTTTAGATTGCATCAATAAAAGTATAGTATCTAGATCAAGGGAAGTAATAGTGCCC
>JAIPUX010001232.1:89970290-89996603 GCA_020142125.1 Phrynosoma platyrhinos | reverse complement strand
GTTGAAAAACTGGAGCATGTCCAGAGGAGGGTAACTAAAATGGTGAAGAGTCTGGAAAAAATGCCCTATGAGGAATGACTTAGGGAACTGAGCATGTTTAGCCTGGAGAAGAGAGAGTTAGGAGGGGATATGATAGCTCTTTTTAAATATTTGAAGGGCTGTCATATTGAGGTGGGCGCTAGCTTGTTTTCTGCTGCTCCAGAGAACAGGACCCAGAACAATGCATGTATGCTACAGAAAAAGAGATTCTACCTCAACATTATGAGGAACTTCCTGACAGTGAGAGCTGTTTGAGAATGGAACATACTCCCTTGGAGTGTGGTGGAGTCTCCTTCTTTGGAGGTCTTTAAACAGAGGCTGGCTGGCCATCTGTTGGGAATGCATTGAGTTTGAGTTCTTGCATGGCAAGGGGTTGGACTGGATGGCCCTTGTGGTCTCTTCCAATTGTATGATTCTGCCTTCATTAAATCTGCCAGGTATTGGAGGGAGTCAGGGTATCTGGCTTTGAGTAATCCCATGACGCCTGGATGTATCAGCCTCATTATGGAGGCTTGGATTGATTGGGAAGTGAATGATATCAAGCTACTTTGCACCTAGGAGCACTGTATTGTGATGGAAAGGTTATAAATGCTGTTCTGTACTGAATATCCATGGTCTATGATTATTTCCTTTTCCATTCCTACCCACTGAGGTAAGATGTGGCTGATTAAATCCACCCCACATACGACGTTTGTAAAACCCATTTTTGGATCCTACCAGTCCCAAGTTATTGGCTAGAACCTTGGAACCTATGGCGTTTAAGACACCTTCACCTACATCTAAATCTTCTAATATGGCTCTGGTGAGGTCTCTCTTATTTCTGAAAAGCAGATGAGTCACTGGATGCCACCGTTTTTCTAGCTGTTCCCACTGGGACCAGGCTGCCTTTAAATAAGAACTGCATGCTGGAATGGTTTTGGCTTCATTAACTGGATGAGGTAATCTGGTCTGACAATATTCAAGGTGAATGAGAAAAGGATTAAGTCATCAGGTGAGACACCTAGACAATTATCACCCATTCTTCTGATTATGGAGATGATGATGGTCTATTTGCAACTCCACACTATCTGCCTGTCTTTGAGATTTTTTTCCCCATTCTTCCAAGTGACCTTTGTATGACCTGTGTGTCATGGTCCAGGTGGCACTTAGGGTCCACTGCAGGGTAGGTACAGTTTGACCTGTAAGATGGTTTTTTTGTAAATGTTATTCAATCTTTATGTTACAAATATGAGATTAAAAATATTTATTTCCTCTTCTTTCGTTCTGATTAAGAAACTCTTTTTTCCTAATGTGAATTTCATACGCAAAGCATTTCCTTTAGCATTCACTTAATTTCTGAACTAGTATTTCAATTTTAACTTCCTTTTTCAAGGCCTATGCTAAGAAGACAGCACTGAAGACTGGTTTGGACAAGACTGTGAGTCTTCGAAAGGATTTGTCAGAGATGCATGAATGGATTACACAAGCAGAAGAAGAGTACCTTGAGAGGGATTTTGAATATAAAACACCAGATGAATTACAGAAAGCTGTTGAGGAACTGAAGGTAACAATGCAAATTTGTATGCACTCCCTTTGTATGCACTCCTGTTCTTTTGAAGTCATTGCTGAACACAGTGTGTTTGCTAATTTGAAATAGTTGGCTATTTAAGCATTACTTTGAGAATTTCAAATTTTAAAGAAGAGGTATCTTCAAGTAATGTTTTAATTTAGTAGCTATTGTATGACATCAACCTCTTCAAATAATTAAGTTGGTAGAGGGATTTTTTTTTAAGCAATTAATTGGATTAAGTATTGAATGTTAACGTGTCCATACTGTTTGGAGATATCTATATCAAATTTTGCAGTTGTTCTCACATTCTCTTTTCTGTAATAATAGAGTCATATGGGATACTGAGAAGACTATTATCCCTCTGGATGCAGTTCCTCCCAAATTCTATTCAGAAATTCTACTTTCTCATTAATGAGAGTTAAAGGTTTACATGACATTATTCTCTCTCTTTGTTTACCAGCAGTGTTTGGAAGAAATGCTTGGAACAAATGCTGAATTAGCTTGTTCCTTTAAATTACAGTTGTCCCTCTGTTTTCGCAGACTTGAAGACCACATCCCTCACCTGTTCATGGGAGGCAAACAGATGGGGACAAAATGGGGCGTGCACACCATTCTTTTCAATGGGGCTTGAATATTTGCAAGCCACCATTTTCACAGGGAGGCTCAGAATGGATCGCTCACAAAATGGGAGGGACTACTGTATACCCATTATTTATAGTGAAGGGGGTATGCTCTGGAGACCGGAAGGCAGCATCCTCTATTTTTTCTGCAATAAATCTGGAATACTGACTATTCCAGAACTCTGTAAGGCTGCATATAATTACAGACAGGAAGGCAGGAGTTCAACAGAAGAAAAGTGATAAAGAATATTGGCTCCTGCAGACCTAGTTCTCATGAGGAGAATCCATGAGTAGTGGATTTATGAGTGTAGGACACCCCTCCTGAGGATGGGTTCAGATAGCACTCTACATTAGGCAAACAGGCCAGTCACTATGCCAAAGGTAAATAGACATAAATCAGAGATTAGAAATGGAAATACCCTAAAACTAGTGACAGTACATTCCAATCTCCCTGGGCATTCCATCTCCAACCTCAGTGGTCCTTGAATAAAAGAACTACAAAAATAGATTGGAATGCAGAATTGGAGTTCATCCATAAACTAAAGTCCCTTAGCAATGGATTGAACAGAGACAATGGTTTTCTGACCCACTGCACACATTTCTACACTATCTGGCCCCACCCTCAGGAGGGGCATCCTACACTCATAAATCCACTACTCATGGGTTCTTCTCATGCTAACCAGGTTTGCAGGAGCCAACATGCTTTTCCAGTTTTCTTCCATTGAACTTCTGCCTTCCCATTTGTCCCTAACTTCCACTCCACCACAAGCATCTGAAGAAATAGACTGAAGTCTATGAAAGTTCATGCTGACAGCTTTGTAATTTTTTTTCAGTTAGTCTTAAAGGTGCTGCAGAATCTATCTACAATTAATACTGATTATACAAATTAACATGGCTATATCTTTAAGTTATATCATTACAGTCACTCTTTTGATCACTTCTGCTTACATTTGGACCATGCAGGGTTCACTGTTTTAAAGTGGGTAACACCCTAAAACAGCATATACCATTTTCTCAGAGATTCTGATCATTCATATTCTAAAACATGCCTTTTTTCAGATAAAAAAGTAGAGAGTCTTCAAAGGGCTTTAGGGGAATTTGCCACACTGGAACCACCCCCCCCCCAAGGTGGCTGTATAGAAATTGTCACAATGGCATAATCTCAATTTTAATCCAAGTCCCTGTGGAATACCATATTAGGATAAAGGTGGGGTATAAATTAAGTAAATAAATAAATACTATTGCAAGTTATGTTAATTTTATCTGTTGGTAGATTAACATTGCATAACAAAACAAGGAGACTACCTACCTATTTTTAAATATTGGATATATGAAAGTCCTTGCCACATGTCTCTCAGATAGATTTCTTCGGATACACTTCATGCAAGGATGGCCAGGTGGGAAAATGTTTGGGTGGTGAGGTTATAAAGGAGCATGTTTTTCTAATATTGCTCATCCTAGAAATAGGAGACTTTGCAGTATATCTGTTTCTCAGTGAGATTTCACTGGTTGCTCATGTTCCTTAGTAACATATTTTCAATTACTGTATATACTTATGTATAACTCTAGAAATGTTAGTAAAAAAAAATGACCTCAAAAATCTAGGCCATATCCATGGGTCAATGTAAATACTTTACTTTAACTCTTATTAAAAAGGGAACCATCCCCTGGTGAAAGGCAAGAGTGCAATCTGTCTTGGAAGCACTGGCCTCCCTCTACTTTCTCTTCCATCCAGCCTTAGTGTAAGCCAAAATAGTTATGTCTGCCAAAATTTTGTAGGTTCTTTGACATTGTTTTCCTTTGCTTCATCATTTAGATCTTTTGTTATATGCCCCTAAATGTAACCCTCAACTTATCTAACAGTCATGTCAAAATCCATAATTTTGCCCCCCAAACCTGCCCTCGACTTATACATGAGGTTGACTTATAGTTATGTATATAAAGTACATTCTTTTCAAATAATGTAGAGTTGTCATTTGCTGGGTCATAGGGCCTTTGCAGACTGCTAGAAATAGTGCAAATTGAGTCCACTTTAACTGCCCTGGCTCAGAGCTAGGGAATCATGGGAATTGTATTTTTTTCTGAGACATTGAGCCTTCTCTGTCAGAGAGCTCTGGTGCCACAATAAACTACAGTTCCCATGATTTCCTAGAACTGAGTCAGGGCAGTTAAAGTGGACTCAATTTGCACTATTTCTGGCAGTCTGCAAAAGCCCATAATCTTTACCACACTTTTTTTTCTGTTTACAGAGAGCGAAAGAGGAGGCCATGCAGAAAGAGGTGAAAGTGAAGCTTCTCACAGACTCTGTGAACAATTTTATAGCAAGGGCTCCACCTGCAACTCATGAGGCCTTGAAAAAAGAACTTGACATTCTAACTAAGAACTACCAGCGACTTTGTAGCAGGCTGAATGGAAAGTGCAAAACACTGGAGGTTAGTTCTTTCCCCAGCTAAACTAGACCAGTTCAAATGGTAACAGTATAACTGATGGACAGTAGTATTTTAGAAATGTTTGTCCTCAGAAATTCTTAGTTTATACTTTTCATTAAACCCAACTTTGCTCAGAGATACCACAGTATCTCAACATTTTATTTTTATTAATTTATTTCATTTATATGCCACCTTTCTCTCCAGAGAGACCCAATGCATGACACATTCACTACATACACTACACATTCCAGGAATATGGACAATGAGATATCTGTTCATCAGAGAGTCTTTCTTTAAACTGTAGTATGATGGTAAGAGTGGATGCAATTTGGAAACTGGGAAGAAAGCTCCTGCATAACTTTTTAAAAAACAAACACTCTTTTATTTAATACTAGTTTTTTATGGGTTAATTGTGGAACAAAGCCTCTTCTAACTTTAGTGTGTCCCCAAACAACCTTTTTCATTTATTTAATCTGACATAATTTATATTTTTAAAATACTAAATTATTATGCAGGTTGAATATCCCTCATTCAGAATTCCAAAATCCAAAATACTAAAAAACCCCAACATTTTTCAATTTTTTGAGGTGGCTGAAATAGTGACATCTTTGCTTTCTGGTGGTTAGTGTACACAAACTTAGTTTCATGCACAAAATTATTTAAAACTATTATTTATAAAGTTATCTTCAGACTATGTATATGAGGTGTATAAGAAACATAAATGAATTTCATGTTTAGACTTAGGTACAATCTCCAAGTTATCTCATTATGTATATGCAAATATTCCAAAATCCCCCCAAAACCCAAAATACTTCTTTCCCCAAGAATTTCCTGTAAGAGAAACATATATGTTACATATAAATTGCTTTTAAGGTAAGTAAAGCAAAACAGATTTTTGTATTCTCAGTTGCTAATAAAAATATGTATTATTTTTAAAAACTCATTCCTCAGGAGGTTTGGGCATGTTGGCGTGAACTACTGTTATATTTAGAAGTTGAAAATAAGTGGCTGAATGAGGTAGAATCAAAACTTAAGGCAACAGAAAATATTCAGGATGGCACAGAAGAGATCTCAGAAGCACTAGATGTAAGTACTGATATAATTTATATATTGATGTTTAGGAACCCACAGCCTTATCCTGTGTCTTGCCAGTGGACACTCACTCGTGGATCTCTGCTATAGTGGCAGTGCTTTATTCTTCTGTCTGCTGCAGGACTTCCGTCCCCACAAAGGCTTCAGGGGATTTTACACTCAGGATCCAGTGGGAGAAAGTGAATTTTCTTTTGATGCTGCTGCTGATTATGCTGATTATATTTATTTATATTCCATCTTTCCCCCAAATTGGGACTCAAAGCAGCTTACAACTGGTTTTTTAAAAATGTTAGAATCCACAAAATACAAAAGGTTTTTTTTAAAAAATAAGCAATCAGAAAAATTAAAATCCAGTTAAAATATATATATTAAAACACACACACACCATCACAGTGATAGCAATATCCAGTGCACTGAGTAAGATGGGATCAATACTCATCAAAAGTCTGGTGGAATCGGAAAGTCTTTACTTGTCCATCAAAAGGAAATAGGGAGGGTGCCAACCCAACTTCTCTGAGAAGGGAGTTCTAAAGCCTGATGGCAGCCACTGAAAAACCCATCTTGCATGTTCCTACCAGATATATATATCCATTTATAAGTCTAGAAATTTTAGTAAAAAAATTGACTCAAAAAAACCTGGGTCAACTTATCCACAGGTCAATGTGAGTACTGTACTTTAACTTAATTTATAAAAAAAAAAAAAAATGCGTTGGCGAAATGTGAGATCTTAGGGCATTTAGAGACTGCCAGAAATAATGCAGCTTGAGAACACTTTTACTGCCCTGGATCAGTGCTAGGGAATCGTGGGAACTGTAGTTTATTGTGGCACCAGAGCTCATTGACTGAGAAGGCTCAATGTCTCAGGAAAAAAAAAAACTACAATTCCTATGATTCCCTAGCAATGAGCCAGGGCAGTTAAAGTGGTCTCAATCTGCATTATTTCTGGCAGTCTCTAAAGGCCCTTAATCTCTTCTTGGAACACCCAAAAGAAACATCAACCCCCTCTACTATCTCAGTCATCCAGCCTTTAGGATGAACACAGACAGTTATGCCTGTCAACATTTTAAAATATCTTTGGCATCATTTTCCTTTGCTTCATCTTTTACATCCTTTGTTACATGCTGCTAGGTTTTACTTTTGACTTATCCACAGGTCATATTCAAATCCATAATTTTGGACCCAAAACCTGCCCTTGACATATACATGAGATCTACTTATATATGGTATGTGTGAGAGTGGTGGGGCAGAGAGAAGGGCCTCCTTAGCAGATCTCAGAGCATAGGCTGGTTCGTAAGGGAGACTACAGTCATTCAAATAACCTGGACCTGAGCTGTGTAGGGCTTTTCAATCAAGTAAAATGATTCTATGGGTTCCAGCTATGACTTTCACAATGTTAAGGCTTTATGTTACCACAAAGTACAATATTCTTAACAGATTTACTGTGTGTTGATATCTTTGTATCCATGTGGAAGTATTTTATTTCTTTGAATTTTGTTCTGTAATATTTACATGTATTATTATCTATACAGGTAAGGAAACATTAAGTTTAGAAGGGTAACAAAATTATTTGGCAGAAATTGGAGATGTCAAAAATAATAGTCATTTTAATTTTAAAAAATGTCAATATCATTCAGAAGCCCCCCAAAATATTTACATTGTCAGGAAAAAATGTGACATATTACATTAATTAACTCATTGCTTAATGTCAATAATTCCTTGTGAGAAAGGAGTTCTTATCCCATACTTTGGATGACATAGCAGTTGGAGTACTGTGTTATCTACTGCAGATTTATTGTGTGCTTGTTTACAGTAAAACTAAATTCAGTGCGACTTATTCTGAAGCAATAATGCACAGCATTACAGTTTATTCTACCCTGCAACATGATTCCCCTCTTCTTATATTTTCTTATATTACCTCCATCCTGTTCCATAGATGGTTGATGGGCAAAGCAGATTTTAATTAAAACCCTAAGGTTTTCACAACTATGAAAATAAAAATAAAAAAATCTCTCAGTATATATAAGGACCAGTGCACATCAGACCTACCCTTTGCCTTGTTATATTCATTGATAATTCAAAACAGAAAGACTCAGAGATATTCCAGCTATCAGCATGTATGTCAGTTAAGAAAAACATTCAGCAGATAATGAGAAATTGTTGTATATTTTGATTAGTCTATAAATGGCCAATTCAGGCATAACAGACATTGTAGCTATACTATTTAATGGGTTGAAAGTGCACATTGGATGTTTCTGATGTCTTTCTAGTTACATTTGAGCTAATTCACCATCAAAGGTGTGGTAATGTGCTATGTTTTTCATAAATATTCCTCTATTTTAATGGAATATAGGATTTCTTCCTCCTTTTTTCCTTTTTGGTTTTTTATTTTTATTTTATTTTAATGATTGCTCTGAATGTTTTGTCTAAGAGGAATGGCAAAAACAAATAATACAGTTTATGGATGTTTCAGTCTCTGGAAACATTAATGCAACACCCAGAAGATAACCGCAATCAAATTCGTGAGCTGGCACAGACTTTAATTGATGGTGGGGTTTTGGATGAGCTGATCAATGAGAAACTGGAGAAATTCAATAGTCGGTGGGAAGAGCTGCAACAGCAGGTACATTTTAAGAAATATTATCTCTTCCCCTACATTTTCTCTTAAACCCTACATTTAGCATAAATGATAACTTCTTAAAGCCTAAAATTACCTTACAAAATAATGTGTTGTGAAGTTGTGAAAGATAATAATTCAAGTTAGAACAAACCAGCAACTTTGCAGTGTGTGAGATCTAGATATAATTGGAGGAGCAAGGCTGCACTACTACATATGTTGGCAATATTTGTGTGTTTTCCTGGCTTTGGCTTTTCCAGGAAATCTACCTTTGTACTTCACTCCAGGGATTTTAGAATATGAAGATGCTTTTGCTGTTTCACTGGCTTTAAATGGTCACAGTGTTCTTACATTGGCAACATGATCACCTTCTCCTGAAGAGAGGGCAGACAAAATCAGAGAGTAGGGCTTATTTCTAAACTTGCTGGAACTTTGTCCATTTTCATTTTATTTTCTCTGTGTAATAAAATGCACAGTCACCTCTGCTCGTTGCTTGTGGGGGACCCAAAACAAAACAGGGTTGAATAATTTCCATACCTATTACACGAAACAGCAGATGGTAAAGGAATTTCAAAATGGGCACTTCTTTTTGGTTCTTGTGTGGGAGAGAACTAATCAGCATCCAGTCCTATGTATCACTGCAAGATATGGGGGAAATGGTATCAAGTTTGTTTCTGCCCTTTAGAAGCAACTACTCCCCCCCAAAGCACACAATCTTCCAGAGTTAGAATCATAGAGTAAATGTGCACAACATGTTTTAAAAATACTTAGCAGTGAGTATTTTTTCAGAATAAGCATTCATGTGAAGGGTTGCAGTAATGGTTTGCTACTTTGTGCAGCTGGTGCTTCTCTCCTCTCCTTTCCCCTCCCCACATTTCCAAAGACATTTCCCTGTTGCCTTAGGCTACTCTCCAATGTTAATGAATAACTAATTATATCTAAGGTCTGATCAGGCAATTTTACTGTCACTATTCATTGTTTGACACATTTTGAAACTGGACTACAAGCTTCCTTATTCTTTTACATCTGATGCAGAAGGCAAGTCATGCATAAGGTATTGCAGGGCAAGATTTTGTGAGGAAGGAATCCCTAGAATCATTACATAGGTTTCAATGAATATACAAAAGGGGTTTTTTTATTTATATGTTATAACATACAAGGCTTACTGGTGAAAAAACAGCAATCAACTAGAAAATCAATTAAAATGAACTTTTTTACAATATTGAGATATGCTAACTAGAAACCTGAGATCTCTTAAAGAATGGAATAATTATACATATATGTGAAAAGACTTGTAGAGCAAACCACTTGTCATATTCAGAAGAATATGGATCTGTCATGATGACGGATATGAGGGAATAGGGATAAACAATATGATGAAGTAGTGATATGGTGAAATAGCAATATGGTTAACTAAAGGGAAGACCGAAGGGAGGTGGCAAAGAACAGAGGGGCTTGAGAACCAAATGTAATAGGTGGAATTGTAGATTTATTTCTTGTTTGTTTATTGAGGTGGAACTCTGACCACATCATCCTTCCTGGGACAAATGTTATGATAATGGGGAAAGGAAAATGAGGAATCTTCAAACAATCTTTTGATCAGGTTCAAAGACCAGGACAACAGCCTGGGAAAGGAGGGCTGGAAAGGGAATCCTTCAAAACTGGATGGCTTTGGGGACGATTCAGATTTGACACTACTATGTCTGTAGTGCATCTCTGTCTGAGGAATCAAAAATAAAGTTGTAGTATCTTTATCACATGCTGTTGTGGTTCTTGAGGGTGGGTCTGCCAAACCTGACACCACCTACCTTTTGTGTTCTGTACTCTCATTGTGAAATGACAAATCTCACCTCTCATTAAGGCTCTTCTCTCTTCTTTCATTCCCTCCCCCCTTACCTCCCTGAGTCAAATATGGAGGATGGACCTCTTTCTTAACAGTTACCTCCTCAGACCCTGCTGTCTAATCTGCCAGATTCCTTTGTTGTATTTGTGGTGAATAGCATATTTACAATTAATGATAGGGGGACAATATGATGAACATTCTCCTCATGTTTCATGGCCCTGACATGGAATGAGTTTTTTTCCCAGAGTGGGGGGAAAGCAGTGGACTGTTCTAAACACATTTTCCCACTGAAATTAATTATTTATGTTACACAATCATATTACATCATTTCAGTTACAATGCAAAAAGTCTAGGATTTTAAAGCTCTATTTCTGAAGATTCTGGAATTCAGTGGCTGGCATTTTTGGCATTATATGTGTGACATTTGAACACAAGAACCTGCAAGTCTACCAGGTTCCTTGATCTTCACTATCTGGCAGATCATCTAACAGGGTATATTATGTTATTCCCAAATAATATATGGAGATTGTTTTCATTTCATTCAAGATGCGGTAAGCATTATATGCTTTTCTCTTGAAATTTGCTCATGAGAAATGAACAGTGGTTTTAGAATTAAATGTCATGTATAATATTGTCTTATAGACTTATGATCTCCAGGCATGTCAGAAAAAATGAAAAGTCATGTCACTAAAATTGGCATATAGGAATCAGTAAAGAATATGGTAAAATATTAGTAAAAAACACAAAGTCTTATCATATGAAATAGCTCTGACTTTCTTTTTCTTGACATTTTATGACTGAAAGTCATCACAGATGACAGCCTGCTATTTTTATCACTATTCCTTAACTCTTTTAGAAATAGGTACAGTACACATATAGACTGTAGGTACAAATAGCACATGGGATTAGACAGAGAAGTCTAGGACAGTAAAGACAGGACTCCGTTAAATCCTCAAAATCCACAGTGATGAATTTGTGAGAATCACAAGTGTGCTGCCTGGGCTAAATGTGACCCCCAAGGCTGATTTTGAAGCCATTGATTCCTCCAAACTCACAGGACCACATTTTCTCGATAGGAAGAAGCTGGTGAATAGACTCTCTTGGAAGTATCCATGAGAGGGAGTTCACCTGTTTAGAGAATCCTAGATTTCTTAAAGCTCACCACATGTTTAAACTGAATAATTAGAAAGAACAAAGAACAAAAAGACAGCTTGTCCTTCACTGCCAGTCTGTTCTTGCAATGTGCAGCTGCAGTGGAAATGCCTAGAGAGGTGATGGGGTCTCCTTCTCTGATTGTCATCAAAAAAGTGGCCAGATAGTTCCCTGTTAGGCATGCTTTAGCTGAAGATTCTGCTTTGAGCAGGGGCTTGGACTGGATGGCCCATGAGGCTCCTTCCAACTTTATGTTTCTATGTCTCTGTGACTCTACGACTCTCATTTTTTATCTATTCCTTTTTGTTTCATTAACTAATTGAAAGGTTACAGTGGGAATAGAGGGGAGTGTATGTGTGACTAGAATGCAGTGCAGTTCTGACATCATTTTAAAATGGCTGAAGTTGTGTTATGTAACTATAATTGCCCCAGGATATATCAAAGCCATAATAGTGAGTGTTGACAACAATGTACGCTTACCATTGGAGATACAGTTGCTATGTTCTATAATAAACTGACATAAGAAAGGATGCAAAGGACATATTGTTTTCTTTCTTATGGATGAATGCTTACAGAAAGTTGTTCTTTTGTATCCCTGATTCTGTGTTAGTGACCTAAGTGGCTTTAGAAAGATGAATCCAGGGACTGAGCAAAATGACAGATGTCCTTAGTATGAAATTAAATCACTTGGTTTTCAGATGTCATATCACAGAGCTGGCTTAAAGTGATGGAACTTACTGTGTGTGATATTAGAAAAGTCTATTTCATTGCTCTATTTTTCTAACAGTAAATGTTACAGAACTCTTAACTGTAAAGGGGCATTTATCTATACAGTGAAACATGAACTCTAGGGAGACCATGGCAAAGCATAAAAATCTGATTACTACTACTCTTTAAGCTATGCTCTGAGGAACTATTTATATCTTATGTGCTAATTTGTTTTATAAACAGATCTTTTATCCCTCTCACTTTTATCCTTCTCACTTGTTGCAATGGATTATCTTAAAATGGCCTGTGATGACGGTAACTCTGTTCTGAAGAAAGGAAATCACTTGAGATATCTAATGAGATTAGGGGGTACCAGAGGTTTCAGAATGAAAAAGTGTCTAAGGAGAATGGTTGTGCTTAATTTTGAAGCAGACTTCTACTCACTATAGAATTCCTTATTATTTTTGCTTTGGTTATTTAGGATTTTGTTTAAATATTGGAAATTTCTGTGTGGTTATTTCTTTAAAAAAGCAAAATGGCTTGGAAAAAAAGAAATTTATCTTACAGAAAGGTGGTTGTGTATGAGCTGGAAATTCTGTTGTGTTTGTGTATTTGAGCAGCGTTTTTAAACATTTCAATGTCTAATCTCTGTCCTTCATTCTTCCTTTTTAGGCTGTGAGAAGACAAAAGGTTCTTGAACAAAGTATCCACTCTGCCCAGGAGATTGACAAAACCCTTCAGTTAATTCAAGAGTCTCTTACCTTTATTGATCGGCAGTTAACAAGTTACATTGCAGACAGAATTGATGCAGCACAAGTACCTCAAGAAGCACAAGTGAGTCCTATTAGCTTAAGAGTCTTACAATTTTATCATTCAAATGATTAATAGCATTTTTAAATTGTATTGTCTTCATTTTGTTTTTTTTACTCATTTATGACAATTTCTAGACTGTTCAGTGGTCCCAGTTAGGCAGCCTAATTGCAACCCATATCTTTCAAAAACTAATGAGTCAAATATGAAACTGATACCATACATAGTAGCACTGCCTTCAAAGAGGCAATGTGCATTTCAGTAAATTCTTGATTCATAGTTTTATCTATCCTAGTCCTCTCAAAAATCATTTTATGTCACTAAATTAAATAGCAGTGCATGTTTATGAAAGGTTAAATTGTAACACTGAAGTAATGAAATGAGATCTTTAAGTGTCTACAGTGCCTTTTTATTGTTCCATCATCCATCATCTTTAGTGCTTATAGTGGACTTCTTAGTAAAGCTCATTATATACACATGAACCCTTTAATGAATTACATAATCACAGATATTCCATTTTAATTAGATGGATCGTCACATACTTGTAATCTCATATAAAAGAGAATAAGTAAAGGAATAATAACATATCCGTCCTTTTTATTACTACATCTGTCTATTTTTGCTTAATGTTTGAGAGACATTCCTAGGCTCTGTAACTTTCATTAATTCTGTTTATTTGACAAAGAAACATTAACTGGAGTGAAATGCTTTTCTGTTGATACTTACAAATGGATGGAATGCATTATTAGGATGTAAAAATTAGTGCATGTTTTCTATCTTGGATGGAACTGTTTCAGAACATGATACCAATTTTATCAAAATTTCACATTTTTGGTGACAGTGAAGAAAACTTGCAAGAACAGATGACTGAACATTTTTAACTATGCCTGCAGCTCAATATGTAATGAAAGAGGGTGAACTCTGTGCAATGCAGTTGTTGTGCATTTATGATTGTCAGTTAATTTGCTCCAAATGATAGTCCAAGTGCCTGTACTATTCCTCAGCAACCATCAGGTAGTTTTCCCAACTATATATAATTATATTCTTAATGTTAAAGAAATAATGCCCTAAATAGGACATTAGTGAGTAGAAAAAAAATATTCATGTTTTCTCACCTCCATACACCTCTGTGTCCTTGATCAAGATCCATTCAGGTTCTTTTGCCAAATCTTTTATGTTGATAATTGCTTTATTTTATCATGCTTGACATTACATCCACATGGTGGCAATACCATAAAAGACGCCCTTCATAAAACCTTTGAACCTTTATTATTTTGATTTATTTGTGGTCCAATTATTGTGAAGAACTGAAATGAGTAGCAGGATTTTACTGTGACGGGGTGAAGTTTTGAACCATTTATAACTATAGTCAATATCCATGATGTCAGATCAGGATGACTCTTCTTAAGTAGTTCAACAACAGAAAGAAAACTTCCTCTTCTGTGACAGTGAGAATGTGATTCCCCCACACACCCAATTTACAGAAGAGGAAGTGAAATTGAGGGATGAAATAAATAAGGTTAATTTTGCATGGATTACTTGGATGACAATGAATGTGAGAGACATTAAGATGACATATAAATTAGATTAGGAATTTGATAACAAATTCATTGGATCATAGGATGTTGCCTGTAATGGGTCAGCACACAGGTTCAGCTCAGTATTATCTACAGTAGGAGTGGAAAAACTTTTCTTCCTAAATGATCACATCTAGTTTGGGCTTAGGAGCCATGGATTGTGCACACATGCATACCTCCAGAGACATTCTTCTCTCCTCCATAACTAGATTCAGCCTGTGTGCGTGCATCCTCCTTTACACCTGTGTGTAAGTAAGGGCTGAGATTTCTGGGTTTTTTTGTTTGTTTGTTTTTGTTTTTGTTTTTTCAGTTATTATAGGCCACATTTGCAGTTGTTACAGGCCAGATTTCCAAGAGTGATCTTGGAAATGAAGTTAGTGAGATCTGTGATAGGGCTGCCATTTGTCTTGGAAAATTGGGAAAATCCCAGATTGACATAATGGTAGAACATAATGGTAGAAAAGTGCAATTGTTAATGTGTTGAATTTGAAAAATCAGAATGCAAATTAATATGTATAATTATAATAATTTGCTTAATATGCAAGTTAGATGCCTGGATATGAGGGACTGGAATATGGCAACCCTAGTGTGCAGCCTCAATGCTACTAACTGTGCTGGAACAGAAGTTTTCTTCTCCCCACTGCTGCCTATTTAGGAAACGTAGGGGACATGCATCCTATTGACCACTGATTGTGCATTCCTAGTCTCCAGTAACTGAAAATGGGTTTTCACAGTTGCTGGCAACAGTTTCTCCATCCCTGTCAGATATATTAGGGATTGAACCAGATACTATATGCACAAGTATATTTTAAAATAAACAATAATCTCACTTATCCCTTTATATTATTTCTTGAGATTTGTCCTTTTGTTGCCCTTCAAATAATATCTTTTTTCCAGATATAAGTGGATAATTTAATGTAGTCTTAGTGTCTCTGTACTTCATAACTTTTGAGTCAGTAAAAACATATAAGCATTCTGTCATTTTATATCAGTTAATATATTAGATGTTCCATATGCCAGTATGCACCAGTGGATTAACTCCTTAGTATTTTGATGAGTTCTTACAGATATGGAATCATAAATATTTCCTTGTAAAAATAATCTACTTTAATTTCAAGCATGTTGCCTTTTTTCCAATAGAAAATTCAGTCAGAGTTGGCAAGTCATGAGATTAGCTTGGATGAAATGACAAAACGGAACCGAGGTAAAGATGCTGCCAAAAGGATAGTCGCCCAAATCGATATTTCACAGGTTTGTATATTTCACTTTCCTTTACATATTCAGTTGAAATCTTTTCTTTATAATGAACAACTATAATGTATAATAATGTACAACTATAAACAAACCAATTGTTGATATCAAGGGTTACCGATTTCTTGTACCTCAACAAGTGTTTTAATTTAGTTATTTCTTTTGGCTTAGTTTACACCTTATTTAATTGGATTATGATGAGACAGAGGAGAGAATTTGTTCATTCTCTGAAATTTCAGATGCAAAATCTTTTTTTCAGTCTAGAATAACTGAAGTGAGATACTAAGTTGGTTTCATTTGCGCTAATATTCCTCTGTCACCAATAAAACAAAACTTTGACCAGAACAATTCCTATTTTTTTAAAGTGTGAAACCAGTTCCGTATCCCATGCAGAGCTTTATTTATTTATTTATTTATTTATTTATTGCACAATCATTCTGCACAATCATCACTGTAGGGTTGTTGCTCTCTCCCCCCCCCCCCCCCCCCCCCCCCCCCCCCCCCCCCCCCCCCCGCCAGTGTATCCCAGCCTTCATATGCTGCAAGGTGGAAATTAATAAAATCACCCTTTTTCTGAAAGATTACATCTTGCCAATAGTTAAATCTTGCTTACTATATTGTATCTTTTTTGGTGTTACTTATTGTTCCTAAAATAGCCAGAGGTACAGTTACTTCTGAATCTGAAGATGTGACTCCAAGACCCCAAAGTCCAATATCAGTGCCCCCTATATAACAAGCAGCAATAGTTTACTAATTCAAAATGATATGCTAAAGCACAGACAAACCTGTTGAGATTTCAGATGTATTTTTATGCCTTTTAAAAAGTATCTTCTGATGTCTAGCATCAAGCTTATCCAATCAGAGGCTGCCTTGCAGGGTGTGGATGAGGGACATTGAGGGCACTGGGGATATAAATAATATTGATCACTATTGTTTTCCAAGATGAAAAATAAAATTCCAACATTCAGGAAATTTAGTTGGAAAAAATAATGCAGATGCACGAATTATGCACAGTTTCTCACTGTTATTCACACATCTCAAAATGTTGAGGAAATAATTCTGCACAGAAGGACATGTGGGCTTTCTTTTTACACAACATGGGCTTTTCAAGCATTCAGAAACCTCCTCACATCCCTTCTCATTCCTCATATGAGGCTTATTCCTTCCCCCATCCCATATTCATCCTTCCCCCTCCCACTAACATGGCTATATAGTGACTGGCAGGAAGGCAGAGACAGAGGAGTGATGTGAATCACTGCCAGTATAGCCATTGCATCATAATCACATCATCATGCAGGAGCTCTGGGATACTGCTGGGAGGTCTAGGAGGGTGCCTTCTGCCCTGGCTAACAAGGGCAATCCTTCATGCTCAACTGTCTCCTCTCACTCACTTGGTCACTACATGGACAAAATAGTCAACTCTGGCCTTTCATTACCAGCTAGCTGGTGACAGGGGCCTCCTTGGCTTCCCCCATTCCTCCAGCTGGTCATATGGCTGTGTAGATTGCAGGGGGCTGAGGAGCCAAGTATGAAGGGTCACCCATCACCAGTGATGATAGTCAGAAAGGGGCAAGCTTCTTTGCTAGACACCTACCGTTGCCCCTCCTGCCAGCCACTACATGGCTGTGCAGGTGGGAGGGAATGGCGGAAAGCAGTTGACTGAAGTTTGTTCTTCACTGGTTAGCTAGTGAGAGATGAGTCTCCATGCTTGGCTGGTTATCCCTCCCTTCAGCTGGATATGTGGCTATGCAAATACAAAGAGGTGGGGGCGAGAAAGGAATATCCACATGACTAGCTATTATAGCCTCTTTTCCTCATTGCTTCCTCCACCTACTTCCATCTGTCATGAAAAAGCAAGAAAGAGATTGACTTGGTGGGCACTCCCACCTTACAATTAGTATTTTGCACAATTTTCCCTTTGATTCTTGAAAGTCTTATTCCTGGTATCTCTGTAAAGAGTGGTGTGTGTGTGTCTTCCCCACCAAAAACAAACAAACAAAAACATGTTTTGTGCAAAAACAACAACAACCACTCTCATGTATTTTACACACAGAGATCCACACACACACACACACACACACACACACACACACACCACATGTATTTCACATAAAGAAATATATATGGGACTTTTGTGCAAAAATTTTGGGAAGATCTGTAGAATTGGATTTGGATTTGAAAACTGTATTTTACCCAAAACCTGATTCCCCCTGGGGGAAAACCCACAATTCTACATAAATTATTTTCTAAACCACTTCATGATGTGTAAACACTAAACAAAAAGTCTTCACAAATATTCAGTTTACTCACATGGGGGGAGAAAGATATAGACATTTTTGGACCTTGCATGAAAGGAAGAAATCATCAAATTTTTACCTCCATAGAGGACACTGATAGGGTGAAATGGCTTTCTGCTCTGGTCACGTGGTAGTGAGTGCTTCCCTGCTTACAGTCTTTTAAAAATATTTTAATTGAAGTATGTTTATTTGCAGAATTGAAGAAGGAGGGCAGCTACAGTTCTTTCCAATTTTCTCCAGAGTTTGAAGAAATTTGCAAGTGAATGATAAAAACTCCCAATTTTAATCATACAAATTCAGTAGGCACAAGATGTCTCAGCAAAGAGGATCTTGTACAGGCCTGACATACATATGTTAATGGGGGTTGTGTGGTGGTGGTAGAAACTCCAATTGAAGTCTAACATGGTTGAATATACAGGCCCAAACCCAAAGTTTAAGAACTGAACACTCAAACATATAGGTGGCTGGTCAATTTCAGTGTCTCCCATATTCAGATTTTAAAAAATAATCATAATCTCAAATTCTTTTGATCACCAATATCACAATACTAGCAAATTCCTAATAAGAATGAACAGAAATGATATCCTCATCCATTCCTATCTCTAATGGGCTCAAAGATTTTACAGAAGTCTCACTGCACTGATCACACAATGCTTCCACCCCAAAGGAACCTCTGTCTCACAGGTATAATCAGGGACCTTTCATACTTGAATACTATAGCACTTTGATTTTATCGTAAGTGGCATGGTTCCATCCTGTGGAATTTTGGGATTTGCAGGTTAGGAAGGGGTATTTTTAAACTCTCAGCCAGAGATTTCTAGCACCTCAACAAATGACAAAGCTGCACATTTCATATGATGCAGCAAAAGTGAGTCATGGTTCTATAATTGCATAGCTGAAAGGGCACTACATCATCACATGTTTTTTATGTATATATTTTATACGTAAAACAGAGAATGCTAAGAGCAATTATCCAAGATTGTCCAAAGAATATAGAAATGAGACTGCCCTTTGCCCCATTCAAAATCTTCAGAAACCTGTAACTATATGCGTACCTGTAATTCTTGCTCAGATTACCACAACAGAGACATTTTATCTGTGTACTCTCTCTAAATGTTTTCCGGTCTCATATGTCTTTCTTAGAAAAAGCTGCAAGATGTCTTCATGAAATTTCGCTTATTTCAAAAGCCAGCAAATTTTGAGCAGCGGTTACAAGAATGTAAAAGAATTTTGGATGAGGTAAAATTGCAAGTGCCAAAGCTGGAGATGAGGAGTGTGGAGCAGGAAGCAGTGCAGTCACAGCTGGATCATTGTATGGTGAGTATTGTCATTGCAGTAGCTCACACACAACACCATGTATTCAATTTGCTAACGTATTATATATACATGTTTGTGTGTGTTATATGTAATATATTATATGTTACATATGTAATATAATATAACACATCAGCCTCATGAGTGCTCTCTTGCGAATTTTATTAAGTCTCTTTTCTAGTTCTCAGCCAGCATCATACTACATTCCATGAACTCACTCCACCATTCATATGTTTATTTACTCATCTTGGCTTTAGACACTATCTTTCATCTAGCATTTAAAATTGAACTTTTCACCTCATCACCATACCCACAAGTTTTGAATTTTTATTGCTCTTCACCCATACAACCTGTTCACTCATAGCTATGTTTCTAGGCACTTCACTCCATGCATCCGATGAAGTAGATTTAAGTCTATAAAAGCTTATACTACCAACTTCTTTCTGCCAGTTTGTCTCAAAGGTGCTGCAAGATCTCTTTGCATACCATTTATTCAAATAATCTACCATCTCTGTATGTGCCCCCAAATATTTAAAGTAAAACAGTTTTTCTCTTTTTCACATGTATGTTGGCTAGAAACTGTATAAAACTCTTAGCGAAGTGAAATCAGAAGTGGAAACAGTCATAAAAACTGGCCGTCAGATCGTACAGAAACAGCAAACAGAGAATCCTAAAGAACTGGATGAAAGACTCACAGCTTTGAAACTGCAGTATAATGATCTGGGTGCCAAGGTATGTTCACCACCTTTTAATACAATTTTAAGTGTTGTGTCTTACTTTTAAAGTAAAAAACATCTTGTCCTTTTAAGAGCAATTTTGTTTTCTTTCTTAAATTATTCTTATTTGTGTTTACTTTCCAATTGAGAAAATACATTACTTCCATTAGGTGAATATTTAGAGAAGCCAAATAATTATTCAAATAATGTAACTAAACTTTTTCATTTCATCTAAGTTCAAATATTCTGTGGAATACATCCCAGCCCTTTAAAGTAACTTTTAACTGGGTTTTTTAAAACTTTTGCCCTAATCTCTTATTCATGTTTAATTGGTGTGCAATGGGAACTACATTTAGCATGAAATATATGTTAAGTATGAACAAGCACCTACTGATTTGCTGTATAATAATACCTCGAAGATACATCTTCCCAAAAGAGTTTGTACCTTGGAACTGATATGGTCATTTGTGAACTAGTATTTTTGTGATTCTTTTTGTATCTTATTTAACTTCATATGGATTAGAGTGAAATATATCGAAAACTATTCATCAGCATGTTTGCATATGTAATTTTAATGGTAATTTTAGAGCACTTATAAAGACTAAATAAATTCTATAAAACAAAAGGATCTGTTAAAAAATATATTATGTCTGTAATTTAGAGGAGAGCATGGAAAAGGAAGACATGAAAAATTAATTAGAAGTGACATGTTTTTATCTTTTGAAAAAAGTAGCCGTGTTAGTTTCTTACAACATAAAAAGGGGGAAGAAAGGGACTGGAGGTAAGAGAAATGTATCAGCATGCTTAAGATGAACTAGTTTTTATTTTAATATGAGCTTTCATGGATATAAACCCACTTCTGGATATGAAGTAGTGGGTTTATATCCATAAAAATCCATGCCCAAATAAAAGCCATTTAGTCTAAAAGGTTTTACTACATTTCTCCTACTCCTCCCCTTCCTCCTTTTTTTTTTTTTTTTGCTTTTATCGAAGTATAATTCTACTTAAATGTTATATTAAGTATTATTCTACTTAACTGTTCTACTTAAAATATTCGACTTGAATTTTTGAGTAGTTTAAACAAAATGCAAGAAGCAAGACACATGGAATGTAAATGTATTGGAGATCATTTAGATGACTTCGGAATGTCAGGTCAGAAGATGTAGCTAGAGTCTTGAGGAACTTTGGTGGTCCCCAGGTTCCAAGTAGGAAGAAAATCTCAGGGTAAGCAGCTCTTGAGAAGAAGAAGTTTGTATTTTGTGTGGGAAAAGTCTGAATAATCACTTCACCTATTCTCAGCTATAATAAGGACTCACTGGATCAGTCTGAAGAAGTGTGTATGTGTGTTACCCCTGAACTCAAATCAGTGCATTGAAAGTTCATGAGCAAATCAATGAGATTGTGGAAGAGACAGTTGGGCCTATCATGTTGTTTGGGGAGGAGAGAGCCAGACTTCTGGTTGTCCAAGCCCAGACAGTACTCTCAGTAGACTGGCATTAAGTTTTTCACAGGCCCCTGCAGTAATGTAAGACCTGGACAAATTCCACATTTGTCACATGTGCAAATTCAGTGGAGATGATTACAATTGCTGCAGCCATAATCATGTTTTGCTGTGTAATCAGTTGTCACCCCCCTCCCCTGGCTCTAGGTTACCTGGGCTTGATTGAATTCTGGACCCATTTATCCAATTTCATTTTATGCAATTACATAACCACCACCCCTGAGTATTGCAGTCATTATACATCATTCTTGCAGTAATGTTGTGAAGGAATAGCCATGTTAGTCTGTAGAATCAGTATGTAGAGAGATCTTGTAGCACCTCAAAGGTTCAACAAGATGTCTATACATACTGTTGTGAAGCAAGTTGAGCTATCAGATGTTGACTTGCTCAGAATCACCCATGGGCCTCATAGTTGAGGAGTGTTTTGAAGTCTGGTCCAAAATGCTATCCACTATGACTAGAGCATGGAATGGGAACATGTGAAGATTATTTACAAATTTCTTATGTTCAGCAAAGGAATCTGTTTTGTCATGTTGAGACAGTTTATCAAGAAATAACAATCCTCCCCAAGAGCTCTCATATCTAGGCTGAGAAAGTACAAGGACCACTTTTTTTAACAAAAAAATCTGTATTTTTTGCAGAAAGATTGCACACAAAACTACTGTTGTTCACATTGGCGAAGCAAATCACACAGACACAGTAAGCATTAGAGAGCCCGATTGATTAGAAAGATGAAAAGAACCCATCCAGTGTTCCAAACTTATAAAATCCTCATAGCACAATTTAAGCTGTTGTTGTCTTGCCTAATTTGTCCAGTTTAGGCAGTTGGTACAAAAATAATTCTTACAAATATTAGAACAGTCATCAATACAAGCATAAAATATATTGCTGTATATGAGAGGGGAAAAATCATGGTTTTTCCTTTTCATACACAAGAATGAGTCAAACAAGGATTTGTATCCCTGTTTTAAAATCTTTAGCCACCCAGAATTAATTGATTCCACTGATGTATCTCCCTAAATAATAATGTCAGCAACAAAATATCACACATTAACATCATTAGAAAGCCATGCTTTCACACTGTGGCTCAGACTGTATGTTACATGGAACTCAGAGGTTTTTTTTTTTTTTTTCCTTTCAAAAAACCTAAATCAGTCACTGGAAGTAGCAAGTCAAAAAAAAAAAAAAAGGGCAAGCAGAAGAAGAGTAGTTTATTTCTAGTTTGATTCAGCTCAGATACCATGTCAGCTGGGAGAAGAATGATATAGGGATGATATGATAATCTTGTAACTTTTCCACTTCTCCCAGATCTTCTTGAGGAAGGTCATTCTGATGTGATGAAGATGCTAACAAAGAAAACAACACTTAAACAATGACTGTTCCTTCAACCTGACTAGACTAATTTTGCTTTAGGGAGAAAAATACAGAGGATAGACTCTTTCTATTTCATATATTGTCTAATTTCATTCAGCTATTGGGAAATGTGTCAAGAGAGGGTATGCTGAACAGCTGTGTAAAAAAAAGACCTTAAGATGGCAGTGTTTCCTATATATTTTAAATAACATTTATTTTTAAAAAAAATGAGAAGGGAAGAACATGACATTAGCTCATGACTGTATGCAATCATTGTTAGAATTATTTTAAAACTATTTCTGATGAAATACTGAAAGATGCAAAGAAATGTAAAGTTAAAATTGTGCCTTTACTACTATCCTTTTTATAATCTCAGTACTTTCCATGGTAATTCTGTATGTTCAATTATTCCAGAAATTAGAATTATAGAAATAAAGTTAGCAAGCCTTAACATAAAGACAGGTTGTTTGCTGCATAAGAACCAAAATAGATTCATGTAAAGCTATGGAACACCCTTAAAGACATGGAAGTGCCAAAACATCTAGTCCTACTGAGGAATTGGTATTCAGGACAAGAGGATACTGTCAAAACAGAACACAAAGAAACAGAATGGTTCCCAATTGGCTAAATGAGTTAGACAAGGCTGCATCCTATCATCCTACCTATTCAAATTATATGCAAAACATATTGTAAGGAACATAAGCTTGGACATGGAAGAAGGAGAAGTGAAAATAGGAGGAAGGAATATCAACAATATGAGATATGCTGATGACACCATAATACTCTGGTGGTGCAGTGGTTAAATGCCTGTACTGCAGCCACTCACTCATAGACCACAAGGTTGCGAGTTCAATACTAGCCAGGGCTCAGGCTAGACTCAGGCCTGCATCCTTCTGAGGTCACTAAAATGAGTACCCAACTGTTGGGGGGCAATGAGCTTACAGTTGTAATCCACTTGGACATCCCATAGCACGATATTAAGTGGTATATAAATGAAGCTGCTTTGCTTTGCTTTAACTAGCAGAAAATCTCACAGACCTGGATCAACTACTGAGGAAGGTCAAAAAGGAAAGTGCAAAGGCAGGCTTATTGTTGAACATAAAGAAAATAAAAATAATGACCACAGAGAACATACACACATTCAAACTAGACAATGAAGAAGTAGAAATAGTAAAAGAGTTCTCATATTTGGGATCAAACATTGATCAGAATGGGGACTGCAGCCCGGAAATCAGGAGATTAAGAATGGGGAGGGTGACTATGAAAGAACTAGAAAAGATTCTAAAATGCAAAGACATACAACTCAGCAAAAAAGTCAGAATGATACAAGCCATTGTATTCCTTATTACCATGTATCCATGTGAAAGCTGGACAGTCAAGAAAGAAGATAGGAAGAAAATCAACTCGTTTGAGATGTGGTGCTGGAGAAGAGTGCTGAGGATTCCATGGACAGCCAAAAGGATAAACAAATGGGCCCTAGAACAGATCAAGCCAGGGATATCCCTAGAAGCCAAGTTAACAAGACTAAGGACTTCTTCAGACCAGCCCAAAGGGGTGGCCTGGAGGCAGAGATGGAGAGGGGCCGCCACACGCCAGCTGTGCCAACCCCAGCCTGATGATGTCCTGATGTCGTGTGCCATTATGCACAGCACACAGCATCAGGACATCCTCCCAGTGCAGTATCCTGACATGCTGTGCCAGAAAGGGTGTTAAAGAGCCATGCACTGGCTCTTAGGGTGGCCTTTTGCCACCCCTGAAAGGAGTGGCATTTTGCCACTCTTTCAGGGGCGGCAAAAGGGGGATCAGGGCTGCGGCACACAGTTTCCATGGCCTCAATCTGCGGCTAGCAGGGGAGGCCCAGAGCCACCCATCTGCATAGCCCCTTAGGCTGTCATATTTTGGACACATCATGAGAAGGCATGAATCATTGGAAAAGACAATAATGTTAGGAAAGGTGGAGGGAAGTAGAAAGAGAGGAAGGCCACATTCATCAGGGGTAGGCAACCTTTCCCCTTTAAGGGCCGAGGGACTTCAGCTCTCAGAAGCCTCAGCCATGTTATCCAATAGCTCCTGGGATTCTGGCAGCTGAAGTCCCTCAGCCCTTAAAGGGGAAAGGTTGCCTATCCCTGTTCTAGATGGATGGACTTTAATAAGAGAACATGAATATGAGTTTGCATGAGCTGGGCAGAGCAGGACAGGACAGGGGATCCTGGAGATGTCTCATCCATACGGTCGCCATGGGTTGAGAGCAACGCGAAGGCAGTTAACAACAACAATAACACAATCTTATGTGCTTTTCACTTGCCATTGAGACTACTGGATCATGTAAACTTTCTCCTTCTGAGTAAACACATGCATAGGATTATGGTGCTAAATTCAGAGCTTGGAGCTTCACTTTTTGGACTACAGCTCAGAATATCCAGTAGTCATCCATGACAGTTTTCCAAGCTTTGATTAGTATATATGTGTGTACAAGCCTTCATGTTGCCTGACAACCTATGGTTATCCCATGAATTTCATACTCAGAGGTGGTTTTGGCAGTACAGAAAACAAGGGATATGCTTTTATAAATAATAATAATAATAATAATAATAATAATAAGAAGAAGAAGAAGAAGAAGAAGAAGAAGAAGAAAATGGTTAAATTGGAAGATCAAGAGTTTAAATAGATTTAAAAAGTGTTATCTAGAAATAAAGGCATTACCTAGAGCTTTATCTGATCATAATCCCCAAATTGTGTTTTTAGAACAGCGGCATATAACAACAACAACAAAAAATGGAGATTGAATGAGACTTTATTTAAAGACCCAGAGATTTTAGAAAAGGCTAAAAAGATCTTAAGAATTTTTTTAAAGGAAAATTTAAATAAGGGTACGAACGTTTCTGTTGTGTTGGATACAAGCAAAGCTGTTTTAAGAGGGTTTTTTATCTAACAAATTCAATTATCCAGAGAAAGAGAAAACTGAATAAGGAGACATTACAAAGATTACTGAAAGAACAGGAAGATATTTTTTAAAAAGACCCAAATAATAAAAAGATAATTAGAAAAATAAAATCAATACAACTTTCTATGGAAATATTGGAGGAAATAGAAAGGAAATTTAAAAGATTGAAACACTACAATTTTGAACACTCGAATAAAATGGGTAAATGGCTATCAACTAAGTTAAAGAAAGAAATATAAAAATGTCAAATAATTAAAATTAAATAAGGGGATAAATTATACACTCAACAGGAAAAAGTCAAGGAAGTGTTTTTTTTAAAAAAATTCTATGAGAAATTATACACAGAACAATCGATAGATAAGGAAAAATTGGAAAACTTTTTGATAAAAACTATTTAGCTACACTTAGCGAGGCACAAAAAGAGAGCTCTGGTGCCACAATAAAATACACTTGCATTGGCACAAAGGACTCGCATGCATTGTTATGGGTAAAACACTGTAGGCC
>JAIPUX010001232.1:89944398-89961365 GCA_020142125.1 Phrynosoma platyrhinos | reverse complement strand
GGTAGGATTGCCTCCGTCTAAAGCCCCGTGTGAAAACGTCCAATGACAAGTCTGAGAGCAGTACTACATAATTCATTTTCTTTTGGATGAGAAAGTATGTTTTGAGACTTGTCACCTTTGTGATATAATCATTTGTTTTAATTTCGATTCACTTTTTCCTGTCCTTGGACTCATGTGATCACAACCAGCTCACACACACTGGAAGCATAAACACACTCAGAGAAACTCCAGGTTTTACAGATTAAAAAAAAATGCAGGAAAAATAATGCTTGGAGTGACAGAGACTGAGTGAAACCCTATGAGAAGTCAGTGGCCTAGACTGTTGAGGGATTGTCAAGAAGAGTGAAAACCAATGAAACTGATAAGGGTGGGAAATGGAACAGAGCAGTTAGAAGATGAAATGGTAATACACAGATTTTAAAAAGTGCAGAAAGAGCTCTTATCACTATCTTCTTATAGCTATTCTCAGTTTTCATTTGGTGTTCTCTAAGAATCTTTTTTTAAATGTCCCCAGGGATGAAAATGAGAACTGTTCATAGTCATGAATGGGAAAATCAAAGATATTAATATAACTGGAATTTTGCACTAGTGAGTCCAGCCCTTCTCTTGGAGAAAAAAAACTCAGGATGTTTTTTGATCAGTGGACAAACTTATGCTTATAATGAGACATGTTACCTTTGGTCCTCTGATTCTGGCAGTATATACCCATTATCATTAAAAACTATTAAGATATTTTCCTCTGTAGATGTGTCTAATTCCTATTATAGTCATTGAAGTTGATAGCCATTGCTGTCTTGTGGCAGCAAATTCCAGTGCTTAACTATGTGTTGTGTGATTATGTACATCCTTTGGCTTCCTGTAATTCTCCCACTTTTCAGCTTCATTGTGTTCTGATTTTACAAGAAAAGGGAGAAAAACTATTTCATCCACAATTGCTCCTCACCATTTATAGTTTCATAAAACTATATCATGAATTCCATTCCTTAGCATGGAGCTTCCCTCACTAGTAGGTTAACTACAACCATCAGATCATTTTGTTTGTATGTTTTCTAATAGTAATAATAGTAATAATAATAATAAAAATAATAAAAATAATAATATTTATTTATATCCCACCCCTCTGCAGAGCAATCGGGGCGGCTTATAACATTAAAATTTCCATATAGATATATTAAACAGAACATAAAATCCCGAATCCCACCCGCCCTTTAAGAAGTAAGGATTCTTCTTATTCTAGGCCCGATGGTGCTGGGCCTAGCGTCTCTCCCCAGATGACATCAGATGGTAATGGAGGGAGGGCTCTTCTTCTTATTCCAGGCCCGATGGTGCTGGGCCTAGTGTCTCTCCCCCAGATGACATCAGATGGTAATGGAGGGAGGGCTCTTCTTCTTATTCTAGGCCCTCCCTTCTTATTATTCTTTTTCAGCACTGCAACATGCTTCTTGCAATACAGTGCCTATAGAGTACAGAACTATGTACCACATTCCAAATGTGGTCACATCATAAATTTGTATAAAGAAATTTATATATTTGATGTGTTATAGGATATGTTTCCCAATTATTCCTAACATGAAACTGGTCTTATTTTGTAGTTAGCTACACTAGGTCTATGTTTTCATTTACTCTCTACTAGGAGTCCAGATACATTTCCTAGTCAGTCATCATCAATTCAGCACCAAGCATGAAGGTCTAGAGAGAGCTCACCTTACCTAAAACCAGATAATTTGTGGCAGAACTGGGATTTAAACTTCCCTGTTTCATAACTCACATTCTACATTATAACCACTGCACTGGACTATGTCTCATAAACAAGTGGGTTCCATTTCGGAGGGAGTCACATAGATTAATGTTATTATCATCCTCATTATTAGCCTTTGAATGATAACTTACAGAAAGAGTAACCTATTACTACAGTGTGCCAATTACTACAGGTCCATGTATTTATTTATTTTTTAATGAGCTAGAAGCCAGCTAATAATTTGACTGACTGTTTGAAATGTTAGTTTTCCTAGACACATTTGTAGCCCAAATATTATGCATCTGGAGGTTAAAAGATAATACTGAAGGATAGTGAACTGAAAATAAGCTGGTGGGAAATTGTAATTGTGTGTATTAAATAATACAGCAAAGTAATGTATAGAAATTTCTGTCTTCACTGTAAGAGCAAATAATATAGCCAACACCATTTAGCATATGGTCCATCTAACTATACAACAACTGTTTGATTCTTACAGCTACAACATTCTGTCTTTACTGCAATAACTATTACATTTATAGGCAAAAATAAAAGTTGTACACAATGTTCTCTTCAGGATTCAGAAATGTGTGTTTTGCATGTGCTATTTGTAAAACTAAGGGCCTTTGCAGACTGCTAGAAATAGTGCAAATTGAGTCCACTTTAAGGGTTAGGGTTAGGGTTGGGGAATCATGGGAACTGTATTTTATTGTGGCACCAGAGCTCTCTGAAAGAGAAGGCTCAATGTCTCAGAAAAAAACAATTCCCATGATTCCCTAGCACTAATCCTAACCCTTAAAGTGGACTCAATATGCACTATTTCTGGCAGTCTGCAAAGGCCCTGAGACATAGTGGATTTACACTACATTTTCATCAATTTCATGTTCTGTCTGTTATAGGAGACTGCACCTTCTATAATTCCTTACTACTGGTCATGTTGGGTAGGATTAATAGAAGTAGCACGAAGAAACATCTAGAGGACTACAGGGTCAGAACCCCAGGTTTAGAGATTTATATCAGTTTTTCTTGCTAGATTGAAATGAAAAAAACTGTTGCTTTAAAAACAACCAGAAGGCAATTTTTCCTTACATTAATTCTAAATCTTCAATGGAGACAGCAGCATTGCTCATATTAGTAAAACAATTTATAGCTGAAATTATTTTGAATATGCTTCTCCTATGTCTTTGAAGGAGCAAATTTGGAAGTCTTCTATTCTGTAGCACTTGGGACAGAAATAGGAATTCTGCAGCTTTCCATGTATTGTTTAACTGCAGCCATTTCCAGTTTACATATGGTGAAGAATTCTGTCAAGGAGTTTCAGTTCAGCAACATCTTGAGGAGCACATAATTCCCACCCCTGACTTAGGTCCACTCTTTGAGCTGGACCTATATGACTGTTATTTCTATCTTTTTTCCTCTGTCATTTCTGTTACTAACTTTTAAAATAAACATGTTGCTGCTTTCTTATGTACATTCAGACATATCAGAAACACATGGAGACTTTTGATCAGAATGTTGCTAACATCACCACCTGGATGTATCAGACAGAAATACTTTTGGATGAATCTGAAACACAAAGACCTCAGCAAAGGGAAGATACTCTTAAGGTAACAAATAAAATTTTCTCAAATCATTTATTATTAAAGCACAACAGGTAGTGTATGTCCAGCATTTGTTCCCTGTAAGTTGAAACAATCTGTTTGAAAGGGTAGCAGAACATGTTTTTTCCTATCCAGCCGCTTTTAACTTGCTTAATTAAGTAGCATAAATGTAAATATTCAGTAGGAAAAAAGTAAATAGTAGAGTAAATGTAATGTTCAGTAGGAAAAAACAAATATATTATTCAAAGCTTGAGGATTTCATGATGAGTAGAACACTTATTTTTAAACCTCTATCTCCTGAATACTATTTATATCTGTTTAAAAATTGAACACAAGCATTCTTTTATCAGTTTGCTCCTTTTATCAAATATCTGTTCTTCTGAGAATTGTTATATATTACATATTCATGTCACTTCAAAGATTTTAGCTCTGCAAGCAATGATTTCACATGACAGCATTGTATTAGAATTTGATATAATCCTGGTGGAAGTGGTTTATCATTTGAAGAAAGATATGTAATATATTATAGGAAGGGATAAAAATCCATGTATAATCATGAAAAAAATATTTTAGGAAATAAAACAGAACGCCAATATAAGAGGTACCTTATTCAAATACACAACAAGTAATTGTCTTTTCAAAGTCTTCCTTTGTTCATTTTCATAACATGCAAACTCCTTTGTTCTCACAGTGCTTCTCTTCACCCCTTCAGAAAGATTCTTCTTCACATTTCTGACCTCCATCATTCTTACAGAGAATATTTCTTCTTGCACTACTTTTCCCAGTAAACTCTCTTACCCTGATTGGTACACCTTCAATTACTGCCTTCTTCAGCAGCAATGCTAAAAACAGCAGAAGGCCTGGCATTGAAACCCAAGGGCCTATACCCCTTCCCTCTAACAAATTTCTTCATTTTCCTTCCCCAATTTCTGTTAGTATT
Organism: Phrynosoma platyrhinos; assembly: GCA_020142125.1. Classification (NCBI taxonomy): domain Eukaryota; kingdom Metazoa; phylum Chordata; class Lepidosauria; order Squamata; family Phrynosomatidae; genus Phrynosoma; species Phrynosoma platyrhinos. The sequence continues at coordinate 89,957,089 of JAIPUX010001232.1, read as the reverse complement.
GGGTGGAGAGTGACAGAATATATCAACATGGTCATGCCCAGTTTGCACAATGAGATGTCATGATTGCTGCTTCCAATGTAAATTATGCTGCTCTGGTAATAGAAGGATTTAAATCACATTTTAAAAAACTATACTAAATCAGTTTTTTATACACAAAAAGAATTATACTAAGCTGTTCCTGTATGACTCTCCTCTTGGCTCCTCATGACTGTTACTGGACTGAATGTGTAGCATCATTCCAGCTGCCAGTAATGCTAACCCTGCAGTAAATCTTAGATGACACCACTAATTCATGTTACTCATATCCATCAGGATGGTACTTAAAGTATGATGTCTGTGCACACATGCCCTGAAAAATGGCTTTGTGTGCCATCTCTGGCATGCACGCCAAAAGTTCGCCGCCATGGCTCTAGAGCAGGGGTCCCCGGACTTTTTGTTCTGGGGGCCAGTTTGCTGGCCCCCAGATCTTCTGGGGAGTTGGAGGCGTGTTTGCATGCGCATAACTCCAGGTGCCATTTTGGAACACAAAATGGCACCTGAGTAGTGCACATGCACGCATGATGCGGGGCACTAGTTCGTGTTCCAAAATGGCGCCCAGAGTCATGCGCATGCACGCACAATGCTGACCATATGCACATGACTCTGGACACCATTTTGTCTTCCAAAATGGCATCCAGAGCTGTGCGTATGCGCGAGGCATCGCGTGCGCATGCACACAATGCCAGGTGCCATTTTGGAACACAAAATGGTGCCCGGCGGTGGCAGGACTGCCTGCACGCCAGTAGGAAGACCTCGGCGGGCCGGGGCCAGCCCATGGGCCGTAGTTTGGGACCCCTGCATTGACAAGGGCGATAGAAAAAAAGCACTAACAATTTTCAGAACAGTTTAATAAAACTGGGGGAGGATTTTTTTCTGATAGAGTTCTTAAGTGTTGACCAGACTTCATCAGTGTCTTCAACAGTCCTAAGTGTGGAGCAAAATCACAGTGATTTGACATTGAACTAAGATTTTCAGGAACGGTAAATGTCAGCAATGAAATCTTTCCATTGGTATACAATCCTGTGTCAAAAATTAACAAATTAGTGCCTATTCCATTGCTTTCTATGAATTTAAAGTGTTGGTGTATAATTGTTTCATGCATGGCTACAGTATATTACAGGTATGTGCACATATCAGGATACATTTTTCATTTTGTGTGGCCTGAATCATCTTGGTGCACAATGCTAGTGTATGTGACAGCAGAGTGATCCCCAAACTGTGCCCTTTAAGAGATTTTGGACTTCAGCTCCCAGAAGCCTCAGCCATGTTGGCCAATGTTAGTAGTAGTAGTAGTAGTAGTAAATAAATAAATTTTATTTGTACCTTGCCCCTCTGTCGAACAATCGGGGTGGCTTACAGTGGTTAAAATTCTGTACAACATATTAATATACTGTCCAACATACCCCAAACCCTCCTACCCCTTATAAAAGAAATTAAACCAATAATAACATTAAAACATGAAAATTAAAACATCAAATAAAACAAAAGCATTACCATAATTAGATAAACAACAGTAGACATAGCAGTGATCGCAGCCAAAGATGGGGAAGAAAAGGGGATGGGGGGGGGACTCCTGAGGCTGGGAAGTCTGTTCAGGAAAGGCCTGCCAGAAGAGATCCATCTTAACAGCCTTTTTAAAGCTGCTTAGGGTTGCAGTCTGACAGATCTCAGCTGTTACATAATCTGGGAGCAGTTACTGAGAAGGCCCTCTGGGAGGTCGCCGACAGCCTAGCTTTCATTGGCTGCAGCAAGTCTGTGATTCTGGCAGCTAAAGTCAAAAATCCCTTAAAGAACACAGTTTGGAGACCACTGTGATAGCAGAGGGTGGCAGAAGGCCATGGAATCAGTGTCCATGAGAGAAATAAGGCACTGGAGAAATAGGATCTGGCAACTCATTGTCATAACTGTGTTCCTATGGGGAAAAAAGTGCACCACTGGTGTAGTGCCCCAATAATATTTGTTCCATTAAGACATCCATGATTTTTTTACTCCAAGGATTAAGATATATCTCCATGTTCAAAATTCTTTTTTCTTAATAGCAAACATTGGGCCATTGATGTTCATTTTAAGGCAATAAGAATTATTGCTATAATGTTGCAAGAAATGTTTGTTGATCCTACATTATATCATATAGTTCAGTATGAAATGTTGTATGCTAAATCATACTAGGGATGTTATCACACATGGGCCAGAAAGTGATAATAAAGTGGAAATGAGGCATTCCGAAAATAAACCTTGATTCCGCAAATGGCTTTCACACGTAATTACCTTAAATGCGGAATTACAGTAAGCGTATTTAACGTTCACACACAAGTGAGAAAAGCCTGTAAATGTACTAGAAATGATCTTCTTGCACATGCGCAGATAGAGGAATGCTTGCTGTGGAACCATGGAACCATGGGAAAAAGCAAGGAAATGCTTCCAAATGTGCATTTGCTTTTCACATTATGGTAAATGTGAAATTACTGTAATTTCACAAATGCATTTCCTCAAAAGTACTGAATTTCAAAAGATCTCGGATAACACCAGTTTCTGTCCAGTTTCTGTGCGACGTCATGTGAAATCATGAGGCACAAATCCAGTTTCTGTTTGGGATTTGTGTGGATTAACCAGCAGATTTCCCCCATGTGATAACGTCCTAGGATACAGCGTTCACTATTTTGATGATACTGCTTCTTAAAGTGAGGATTTTATTACTCAAAAAAGTTGTTGAAGGGGGAAATGTTACGTGTGATATGGATACTTGTCCAACTTGTTTAATCAAATGTGTATTTATCTTGTGTTTCACTGTCTCTAGCAACTTAATTTTTTTTTTTTTGACTGTGGAGAACTGCACAGCTGTGTGCTTAGACACAGACATTTGTTTGACATTTGCTTTATGGTTTTGCTCCTTATTCCTTTGCACACTTTCTCTTTCTCTCTTTTTCTTCCTTCCTGCCTTTATTACTAACTTCAAGCCCTGTCTCTTACTCATGGACTGTAGCGCTTAAAGACTGAGCTGAATGATATGCATCCAAAGGTGGACTTTGTCCGTGACCAGGCAGTAGACTTGATGACAAACCGTGGAGATCACTGCAGGAAAGTAATAGAGCCTAAATTGACTGAGCTCAACCAACGATTTGCTGCCCTTTCAGAAAGAATTAAAAGTAAAAAGGTAGGAAGAAATACCCCTTTGCCGTGCTACCTAGACATACTAAATAAAGTGTATCAAAGAAATATTTTTATAGCAGGTTTTCTAAGAGAAGACCTAGCAAGTATAAAAATGAAATGAACATGTCTCTAAAAATAATTGCTGCTACTACTATTACTACCATTTATTCTACTCCTACTACAGTGGGCCCTCAGTATCCACTGGAATTTGTTTCTAGGATCCCCCATGAATACCAAAATCTGTGGGTGCTCTAGTCCCATTATATACAATGACATAATAAAATGGCATGTCTTATATAAAATGGCAAAATCAAGGTGCTTTTTGCATTCTTTTAAAAACATTTTTTCAGGCAGTGGATGGTTGAATGTGAATGACGGAGTTGGATGTGAAGATTGATTGTACTTAAAATGAGCCTAAAGATTAAGATTTGACATATGATTTTGTGGATTAAACCTCACTCCAAGGTGATCTACAATATATAAATAATGTGGTTTGACATCATTTTAAGTGTTGTAGTTCTATTCTCTAGAATCCTATGGATACTATGGATTGGTAGTTTTATAAGGTCTTTAGGCTTTTGTGCTGGTGTCTCACAAAACTACAAATCCCAGGATTCTGTAGGATGGAGCCATGGCAGTTAAATTGGTGTCAAGCTGTATTATTTCTACAGTGAAGAAACACTTTCAGATGGTTTGTGTATGTCATGTTTATACTCAATGTTCTAGAACCAAATTAAATATTTGCTTCCACAAAGTAAAGAATCAACCAGTCCAGTAGGGGGTGGGAAAGGAGATTTATTCCTGTGATCCTAGAAGTTATACTATCATTCCAAAACATGCAAAGAGGACTGGCAAGGAAGCTAGCATATGGTTCTCCTCTGCATAATGCTATTTTTAATAATGGTGCAGCTACGTGATTTTAGGCATGGGCCTTCATTGTGTTTGGTTCCCATTCCCTTTAGATGAACATACATATTACCTCAGTTGTGAACTATGCAACTCCATCCTGTCACTCCATACTTGAAAACTACTTCTGTTTTTCTGCAGTGCTGAAGTACAAGCATAGAAAAAAGCATGTTTGCCAACATGTTAAAAAGAAGAAGAAATACTACGAGAATGTGCAATTTCTCATTTTAATACATTTAAATCAGAACCCAGTCATGACTACAGGAGTAAAATTGAGCTTTCTATTTTTGCCTGGTGCTCTACACATTACTTGGACATTACTTTTAGTGTTGCTAAATTTTGTGATGCTGTATGTAAAGGTTTTGTGTGGATTAACCTGGGTAAAAAATCAGCACCCCCATCCCTTAACTTGAAAATATTATCTGTTTTATTCCTTGTCTTGCCCATTCATTTTAACTATTATTTCTTCTTCTTTATATATATATATATATATATATATATATATATATATATATATATATAGTGCTGGTTATAGCACCTACTGTACTTTGTGGTCATGTTAGGTGGAGAAGGGTAAACTTAAATCCAGTCTTTTCATCACTGGGTTTTAAGGTGACTCCACACTGGTCTTTTTCTGAAAGAGGTAATTAAATCACAAATTAATGAGAGTATAATATAAGACATAGACTTTAAAGGATATCCCTGTATTTAACATTCTCCTAATGTAACCACAGAAGAACATAAGAATTCTGGATATACTTTTGATACATTCAACCAACAAATTATCATTTATATTCTTTGTGCATTCATGTACAGTGGGAAAATGTGGGTAAAAGGTGACTATTTCAGAAATTAAGTAACATAAACACAAATGTTACACTGATTAGCAAAATCTGGATTTCTTACTAGTGACCATTTTAACATATGTTATATTTTGATGTGTCTATCTAAAATAGAATTTTGTGACAGTAGCAAACTGTCACATTGCATCATCTGCTTTGGTACAGAGATCAACAAAATCAGCTTAGATTTTTGGCTTGCATACAATATTTCAACTTACTTTTCATACAGGATCAACATATAATTATTTTCTAAATAAAGTATTAGAGTGCTAATTACATCCCCAGAGATAGACTCACCATTAGGTAAGATGATGATTGCTGGAGGCAGAGATTTATGGATATTATAAAGACAAATTCAGTTATCCAGTATATTTGTTCTAGTATGTTTGCAAAGTTGCCACTTATATTTTCTGCCTCATGTACTAAACATCTACACTGTGAATTAGAAAGCTCTTTTGCTTAAAGCTGGTAATGACCACAAAACTCATTTACTTGAAATAATAGATCTTATTTCCTTCGACATGTTTTCTTCAGTTAATGTAGTCATTTGCAGGTTTACTTTTAACTACTTTGCCCTTAGATAAGATTTCATCTGAAAAATGAAATTAAATGTGAGGTAGAATTTATTTATCAAAGAGTCATACTTCCTGCTTCAAGGGTTTTCATCTGCATTATATTAATACTTAAACTCAATAAATACTGGGGCCTGCTGATGACAAAGATCAATATAATTTTGAAAAATTAATAACATTTATTCCATTTTAAAAAAATAATAGAAGGCCAACAGAAGAGAGAACATAGCAATTTTAGCATTATCAGCTAGTAAGGATCTGTTGGTCCTGTGGCACACTTCTGAGGCCAACCTGGGCAGCTGAACCAGCTCTTTGCCACCCCAGACCTGCACAACTTGGCAGTAGGTAGGGGCCAAAATTAAAGTGGGCTAAACATCTTCGGGTCGCAGATAGATTTAAATTAATTATTAATTAATTATTAATTATTAATAATAATTAATATTATTAATATTAATTCCATCCTCCTCCTGCTCTGCCCAGCCCTCTCCTTAGGAGAAAGCCGAGCAGCGGAGGAGCCTTGCAAGGCCAGTGTTTGCCCATCCTTCCTCTCCGCCACTGTCTGGCCTTCTCCTCAGGAGAAAGCCGGGAGGTGGAGGAACCTCACAGGGCAAGTGCTTGCCCATCTCCTCCTCCACCATCTGGCCTTCTACTCAAGAGAAAGCCAGGCAGTGGAGGAGCCTTGAGGGGGGTGAGCATTTGCCCCTCTTCCTCCTTCACCACCATCACCTAGCCAAGTAGCAGATGACCTTTGCAGGGTAAGCATTCACCCTTCCTTTTCTGCATGGCTCTCTCCTTGGGAGAACATCAAGAGAGCCTTGAAGTTGTTCCACATCCTCACGGGGTGCCCAAATTTTTTTGGCAGGCTGCATGCTGCCCCCGGGCCATATATTATGCAGATCTGCACCAGGCAAATGAGGCTGGGATGACTGGTAGTGTCAGGGATCAAGGGATCAAAAGTATAAGAAATTTGAAAGTGGGGAGAATCACCTGGGAGGAAGTCAAACAAATAACTAGCAAGTGTAGAGGAAAAGCTAAAAATGAGCTCAGGCTTGCTAGAAAGTTAAGAACAATAGAAGAGGCTTTTTTTGTTATGTCCATAACAAAAGGAACAAAAAAGGAAATAGTAGGGCCATTGCATGGAGAAGACGGTGAAATTCGAACAGGGGACAGAGAAAGAGCAGAACTACTCAGCATATCCTTCACCTCATTCTTCTCGCTAAAGAAAATAGTGCTCAGCCTGAGGAAAATGAAGCAGATGATGCAGATGGGGAAATGAAGCATAAAATAGGTTAAAGGGGTAGTACAGGAATACCTGATCAGTTGTGCAACATTCTAAGGTGTGTGTGAGAGGGATATGAGTGTGATTGAAGGGAACCTGGCAACTCTAGAGACTGGATCTTCACAGCTTTTGAGAAAGTGAATACACTAGTGCAACTAATTTTTACACCAAAGTAATATCTCAATCTCACTTGCCTATTTTTTGTCTTCCAGAAATGTATACTCTCCACTTAGCAGTTATAGCTAATATTCATTGACAAGTATAGATTTATATAAATACATTATTCTACTTGCCCTTTTATTTTGAGTCCCTTTCTTAATATATTAAATAATAATAATAATAATAATAATAATAATAATAATAATAATAATAATAATAATAATAATAATTTATTTATTTATTTATTTATATTTTCCCGCCTCTCCCTACGGATCGAGGTGGGAGTACAACAATAAAATGTACAACAATGTACAAGGATACAATAAAAAACATAACAAGGATAACATCAACAAGCCATACTATATAAACAGTGCAAAATCTAATACCTTAGATGCCCTAGCCTAGATAATCAAACAACTTCTTCGACCGGCTATTATAGTACCATTTATCACCATATCTTAATACTATCTTTGTTACTGAGCTTTTCACTGTAATGTCAAAGCTCTATATGGTTAATCACAGCAAGTTCAGACCACAGCTGTATTGCACAGTTTGTAAAGTTATTTCTCAGATTTCAGTAACCTGAATGTTTTGATGTCATCAGTGACATTTGCTTCACTGGTTTTCCCAGACTAAAGATTTATAAAATTAAGTTTGATAACATTTGTTCTGATATAGAGCTTTGGTGAACTCACTACATAATTCTTACCACTTCTTGGTCTTTACTTACTTATTTATTCATAAGACCTACCATTTTATTGGATGCTTTACAAAGCTAGCATGTTGTTATCAGAAAATATGTTGACAATGAGAATTCTAAAATCTTAGTGAGCAGTGCTGTCTTTTACAAAAGCCATGCTGATTTTTTAGTCAATATATCTTAATACTTATTCTTAATATTACTAGTTGTAATAATGCTCTCCCCTAATTTTCCTCTGACAGACCTTAGGCTAACAGGTATAGAGTTTCTTGACTTCATTCTGAACCCCTTCAAAGGCTGGCTTTATCCGGCCTACATTCCAATGCTGTGGTAAAAGGTTAATTTTGTATAATAATTTCATTTTTGTGAGATTAACAATTTCATTTTTTAGTTCCTTAAGACCATTTAGCTGTATATTTGATTGATATACATTTCAATTAATCAGCCCTATAATTTCATTTATTTTTTTATTTCTGTAACAATTCCAAATGTCCTCCATAAAAAGAGATTTAGGCATGAGTACCAACCAAATCTGGATAAATTAATTTAGAATTCATTCAGATTTTCTATAATCATTCTCCTACCTTCCTTATGATCCCTATACATTTACTGTATAAACTTCTTAGTATCTTCCGGGCCTCATTAATATTTCTGGTTCTTTTAAATGCATGTTTATTCTTTCTTTCAGTTATGATGAGAGAATGCTCTGAGGCATTCAGTTATGATGAGAAAATGGGGTGGATGTCAGGGTGTTCCAAGCTAATTGGATTGTTCTGATACAGGTTTACCTTCCCTTCATCACCCACTTGCCTCCCAACATCATAGCTATCTGAACCATCTCAGTGTTTCCCACATACACACCTCAATAGTGATTACCTATCAATTTATAGGATGTAAAAGCTGAATACCACCTGAATGATGGGACATTCTGTACTCTTGCAAGTGCAGGTACCTCTAAAAAGCTACCCCTTTTATAATATAACATATCCTCTCACTCAGATGGGATGGCTTGATACTTTTCCTTCCAAATCCTACCAGGAGAAGCTTTGGCAATACTGAGTGTGGTGCGAGGTGAGGTTAATGAATGGCAGCTGAGGATTTCCTCTGCCAAATGCCTGAATGTTGGTCTGAGATAGTTTGGGGTTTGGAAAACTCATGTCCTATCCAAGGATCATACAATCTTATTCCCATTGGAAGTGGATATGCCCATGCAGAAATTCACCTGAGTGGTAGCCATCTAGTTTCTGTCTAAAAATGTCCAAGAAGGAGAGTTCACCATCTTCTCAAGTATGCTGGTCCACTTTTTCCTGACATTCTCTCTATTGTTTAGTTGGAATCCTCTTTCTTGTAATTTGAAGCCATTGGGTTTAGTTTTATACTTTGGAGCAACAGAATGTAAATTTGGTCCATCATCTATACAATGCCCCTTCAAATACTTGAGGGTGGTTATCATATCATGCTTCCCTTCTTTAGAGTGAAAAGATACAATTCCCTCAGTATTGAGAAGAGTCTTCCAAGCCAGATTAAGGTGAATGAGCATTCACTTCCAAGCCAGGTTGAGGTGAATCAACATTCATATCTTTTAATGGATTAGATACAAATGAGACTTGCATGTGCAGGAAGACACTTCTCATTGAAGAGGAGTTTTGGTCCATACTTTCTGCTACTTCTCCTTTTTAATATGCAGTCTCCTTTTTCTTCACTGACTCTTTGGATCAGTCTTTCACCAGGATGCTTGGCCATGGGTTCAGCAGGAAAAATCTCAAACCATCCCTGCTTTTCATTAAACTGTATGAATATTTATAGAAAACCTGTCCCTATTCCCATTACTAAACATCTGTTAATTATCACTGATAATGTTAAATAGGACAACAGAGGTAAAACAGAGCTAGCAAACCTTGTGAATCTATAACAATTTGCTCTATAAGCAGCAATCGAAAATATGCCTCTTTTCTGTTTGTATAATATTATTGCCTGGATCCAAAGATCATATTATGTGAGCAAACCAAAGAGGGAGTTACATTTTTCCCGTTGATTTTGTCTTCTTCCTGTGGATTTCTATGTCATATGCCATTATGACCCCTGAATTTTAGGAATATATTTCCAGGAATACAGGGAAATGAGTCTTTTAATCAATTAATAGAAGTTAGATTCCTAGCCATTTAAAATATGGTAAATTGATTGGTGGAGAGTAGGTCATCTGGCATTTGGACCATGGAATGGTCTAGGTAAGAGGTGGTGAACCTTGACTCTCCATGTTTTCAGTACAACTGTCAAAAGTCTTACCACACTAGCTGAAGTTTTGGAGCATATTCCCCTCTTCCAGCAAACTACATGGTATTTTGGTGTATTCAAAGATGACGGATCTATCACTCATTTGAATTTTGTATTATTATTCTGAGTATTTGTGAGAACCAGTTTCATTTTTCATACATTTTAATAGTGAATTCTGATTTAAGTTGCAGGAAGGTTTTGGTTGGTGCTATCACATTAGCTGAATAAGTTTATGTCTAACATCTGAAATTCTTTGAAGTAGACCTAGTATCAGGCAACTGAATAGTAACTTTCATCTCTTTTTGTTTGTTTGTTTGTTTATGATTGATTATAATGCATCACATCAACCCAGTATCATTAAAGTTTACAAAAATGAAAGTTTACTGTCAAATAGTTTGATAATTTTATATCAATAATAATAATAATAATAATAATAATAATAATAATAATAATTTATATCCTGCCCCTCTGCAGAGCAATCGGGGCAGCTTATAACATTAAAAATTATCATAAAATACAATCCCTGCCCCTCCCCAAAGAACACCAGAACCCACCCACCCTTAAAAAAGTATTAAACAATTTCACAGTTTAAAAATACTTAAAATACATTTCATTAAAAAGACAAACCCTAGCTGCAACAGAGAATAGGGAAGGAGACTCTTAAGGCTGGAAATCTAGTCAGGAAAGGCCTGCTGGAAGAGATCCATCTTGACAGCTTTCTTAAAGCTGCTTAAGGTCATAATCTGACAGTCTTGTCTGGCAGGCCATTCCATAATCTGGGAGCGGTTGCCAAAAAGGCCCTCTGGGAGGTAGTAGACAGTCTCATTTTTATAGGCTGTAACAGATTTCTCCCAGAGGACCGGAGTGCATGGGGTGGATTATATGGGAGGAGTTGGTCCTGAAGATAGGATGGACCCAAGCCATTTAGGGCTTTAAAGGTCATAACCAACACCTTATACTGGACTCGGAAACGAATAGGCAGCCAGTGAAGAGACTTTAATACTGGTGTTATATGGTCTCTCCTTGATGTACCCGAGACCAATCTGGCTGCCATGTTATGTACTAATTGTAGTTTCTGGACCAAGCACAAGGGTAGCCCCATGTAGAGCGCATTATAGAAATCCAGATGGGAGGTTACCAGTGTGTGCACCACAGTTTCCAGGTCCCTTACTTCCAGGAAAGGGTGCAGCTGGTGTATCAGCCGAAGCTGATAGCAGGCGCTCCTGACCATCACATTTACCTGATTAGTCATCTGAAGTGATGGATACAGGAGCACCCCCAGACTGTGAGCACAGTCCTTAGCGGAGAGTGTGACCCCATCCAGGACTGGAGGTTGTATCCCAAAACCTAGTTTCGGGGCTGTTACTGCAAGTACCTCCATTTTATCTGGATTCAGTCTCAATCTGTTTTTCTTCATCCAGTCCATTACTGCCTTAAGACAGTCATTGAGGGGAGAGATGCCATCTGAAGCCAAAGCTGAAGACCAAGACATGGAGAAATATATCTGGGTGTCATCAGCATACTGATAACACCCCACCCCATGACTCCGAACGATCTCTCCCAGAAGCTTCATATATATGTTGAACAGCATTGGGGACAGGATGACACCTTGAGGGCTGCCACAGTTAAGCTCTTTCCTATTAGAGCAACTGTCCCCAAGCAACACCCTTTGAGATCTGCCTGAGGAAGGAACAGAGCCACTGCAACACAGTGACTCCAATTCCTAACCCTCTCAGGTGATCCAAAAGGATGCTATGATCTCTTGTGTCAAAAGCTGCTGAGAGGTCTAGGAGCACCAGCAAGGCTACACTACCTTTGTCAATGCTCAGACAAAGGTCATCAGCCAAGGCAACCATGGCAGTCTCAACTCTAAATCCTGTCCTAAAGCCAGTTTGAAATGGATCTAGATAATTGGTTTTGTCCAAGACAGCTTGGAGTTGAAGAACAACCACCCTCTCAATCACTTTGCTTTAAAAAGCTAGTAAGGAGACCATTCTATAGCTATTCATATCCAGGGAGTCCAGGGAAAGTTTTTTCAGAAGCGGCCTAACCGCCACTTCCTTCAAACAAGGTGGAACGTAGCCTTCCTCAATGCATCCCCCCCAAGACAGACAGCCATGATGGGCAAGGATCAAGAGGGCAAGTTGTCTTCCTCACTCTACCAAGAAGCTTGTCCACATCATCGGTACTCACAGATTGAAATAGATCCAGTATAATTTTATTAACAGAGTTGCTGGACACCTCATCACTTGATTCTGTTGCAATACTGGCATCCAAGTAGGCTCTTATCTGAGAGATTTTATCTGCAAAGAAGTTGTTAAACGCATCACAACAGGCCATTGTCGGCTTAAGTAGTGGGCTCTGCACCGGTGAAACCCATGTCAGCTCCCCTACCACCCTCCACCAGATGGGACTCTGCAGACGCAATACGTGCAGAGAAGAAAGATCCCTGCGCTGCACATATTGCCTCTCGATAGGAATAAAGAAAATTCCTATGACGAGTCTTGTCAGATAAGAGTTGAGTTTTCCGCCAGATGTGTTCCAGTCGTTGTTCAGCCCGCTTCATCTTCCTAAGCTTTTTCATATACCAAGGCTTCCGGTTGGAAGCAGGTTGGAAATGACACTTGGGAGCGATTGTGTCGATAGTGTTGGCAAGATCCGTATTCCAGATATTCACCAAAGCTTCGACAGAATCACTGGCATTAAAAATCATTAGACCCTTTAAGGCTTTCTGGAATCCATTTGGTTCCATTAGCCTTCGAGGGCAGAC
>JAIPUX010001232.1:89923012-89941299 GCA_020142125.1 Phrynosoma platyrhinos | reverse complement strand
GAATGGAGGGAGGGCTCTTCTTCTTACACTAGGCCCGATGGTGCTAGTGTAAATGACAACCATTAAGGAGAAATTAGGCAGATTTCATATGAAGCAAAGATTTATAAGGGCCACATGCAAATTGCCTAAATTTCTGATACAGTATTGTCCAGTTTAAGAAAACGTCTGTCTTGAAAAGGTGTACATGATTCCATGTACATGTTTTGCCCCCAAATGTTTCATCTAGACAATATGCTGGATGTAGATGTGCAGATCTAGCTATATTTATATTTAAAACAAATTAAATTATGCACCTGTGGTTAATTTGTGTGATCAACAAGGATGGGAAATATGTATAACAGCAAAGAAAAGTTGATAGCAGCACTTTGATACATTTAAATCTTCTCTGAAATATTTGCTACCTTTAAATCCTCTTGTAATTTAAAGGAATTATCTACAATGTATGTCTTCAGCATCAAATTGATGGAAAGCTTGGAAGCTTGCCTCATCTGTTCAGAAACAGAGAAATAACAAATGAAAATATGATTCAAAACCAATTTTTCCCCATTCCAAGTTTTCTTTTTGAATTATATAAGATAATTAAAATACCTGTTTTAGGCATGGAATAATCTCTGCTCACATAGGTGAATTTCCTCAGTTTGCTTGTGTATGTTGTTTACTTGTTATAATGCTTTAGGATTATGTTGATCCATGAACATTCTTCTAGTATTTCCTGTAACTTACACTCCTATCCTTTCAATTTTATTTAAATTTCCTATTTCTTACAGTGCAAAGGATACACTCCATCATTATTCACTTTTTATTTTTATTTTGGTAATATTCCTGCTGACAAGGTGCCAGACATTGGGGAAATTCTGTTTCAAGAAATGTCATTCATATCTAGTTCCTATCTTGACACCTCACTGCTTTCTGAAACAAAATAACACCTTCTACTTCTCTTACACCAGCCATTCAATGTCTATCTCCACCTATACTACTACTGCCACTGCTTTTGTCCATTGCAACTTTTGCTGAAGGGACACTTCTGGAATCTAATCCATTGATTCAGAAGAACATCAACACTTTAGATTTTTTGTGGTACAGTTTAGTAAGATCAAGGAGTTGATCTTATGTCTGAAGACTTAAATGGTATACATAACATGTCCAATTACTTTAAGTATTTCACCATTTAATCTATAGCTATAGATTAGATTTATTTCTCCAAGTCAGTGATTTCCAAGAAGTACTTTGCCCAGTTCCTAATCCTCAACTCTTGCTAAAACTATACGTACATTCAACAGCAATTTTCTAGAACCTTTAATAATAATAATAATAATAATAATAATAATAATAATAATAATAATAAATTTTATTTTTATACCGCCCTTTGGTGAACCAATCTGGGCAGTTTACAGCATTAAAAGCATACAACATAAACAATATATTTCCCTCCCCCCCTTAAAAAGTTATCAAACTGTATATCAATTAAAATCACAAAACAAATTAAAAACAAAAAATAATACAAACCAATTTTAAACCCCTGTAACTACAGTTCTAAAAAGGGGAGCTATGGAGATGCTGCTGAGGAGGAGGGGGGAGATTCCCAAGGCTGAGAAATTTTAGTCTGGGAAGGCCTGCCAGAAGAGATCCGTCTTGACAGCCTTTTTGAAGCTGTCCAAAGATGTTAGTTGATAGATCCTGTCCGGCCAGCCATTCCAGAGACTGGGAGCGACAACAGAAAAAGTCCTCTGGGAGGTAGCTGCAAGCCTAGATTTTTGAGGATGCAACAAGCTCCTCCCAAAGGACCAGAGAGCACAGGGAGGATTGTATGGGAGGAGGTGGTCTCTGAGATAGCTTGGACCCAAGCCATTTAGGGCTTTAAAGGTAATAACCAACACCTTGTACTGGGCCTGGAAACCAATTGGCAGCCAGTGGAGGGACCTCAAAACTAGAGTGATGTGGTCCCTCCTGGATGTTCCCGACACAAGCCTAGCTGCCATGTTTTGAACCAACTGTAGTTTCTGAACCAGGCACAAGGATAGCCCCATGTAGAGCACATTGCAGAAGTCTAGCCATGAGGTTACCAGCACATGCACAACATTCTCGAGATCCCTTACTTCCAGAAAAGGGAGCAGCTGGCGTATCAGCCAAAGCTGATAGCAGGCTCTCCTGACTGTCGCATTTACCTGATTTGTCATCAGGAGCGACGAGTCAAGGAGCACCCCCAGACTGTGAACACAGTCACTGGAGGAGAGTGTGACCCCATCCAGGACTGGAGGTTGCAACCCAATTCTTGGTTTCAGGACTCTTACTGTGAGCACCTCCGTCTTGTCCGGATTCAGTTTCAATCTGTTTTTCCTCATCCAGCCCATTACCACCCAAAGACATTCACTGAGAGAGGAGACGCCACTGGAATTCGAGGCTGATGAATGAGACATGGAGAAATAGATTTGGGTGTCATCAGCGCACTGATAACACCCAGCACCATAACTCCGTATGATCTCACCCAGCGGCTTCATATAGCTGTTAAACAACATCGGGGACAAAATAGCCCCCTGAGGGACCCCACAAGTGAGCTCCCTCTTACTGGAGCTACTGTCCCCAAGCAGCATCCTCTGGGACCTACCCGAGGGGAAGGACAGGAACCACTGCAATGCAGTGCCTCCGATACCTAACCCCCTCAGGCGTCCAAGAGGATGCCATGATCTATCGTATCAAAAGCCACTGAGAGGTCTAGGAGCACTAACATGGTCACACTACTCCTGTCGATGCTCAGACGCAGATCGTCGGTCAAGGGGTGGTTGGTAGACTAGCAAAATCCACAAACTATCCCTAGTCCTCAGGATTAGGTACATACACTTGAAGAGGATCATGTTCCAGACAGGTATCCTGGTCAAGATCACGTTGTTCTTATGAACTAGAGCCACTCTGCCCTCCCAGCCCACTTCCCCTCACCTGCTCACTGATAGAGTACCCGGCTGGGAGGGCCTGCGCCCAGGTGACTGCGCTATCCTCCCCCAGCCAGGTCTCTTTGAAGCAAGCCAGGTTGGCATCCTCATCCAAGAGGAGATCTTGGATGATGTGGGTCTTATTTTTGACCAACCTGACATTGCTAAGGAGCAAGATGAGGTCCTGTGGAATGGTTGGTCTGCTCTCCAAACCATTCTGAGAAACAGAGGGAACTGAAGGCAGGATAGCTTTCAAACAGCGATCCCGTCTTCTTTTGTAACATTGGTTCCCTCTGTTCCAGCCATACCCCAGCACGACTCCAATAGCTGCCCCTGCCTCATCCCTGGCATCAGGTAAGGTGGTAGAGTTTAAGACTGAGATTTCTATTATCATGAACTTCCATGAACTTCCATGAACTGGAGGAGAGTTCCATGAACTGGAGGAGAGAGAACTGTGGACTCATGTAGAATCTCAGCTACTATCCTCAGGGCAGGCACCTACTTGTTGTAACTCTGTAAAGCAGGGAATGGCAGGATCTGTTTTGGCTTTTGGGACCTAGTTGCTTTTCTTACTAAAATGCTGAGAACTACTACCCAAACATAGATGATAGTTCAAGGAGAAGAATTATGATCTAATTATAAATCATACATAATGAATTATCACTGAGTTACCAGAGAATTGTGATTCTAATACAACTGTTGGAAAACTGGCCATAGCAGCTGGTAAAAGATCTGGTCATCAGTGCACTAATTTGCTAAGAATAGATGCTGAGACTGAGAGGAAACTGTTAGCACAGGGCCATCCATGGCACATAATTTGTTTTCTTGCAGTTGGATATACTCATATTGAAATATTGGGGGGGGGGTGTCAAGAAACATTTGGAGTTCTGCTTAGCGGTGATCACCCAGAGATCTAACAGTAGATGAAACAACAATAACAGTTGTCTCTTGTTATCAGAAGAAAATGTTGATTAACTTAATGCTTGTGTTTTGTTTTGTTTTTGTAAAAAAAAAGAGTGAGGAGGATGAGGTTACTGTGAAAGAACTGCTTCAACGAGGAGATGTGCTTCACCGAACGATCAAAGATGAAAGGGAGAAAGAAGAAATAAAAACTAAACAACAGCTGTTGCAAACCAAGCATAATGCTCTCAAGGTAGAGGATATAATTTATAAAAACATGAGTCTTTTTTTTTTTTGCCCCTATATATTAGAATTTGTGGGTGAGGGGAGTTCTAGACCTCATCTTTTGGCATTTAAAAAAAATATCATGGAAGAGCAAGTGGATGAGAAAGCAAGTGTGACAGCCAGGTTGTGATTAACAAAAATTTTGTTGCTTTCATGTTGCCTTAAGTTCACATAATTATGGTTTCAAGTACCTTTCTAGCTGGAGTGGATAAAAATGAACTATTAGCTTTTATTTAAGGATATATCTGTTGTGCAGATATAATTAATTGTCAGTATAAATTTTTTATGTTTAAAATAATGTAGGAGAAGTAGCACTATGTTTTATCTTGGTAAATATGTATGCTTGCTGTACTTTTGTTACTTCTCTCATTCACATGATGCAGAAAACCAAATAACTCTCTCCAGCTGAAACACATCTTATGAATCTGTTAAAGACCAATCAAATCAGGAACTTTAAAGGGCGGAAAGCATGCAAGGCCACAGTTATAATTAATCCTATTACCTTTGATTTCTGTCCCAAAAAAGTGTAGTGAAGGAAATATGCTAATATAAACAGATTGTTAAAAGGTGATTGTTAATATCACTTACTGAGTTTGCAAGAAGTTTTGCATAATTTTTATGATTTTACCCGAGGATTTTTAGGCAAGTTAAAAGTGCTTGTCTTTTCAATCTCATTGATGTATGAAATAAATCATCATAGTTTACAATGTTTACTTATCCTTTCTCATTGAGTACAAAAATAATAGAAGAAAGTGTTACATCATTCTTCATCTTTATATAGAATTAATTAAGTCATTTCTACATGATCAGTTCATCCTATCCCATGTTTATCAAAGGAATAGAGAGTAAGCAGTTCTGTCTGGCCAGTTCTAGTTGAACACAACTTTTTTTAAAAAAAAAAAATCATGAGTGAACAATACCACCAAATTAATTTTTAGTATATTTTAGATAGCAGAAATTAATCTTCTTGAAAGTTGAGTGAATGAACAGGGGGTTTTTGTTTCTTAATTAATTCTTTGGGAAATCAAATTAACTTTAATCTGTCTTTATTGGACAAATTTGGTGTATCTTTTGTGCTGATGCAAAGCTGTAATGTGTTGCTTTTAAGTTCAGATCTCTCTTACTGATCAGTATGTTACTAACAGTATTACAGAGTCAAGCAGTGGTTTTTGTTTTTCATTTTGGTAGCTCAGTAAAAAAAACTTGGACATAAAGCAAAACTGAACACTGAGTATAAGCAATTATAAATAAAATATATTGCAGATTAAATTTTGAGTGATATGACATACATTTAGTTTATCTGCAGCTTGTATAAAACAATAGCAAAACTCTAGGGCAGTGATGGTGAACCTTTTAAAGACTGAGTGCCGAAACATAAAGGTGTTCCAGCATGGGGTGTTATCTGGTGCTGGGGGGGGGCTTCTGGGGCAGTGACAGGGCTCCTGGGGGTTGGACTTCCACCTTCCAAGGGTGGGACCTCCTCTTCCCCCCCACCTGATCCCTCAGCTGCATATCCGAAGACAGCTGAAGGCCTAGAAGAGCAGGAAAGAGGAGGAATAGGTGCACTCCTGTTCCTCTTCTCCCCCCCCCTTGCATGCCTTGTCCTCCTCCCCTCCCTCTGCTCTCCTAGGCCTTCAGCTTCCTCCTCAGAGACAGCTGAAGGCCTGGGATGGAATGGAAGAGGAGGAACAGGTGCATTCCTCACTGTCTTGGGCTTTCAGCTGTCTCCAGGGAGCCAGCTGAAGGCCTGGAAGAGTGGGGGGGGGGGAGGAACAAGCACATGCTGTTTCTCTTCTTCCCTGCCATTCCAGGCTTTCAGCTGCCTCCAGAGAGGTAGCTGAAGGCCTGGGAGAGCAGGGTGGAAGAGAAGGAAGAGATGTACACCTGTTTCTACTCTTCCCTGTCATCCCAGGCTTTCAGCTCTCTCCAGAGAGGCAGTTGAAGGCCCAGGAGATAGGGAAAGAGGGCAGGAGAAGAAGAGGACCAGGCGCACTTCTGTTCCTCCTCTTCCCCACTCTCCCATGCCTTTGACTGTCTCTGGAGAGGCAGTTGAAGTGATTAGAGGGCAGGAGAAGAAGAGGACCAGGTGCCAAGAAGCTATCAAAACCATGTTGAAGAACCTATGGCATGCATGCTGTCTGTGGCATGTAAAGCCATTTTGGATGGCATGCGGAGAGACAGGAGGGTGGGGAAGAGGAGAAACAGGCATGCAGTTGCTCCTACTCTTCCCCTGCCCTCCTGTCACTTCAACTGCTTCTTCAGAGACAGCTAAAGGCTTGGGAGGGTGGGGAAGAGGAGGAACAGAAGTGTGCCTGTTCCTCCTCTTCTCCCCACCTCCTGTGTCTTCAACTTCCTCTCTAGAGACAGCTGAAGGCCCGGAATGGCAGGGAAGAGTAGAAACAGGTGCATGTCTCTTCCTCCTCTTCCCCCTTGCTCTCCCAGGCCTTCAGCTGCCTTCAGAGAGGCAGCTGAAAGCCTGGAATGACAGGGAAAAGGAGGAACATCATGTGCCTGTTCCTCCTCTTCCCCACCCTCCTGTCTCTCTGCATGCCATCCAAAATGGCTTCACATGCCAGAGATAGCATACATGAAGTAGGTTCATCAACATGGCTCTAGGGAATTGGGGGAGAAACTATCAAAACCAGGCTAAAACTAGTCTTCTTTGGACTTACTGGCTTAGTGAGAGGCTATCCTGCAGCATTCCTCCCTTATTTAAAGGTCCTAGCTTGTCAGTCCTCTGAGAATTTCCAGAGCAGAAATTAGATTTAAGTCTGTTTAAGCAGTTTTATTAAAATAATGCTTAACAAACCACAAACAAATAAACAAAGGATTGTAGCTTTAATGCTCCCATTAAGAAAGAACAGCACATTTACAAGATGAAGTTCATAGTACACAGCTGGCCTTAGTTCAGAATCATAGAAGTTGCTCCAAAAGCTGATAATAACATCTAAAGGCTTCTTTTCCCATTTCTTTTAATTCCTAACTTCACCTTCTATAACTTAATATGTCCTCACTTAATTTTGTTTATTTATGCTAAAATATAAACTATTTGTTATAGCTGCTGCTTTGGCCTACCCCAATAATGGAGTGTTATACTAATCCTTCTGTTTGTTACTGTTTATTTTGTATTATCCAAATGTACTTCAACCCTTTAGCATTAGAAAATTTTCACTCTATTAATCATGTTTATGGTAACTGTCTCAGGTACAGATGAGATGTGCCAAGTGGTGATTTCCTCTTTTTCTTCATTTGTGTCCTGGCTTAATTCAGCATCACTCCAGAGCACAATCCATCCTTTTCAGTTTATATAAAAAGTGACAATGGATAGGCCATTTATTGGTCCTTATAGGACCTGATAAGCCTATACCCTTGTAACTGCATAGGCTTGGCCTTCACTTTAGATTTGTAACTTTAACTACCTATTATATACCTTTGCCTAAGCTTTTTGCCTATATATGCCATAGATTCCTAGTCCAACATTCAAACTACATATTGAATGTTTGTGTCTACATAAAATAGTAAAAACAAAACAAAATAGGGGATCCAAGATGTTACAAAATACAATAAAGCAAATTTTGTTGCTCTTTTGTGCCTTCAAATAATTTCTGGCTTATGGTGTCCCTAAGGTGAACCTATCACTAGGTTTTCCTAGCAGAATTTGTTCAGAGGGGGTTGCCTTGCCTTCTTTTGAGGCTGGGAGAGTTTGACTTATCCAAGATTATGCACTGGGCTTCCATGGCAGAACAGGGATTTTAATCCTGGTCTCTCAGATTCCTAGTCCAACATTCAAACCACTAAAACATGCTGGCCTTATTAACAAATCATTGTCATATCTTATTTTGTTCCATAATGAGCAAATCAAATTTCAAAAGTTTTATTCCCAATGGGTGAGAATACCAAAGTTTAGAAGCATTTTCCAAAACCACTCCCTATATTTCAAGACTTTGTTAAAAAAATAATGCTTGCACACTGTTTTTTGCCCCAATCTTTCTCTCTCTCTTTTTCTCTGTTCACCAAAGCTCCTCAAATGCTGGTCTTTTCAGATTTGTTCAAGGACAAAAACTCTTGCAGCAGTTCACAGTATCCCTAGGCAGAACATATCAAAATTGCATTAATATTAAAATATAAATTTCAGAGGTAGCAATTAGACATAACCACAGTTAGTATTAAGTTTTCTTATTATGATGATCTAAAATGTATAATGTTTGGATTAAATACACCCTGCTTTCTATTTTAGTTATATTTCATTGTTGAGATCTGTTCCCTAAAGAATGTTATAGCCAGAAAAGCAGAATTTCATTCACACGGTGGTGATTTCCCACCTTCTCCTTCCCACTACAGGAAGAACTATGCTGAATGACATAGGACTTTATCACACTGGGGAAATCTTGTGCAGAAATGGGATTTAAATAGGAAAAAGAAACACAAAAGCAGGTAGATTTTTACACGACATCGATTTTAAAGTGTGCTTAACCCAAACGGAAAGTAGTCAAAAGCCGATTCTTTTTACTTTTGGAAAATCTCAAAATTAATCAAGTTTATGGTAAATGTCTCGGGTACAGACAAGTTGTGCCAAGAGGTGCTTTCCTCATTTTATTCATTTGTGAAGTATTAAGTTCACAAATTTCACAAGCTTGAAAATCTCAAAAGTAAAAAGAAGCGGTTTTTTAACTACTTTCCATTCGGGTTAACAACAGTTTAACAGCAATATGTGTGAAAATCAACCTGCTTTTGCAGGTTTTCCCAACATTTTAAATCCTGTTTCTGTATGGGATTTCCCCCATGTGGTAAAGTCCATAGTATCAGGCAAAAGGGAAGGAATCATGGGGGTACACTTTGTGCGTGCAGAGGTATCCTATATATTAATTACCTTTAGCATCATACACTCTGAAATAAAAACATGTGGAATTAGATTGACATATGACTGTTTCCATAGTAAAAAAGTAAAAATTTATTATTACGGCATACGGCCAGCACAAAGAAAAAGACAGCAGTCAAAACATTCAAAAGTATAAGCACATGTACACATGGCATAGTAATCCATACATGTCTCCAGACATGAGCCTTGTATTCAAAAGGTAAATATTTGGTTGAAAAAAGTGAGCAATTTGTGGTCATAGAATAATAGAATTATAGAGTTGGAAGAGACCACGAGGGTCCTTCAACTGCTTTTACTATGGTTACTATGGTTGGACGTTATAGTACAACAAAAGTTACTGCAGATTTCTTCACTACTTGGAAAGTCACTACAGATTTCCCCCTGCTCATTAGAAATAAAAAGAATATTTACAACTTTGCTTATTTTCCCCCATGTGACAACAAAGTAAGGCAAAGAGCAACATACTTACTCCTAGCTTAGACCATATTATTTAAACAGAGACATGAAAGAATCTTAACATTTGTAGGTTTTATTCAAAAGAATAAACGAATCTGATAATGTACATCTAATGATGATAATTAACAGTTCTTTTTTATGTTTTGTGACATTTTCACACTTTATTCCTACATGATAATACATGCATATGGACAACCATTTATATCATTATCCCCTTATTTGCAAGTCTAATAATGTCTGTACTGTGAATAGGATCTGAGATGTCAAAGAAGGAAAAAAGCTTTGGAGATTTCCCATGAGTGGTATCAGTATAAGAGGCAGGCAGATGACCTCATGAAATGGCTGGATGACATTGAGAAAAAATTAGCAACTATACCAGATCCCCAAGATGAGCAGAAGCTAAAGGTAATGCCATTTTTTAAAAATGATGTTGCATTTGTTTTGTAATGCAAATATATTAATGTATATGTTTATGTCTTTTTGTGTGCACAACTGTATTGATACATAGAATAATAGTTGCTCATTATTTACTGTAATTGTTTAAATAATTAAATTGTGCTTGTTTAAATAAGTATATTAATTTTACACATATTCTTGTAAATGCTGTAGTCAATATTCTATAAGACATAAAGAAATAAAATGCTATGTTTTCATGTATATTAAGTATACTGTCTTTAAGAAGCACTCTCTCTTTTATAGAAGTAAATTAATTAATTCTGTATCTTTATTCCAGATGAGCAAATGACTTATCGATATATGGATGAAATCTTTGTCATGTTAGCACATTCATTATCATCAGAACATATCCATGCATCATTGTCAAAATTCTAAAGATTTACTTACATGTTATCAAAGAATTGCCTCATTTATTTTGCATCATCTTCTTTTGCTTCATTCTCTGTTGAAGTTACCTGAATTTTTTTTAAAAAAAAATTCTCTAGCTATGTAATTGACAATCATATTGGGTATTTAATATGTACTCCAGTTGTCTTTCTAGTTACTTATCACACTGTGCTAAGAAGAATGAGAAAGTTAGTACATTAGATAGATAATCCATTCACCACATTTCCAACATATTCTAGTCACATAAATTTCTAAAAGCAATCAGCTAGATGACCCTAGACTCACCTATGTATCTCTTGTCTACCTGTAAACAATTTTTAAAAAGTGTCATTTTTTGTAACAATAAAATCAGAGGTGGAAATCTACACAGTATTTTGTTAATTCTTGGGTACTGATTATCTAGTTAGCTAATTTTCCTGGGCCCTGTATTGATTTTGCTCAATAGGAAATTGATCAAGAATTGGAGAAGAAGAAGGAAGAGCTGAATGCGGTACAGAGGCAAGCGGATCGCTTGTCTAAGGATGGGGCTGCAAAAGCAGTGGAACCAACCCTGATACAGCTCAGCAAGCGCTGGCGAGATATTGAGAGCAAATTTGCTCACTTTCGAAGACTCAACTATGCACAAATTGTGAGTTGTTCTTGGCAAACATTTTTGTTTGCAAATACTGCTACTAACAGAACTCTACTAACAATGAAAGATCCCTGTCCTATGCCAACTTGTCTAAAACAGCCCAAGAGGAACACTTTATTTTACAATGCAGTATAGTCTTTGTGCTACATGATTTGATCTGGAAAATTCCCTTAAATTAAAATACCAGGTCAAGCCAACATAAATAAGCCAGCAATGATGAAAAACAAAACAAAACCATCTTGGTTTTCTTGTGTTATTTGTTTCATAACATTACCAGTTCAAAACCGTCAGTTTGCCATACATTTATTTTGTTCAATAAACATGTGTGACTGAGAAATATTAATTTCCAATCTGCCATCCCATGCAAAATTTAATTCAATTTTATTTCTTTAAAATGAATAATCTATTAACACTCAGGAACAGATTGAATATTTTTTTCTTCCTACTATGTACACATAACTATGTTCTGCTTAATAAGAAGAATCTCTCTGTCTCTCTGAAAACATGCAGTTCAAACATGCTTTTTGATAACATGTCCCAGAAGCTCCAGATATTTAGGCAGACATCATTTGTTGGAAAAACTACCTTACATGAAATTGTACTTTCAAATAAAGTATGAAATCTGGATTGTTGGTGTATGGATTTGGGGCCTGAATAGGTCTACTTCATCAGAACAGATTAGAGTATACTCAAATTGAGACAAAGCCATAGTGCAAAATATGATATATTGGTATTTCATGGATGCATCAGATATTTAATACCTAAAGAAAGAAGATCATAATGATTTGAAAGAATCATCCTAGAAACCATTGTGTGTGTATGCATGTGTTCAAAAGTGTAGTTCAAAGATATATGGAGTGTTTTGGAGAGGTGATTCAGCAGTGGTGTCCTGGATTCATGTCACATGCAATGCTGTAGAGGAGTGACCCAATTTTGGTGGCCTCCAATGTAAAGAGACCAGGATCCTGTGCGTGCACTGCAACACACCATGATGCCACATATGAGTGGAAGGAGTCAAAGACAACATAAGGCCACACACACACACATGCACCCACAAGTGTTTGCATTTCCGATAAGGCAGCATGTGAATGGAGAAGAGAAAGATTTCTGTGAGTAGAGCTATGGAAGATAAGTTCATTCAAATTTCTTACCTTCTTACCTTCTTCTTTGCTTACTTGTGTCTTTGCAGGGAGATTAAGGGCCTCGGCAGACGACTAATTGAGTCGTCTTTGAGGCAAGGAAGAGGAGGGGCAGCCGCACGCACGGCACCCCTTCCTCTTCCTGAGGTCGTCCTCGGAGCCGCTGGCCCTCCACACGGCCGGCGCTCCGGGGACAACCTCCCGCCGCAGTGTCCGCACGCGCTGCAGCGGAAAAGGCAGGGAAAGTGCACCCTACGCTTTTAGGGCA
This sequence comes from Phrynosoma platyrhinos, assembly GCA_020142125.1. NCBI lineage: Eukaryota > Metazoa > Chordata > Lepidosauria > Squamata > Phrynosomatidae > Phrynosoma > Phrynosoma platyrhinos. The sequence continues at coordinate 89,928,971 of JAIPUX010001232.1, read as the reverse complement.
CATTTTCCCTGTCTTGTGGAAGGAGCGCTGATTTAGAGCTCCTTTCAGGGACGCCGCCGGAGCGCCGCGGTGTGGAGGCTGCACTCCCGCAGCGCTCCGTCCAGCGGTGTCTCCGCCGCCTCCGTCTGCTTCCCCCTAACTGTCCCCCTTTTACTTTTATTTTTAATTTAAATTTAATTTTCCACCTCTCAGTGTTCAGCAAGGGTGGGTGGGTGCTCAGGAAGGGTCAGGTCCACTTACCAGGTTCTTGGGCAGCTGTAGCCCCAGCCAGTTTCTGCTACAGCAAAGCAAACTTCTGTTCCTCACTCCAGGAGCAATTTCAAAAGGTGATTGTTTCCACCACACATTTTATCCTGCAAAAGTCATGATCTTATGTCTTCTAATCTACAGAAATGCCAGACTGTGGTGGTGGGTTCAGTCTTGCATGTGTTAAGGGTAAAATACCTCTTTCCAAGCCTGTTGAAATTGCACAATTGAATGTTGTGCACCCTGCAGGCCCTGGTAAAAGGGCCACACTTGTTACAACTGGGTCTGTGTCTTTTAAAAAGAAGTACATAATAGTGATTTATGGTTTATATAGATGTATTGCAAGAAAAGTATTGTCCATAAAGGCTGATTAAAGAAATGTGTAATAGGCAAGGATTGTATTATATGTGGCAGTTCCATTAATCTCTGGGTCAGTGTTCCACTTGTAAGATTAAAGTAAAGAAATACTCACCTCACAGAGATGTTATGAAGATCATAAACTGGTTTTACTTACAGAAAATATTTTCATAACCTTTACATAGAAAATCCCATGGCAACCAATATATTAGAGAACAATAAGAATTCAATGAAAGTAAGGAGCAAAACAGATGGCCCCTTTGTGGCAGCTTCCCGATGGCTTTGGTGCATGTTGTTTAGATAATGCACACCCTGAAGCCGCAGTGAAGCTGCTCACTTGCCCACACAGTGGACAGCTTTTCAGTGTTCCGGTGGTGCAGTGTTTAGATACCGCATGTCACAGAACTGTTGAAAAGTCACTGCGGCAGCAGCGAAAAAGCTAGAGTTTTACCAGCGCAAAAATGAGTGGCTTTCTGCTGCTGCTTTTTGTGCTGGCAAAATGGTGGATTGTGGCTGTGGCGTGTAGTTGCCATGGTCCCAATCCTGCATCAACTGTGGCGGCTTGATGCTGTCCCTTCGGGGCCATTTGTTGCACCCCTAAATGTAGTTATAAATCCCCATTACCCCATGAAACCGATCACCAGGAAAGTAATCTTCTCTGCTACTTTCTCTAATAATACTAGGACTGCATTTTAAGAAGGGTGGGCAGAGTTGAGTGATTTAGTTAATATCAAGCAAACTCAAACATACAATTATTATTATTACTACTACTGTGGACCTCCCTCCAAGAACTCAGGGTAGTTCAAAACATAATAAAACATAACCAAATATTTGCACTCCCTCTTGGAATTACTGTACAGTAGCCCTTCCCAATTCACAGGGGAATCTGTTCTGGATCCCCCCACAAAAATGGTGCCTCGTAACTATTCAAGCCCTATTGAAAATAATGGTGCAAGTGCAGGGTGCACACCACCATTTTGTCCCTACTCACTTGTCCCTCCCATGAAGAATGAGATTGTGGACTTGAAGTCCACAAAAATGGAGGGATGACTGTATATCTATTACAGCATCAGTCATTGATTCTGCTATGCTGGTGTTCCAGAACATCAAAATACTATAGCCAAAATACTCTTCAGAATATTATACAGAATGAAGACAGGACAACAAAATAGATTTTAAATTGGGTATACCTTTGTTTAACTTAAACTGATCCACAGTATAGAAAGCAGATAGCAAAGCTAACTTGAAATAATGTGAGCTTAACTGTCACCATTACAATAAGGGCAAAAGACCCAGCTCAAAGGCAAATGTAAGGTGATACCCCACTGCATGCTGCCTCAGCCAGATTCCCAAACTATATACACAGAAAGGAAGGCATAGCCATTGATTCAAAATTAGGCTGCCTAGCACTTATGCAGTCCACCAAACATTCCCCAAGGGGGTATCTCCCCCAAAAAGTCTGGAAGGACACTACCAAGTGGACAAATTATTATTATTATTATCCCACCCTTCTCCCAGGACTGGGACTCAGGGAGGCTTATAACACTAAAAAAAATGCAACTAAAAACATACAAAAATAGTACATTAAACCAGAATTAAATAACTGCAATAATTAAATTACTACAATAATTAAAACAAATTACATGCTAAAATATCAAATACTTTAAGAAGAATGTTAACAATGTTTAAAAACATTAAAACACATTCTTTATAAGCTTTCTGTTTTGAATGCCTGTCTGAAGAGGAAGGTCTTCACCTGTCAGCAGAAGTCCAACAGGAAGGGGCCATTCTGGTCTCCCTGGGTAGTCACAGAAAAGGCCGTATCTTGTGTCCCCACCAACCGTGTTTGTGATGGTGGTCAAGTGGAAAGAAGGGCCTCCCCGAGGATCTCAGAGGCCAGGCCAGCTGATATAGGGAGATATGGTCTGCCAAATAGCCTGGACCTAAACCATATAGGGCTTTATAGTCAATCACCAGCACTTTGAATTGTGCCCAGAAACAAACTGGCAGCTGTTTCAACAGGGTTGTTGTGCAATCTCTATAAACTGCTCCCATTAACAGCCTGGCTGCAGCTCTTCAGACCAGCTGAAGTTTCTGAACTTGAGAGGTAGTCACCGGGAAATCTAAACTGGTATATCCAGCTTTCCTGGCCCAGTGATGCCTAATTTTAAATAAAATACTTTTTAGCCAAATTCAAACATATCAACACAGTGGACAAAAGGCTAATCAACCAAATGTCAAAGGTGGAGATAAAAACAGCTCATTGCCCCAATATGACACAGAATGGTAAAAGACATTCAGACAAGGAAGAGCAGCATTGTAAATGGTAAATCCAGTTGATTCCTTGGATGCAGTTTTTTCTCTGCACAAGTTGTGTGGATCAGTTAAAAAGTCAGAGAGAGAGCTTTCTATTTCTTAAATTTGATTCTCGTACCTTTTATCCACAGATCTTGATAAATCACATTTGACTGTTTGTTACCACTCTTCCCTTTGATATCCAGAAACACAGTGCCTCACTTTGAAGGATGAATAAAAAAAGTCATGGCTGAAATAGGGCCAATATGTTGTGACTGGCCATAATGACTTTTTAAAGACACAAAGAGTTGATATCTGCACATTCTCTTTTACATTACTGTTTGTTAACAACCACATAAGCTGGAAAGAAAATTGTTGGTTTAGCATACACATACTTTTTATAGCACTTAGCAAGTATTGCACCAGTTCCACATCTTTGCAAACTGCTGTATTATCCTTAAGGTGAAGATATTATTATGCTAGTGTTGCAGACAGTTCTGTAGATATTCAAGACTTTGATGTTAGGCATGTTGTTTTATTAGTTAAGTAGGAAAAAGCACCCCACCCCAAATTCAGTAAATTCACTTAACTGAATCTATTTGTTTTTTGTTTTTAATTACTATTTAAGAAGTTGTCCAAATGGGAAAGTGGAAAAATAGTATTTTTAAGGTACGGTAAGTTAATAGATAGAGTTTGGTTTTTACCTATTCCCTTGAAAATTGTTCTGTGCTGAAATAACTAGGCTTCATTTTGCCCTGCCTCTGAATGGAAAAAATAATTCAGACAACCTTATGAGAATATGTTCTGGAAGGTGTCATGCAACAGCATCTGAATAATACTTCATTTATCCTTTGGAAACCATGGGCTGGGAGGGAGTGAAGTCTAGCCAAGCATTGTCTACTTTCAGCACAAATGCAATGGGATGTTATTGTGGGTGAAAATGTAGCCAGGCACCAATGTAGCAATTTGTTTGATCACTAAAGTGTAACATGTATATTTACATATTTATGTAGCAAATAACTGAATCTTCTCATTGACTTTCTATAGACACTGGTGTGCAGGAATATAAACTGAGCAACTTAACAAGTGTATTTGAGTAATAAGTCACCTCTGTTGGAAACAGTGCCATACAATTTATCTCCTCTTTCAAATTTGATGTGTTATTAAGACACAGGAAGGAATTGGATGAAATCTGTTACCTTCCAGCCACTCCATTTAGATATGAGTACTTTGCATTGCTCTGCCAAATGAAGAATTTTAATTGTGTGATCTGCAGTATGTCCATACATGCAAAGTGTTGTTATATGCCAGCGAGAGTTATAACGATAAAGTGAATTTAAATTTGTAGCTTTTGAATGTCTAACTGCAATAATGAAGACTTTAAAGCTTTAAAGTCCTCCCCCCCAAAAAAACCCTGCATCTATTAATTCAGCACAAGGTCACAAAGGTTATTCTCCTACTCCATGTATTATTTTCATTTTCATGATTGAATATGTTATTTGGGCAATGTGCCATGCAATTTTCACATTTTTATTCAATATAATACAGCTTTTACAATTGCTTTTAACAACTGACTGCAGTGCAGTTTGCTTAACAAAGATGCATTGGTGAATAGAAAAGATGAACAATTAACAGAAAAGGCTTCCCACTGAGCTGTAAAAAGGAGTTGTCACTTATTGTTTGGGTCTTTGTTAGAGTTAGTGACTCTTTCAAACTGAAGAGGGAAAGACACATGCAGACTGCCTTGGATAAACTGTGAAACAAAATAAAAAATGTTGCTATAAGTTTTAAGCAACAAGGAAACCTTACAATCTACTTAACTTATTTAATTGCTTAATCTCAGGTTCCTAAATAGCCCAAAGGCATCATATCCTGTCTGATCTTGGAAGCTAAGCAGGGTCAGCCCTGGTTAGTACTAAGATAAGAGACCATCAATGAATTCCAGGTACTGTAGGCTATATTTCAGAGGAAGGAACTGTCAAAACAACCTCAGTATTCCTTGCCAAAGAAAACCCCATGAATTTTTTTGATGTCCCCATAAATCAATAGGCAGCTTGAAGGCATATGCACACACAATTTTGTTCTGTCCTCTCTCTGTATTAATTTGAAATTGTGAGGGACTGCTATCTACATTTTTTAGCTAGTAATTGTCCACCAGGGCTTGAATCCCTGCTGGGCCATGGAAATCCTCTAGGTGACCTGGGGCAAATCACACTCAGCCTCAGAGGAAAGCAAAGGCAACCTCACTCTTGCCAAGAAAACCCCGTGATAGGTTCACCTTAGGGTTGCCATAAGTTTGATATGTCTTGAAGGCACACAACAAGAACAAGAGCAATTGTTTTGGACCGTTTGGGGCTATGAAATCTAATGGAGAGCCAAGTTTCAATGTGCATTTTAATTAGGAGGTACAAAATGGTGACTTCATGTGTAATTTGTAGTGATGGAAGAATATTCCAATACATTTTTAAAGTGTTTTAAAAGTGTTGGGAAACTGACAATTCCAGACTGATGTCAATCTTTGCAGTTCTACTCTTATTCTGTGACAAATTTGCATGTCAATTTTTTATACAGGAAATAGCACTGTTGTACAGGAGAAAATGTTTTTGTGCAGAAATATTATTTTGCACTGGCACAAAGGACACGAGATGCCTCTTTTGGGTTAAAACAGCCCACAACTTTTATTTAGCTGTACAGGGTCTATTTACGAGAATAAACTTCCAACAATTTTGTCACATGTGTAAGTGAAGGTGTAACCCACCAGGTGGGTGGACCTTCACTGCATGTAACAAAGTATGTAACTAAATAAATAACAACAAATTTATATAACCCCTCCCCTCTGGAAATGATGTCATATTACATCATATGATGTCATTCAGTTTGTGACGTCATGCATTTAACTGCATTCATCACTTCCTTTTAATTTAACATTATCCAATTTATCCCAATTAATTTACTTAACCATATTAATTTTTCTGTGGAGTAAGGGTCATTACCCGCCCTTAAACACAAAATAAGCACATTCTAACTCATAGACCCAAACCCATAAGTTGTGACAAGCTAA
>JAIPUX010001232.1:89879568-89891025 GCA_020142125.1 Phrynosoma platyrhinos | reverse complement strand
CCTTGTCAAAGGCCTTACTGAAATCAAGATATACTATATCCACAGCTGTAGACCCATGTTGGCCAAGTCCCTCGGCCCTTAAAGGGGAAAGGTTGCCTACCCCTGACTTAGAGACTAGGACTAATAATAATAATAATAATAATAATAATAATAATAATAATAATAAATTTTATTTATATCCCGCCCCTCTGTCACACAATCGAGGTGGCTCACAACAATTTAAAAACATCATACAATATTAAAATACCACCCAAATCCCACAAACCCCCACCCCTTAAAAAACAAATTAAATAATTTTTACATTAAAACAATGATTCAAACATATAATTAAAACAAACCACAATCAAACAAACAATAATAGGCGGGGCAGCATTTAAACCAAATGTAGGGGGGATAAAAGGACTCCTAAGGCCAGGAAACTAATCAGGGAAGGCCTGCCAGAAGAGATCTGTCTTAACAGCTTTTTAAAAACTGTTTAAAGTTGTCAACTGACGGATCTCATCCAGCAGGCCATTCCATAATTTGGGGGCGATGACGGAAAAAGTCCACTGGAAGGTTGTCGAGAGCCTGGTTTTCATTGGCTATAGCAAATTCCTCCCAGAGGACCGGAGTGTGCGGGGAGGATTACATGGGAAGAGGCGGTCCCGAAGATAAGTTGGACCCAAGCCATTTAAGGCTTTAAATGTCAAAACCAAGGGTAGGCAACCTTTCCCCTTTAAGGGCCGAGGGACTTCAGCTCCCAGAATCCAAGGAGCTATTGGCCAACATGGGACTATTGGCCAACATGGCTGAGGCTTCTGGGAGCTGAAGTCCCTCGGCCCTTAAAGGGGAAAGGTTGCCTACCCGTGGTCAAAACCAACACCTTATACTGGGCCTGGAAACTGACAGGCAGCCAGTGAAGAGATTTTAATACAGGAGTTATGTGATCTCTCCGCGATGTACCTGAGACCTCTCTGGCTGCCATATTTTGTACTAACTGAAGTTTCCGAAGCAAGCATCAGGATAGCCCCATGTAGAGCGCATTACAGAAATCTAGATGGGAGGTTACTGGTGCATCTCAAGATCCCTTACTTCCAGGAAAGGGCGCAGCTGGCATATCAGCCGAAGCTGATAACAGGCACTCCTGACCATCACATTTACCTGACTGGCCAGCTGGAGCGACAGATCAAGGAGCACCCCCAGACTGCGAACAAAGTCCTTCGTGGAGAGTGTGACCCCATCCAGGACTGGAAGTTGCAACCCAATCCTTGGTTTCAGGGCCGCCACCATGAACACTTCCATTTTGTCTGGATTCAGTCTCAATCCATTTTTCCTCATCCAGCCCATTACTGCCTTAAGGCAGTTATTGAGAGGAGAGATGCCATTGGAATTCGATGCCATTGATCGAGATAAGGAGAAACAGATCTGGGTGTCATCAGATAACACCCAGCCCCATAACTCTGGATAATCTCACCCAGCGGCTTCATATAAATATTGAACAACATCGGGGACAGGATGGTGCCTTGCGGAATGCCGCATGTAAGCTTCTTCTTGCTGTAGTAACTGCACCCGAGCAGCACCCTCTGGGACCTGCCCGAGTGGAAGGACCGGAACCACTGCAATGGGTGCAAGCTACAGGAAAAGAGATTCCACCTCAACATTAGGAGGAACTTCCTGACAGTGAGAGCTGTTCAACAGTGGAACACACTCCCTCAAAGTGTGCTGGAGCCTCCTTCTTTGGAAGTCTTTAAACAGAGGCTGGATGGCCATCTGTCAGGGATGGTTTGATTTTAAGTTCCTCCATGGCAGGGGGTTGGATTGGATGGCCCTTGTGATCTCTTCCAACTCTATGATTCTATTATTCTACCTGCAGGCTATGTGTATAAAGTATGTAAGGAACATAAATGAATTTCATGTTTAGTCTGGGATCCCATCTCCAATATATTTCCTTATGTATATGCAAATATTCCAAAATCCCAAAATCCAAAACACTTCTGGTCCCAAGCATTTCAGATAAGGGAAACTCAGTTTGTACATATTTCCACACTAACTGAATTATCACAACAGTAATAATGAGCTATGAAATGTAAATAGTCGACTAAACTTGCACAGTGCAAAAAATCTCATTGCTGTCCCTGTTTTTCTTGGTGAGATTACTGAAATACTGAGACACTCATTTTTCATCTGGGATGCAAATATTAAAAATTATTCTTTACATATTTAGGAGACAACTAAAACATATTTTTTCACTTCCCTGAAAGAAGAAAAATTCTTCACTTTTTCATCTCACCTGAACCCATTCTCCCATCTTTCTTCATCTGCCATAATCCCCTCTGAACATGGGAAACCTCTCTAGCCCATCCCTAGTTATATGTGTGTGATTACAGCACAATTGTACTCATATAGTGAGCTCCTGAAAAATGTATGGATGGGAGCAGCTGCTCTCATAAAAGTGATTTTAATTTTCTTTTGGGAAAAAAAGGAAGGGAAACAAGGAAACTATGGTTTTGGATATGGGGCCAGGCAATAGGGCCCTGCCCTGTTTCCAAGTATGTAGTACAGTAGACATGTTTCCTTTTCAATTCCCAATTGACCTGTTAAACAAATTGCATTGGTCTGTATTTGTTTGCCCCCTGGGTATATACTGCCACACATATCCAGACAGCCATCCAAGTAATTTGTTCTCCTGACTTTAATTCTGAATTATGCATGTACAGAAAGGATAGAGCTTTCTGCATGCTCCATTCACCTTCGTTTACTGGGTGCATCCAGACAGATTAAAAATACCAGAAAGGCCCAGATTTTGTTCCTGTTTTTTCCAAGTTATTTTGGAGGTCCATAAATGTTTTGTTTATCCCCAAAATATTTTCTATCAGCTCCTGCTAGAATGAACTACTTTTTATATCATATCCTCAGGTCAATTTATTTAAACCCAGTATATATTTGGAAAAACAGGAACAAAATCTGGGGCACTGGGATATATCAATTTGCCTGGGCTACTAAACTACTTTGGCCAGAAGACAAATTATGGAATCAATTTTATGTTAATACTTTTATTGGGATATCTAAAAATTCATTAAAACGTGTGTGAACTGTTGAGATCTCTAAAGCTGTTCATGGGCAAGCAGTTAAAAAAAGTTAGTGCGAGAAAGAAAAGTGAAGTCAAAGTCATATAGTTTTTATGATGTGTGAAATATAATGGAGGATAGATTTGTAGAGTCTCAAATAGGGCTCATCAAATGACAAGGTGGTAATAGACTTCACCTGGAGGAGTCCTTGGGCTTGCTGGAAGCAGGATAGGGACAGTTCTGAGTTCAGAACAGTGTTTTCTATTTTCAAAATGGAAATATTTTCTCCTGCTTCTTCTCCCAGCATGTCTAGCTCTCCCTTTTAAAATGTATCCCAGTTAGTCTGGGTTGGTTTAGGCCAACACAGTAGTTTTTCTTCCTTGTATTGGTGTTGGGTATTAAGAGGAATGATCATTTTGAAGGTTCTTTGCAAAGAATAAAATTTTAACTCCAAACAATACCATCTAAGCAGTGTCCCTGATTTTGTTCAGTCTTTCCTCTGCCAGGGACAAAGGTGAGCATAGTGAAAGGGATAGTGAAAGGATTATGAGTAACATTTTGAGATTCGTTGTGAATGGGTGGGCAGACATTTTTAAATGATGGACCAGTTATAACCTATGCCAATTCCTCAAAAGCTTTCCCCTTGCCAAGAGGCATCATAGTAATCTTAACTGGATTGAGGCTAAGCCATGTGGCTGACTTCCAAGTCCTTCTTTCCCATGCCAGAAATAAAGAAACCACAGAAGCAGAAAATCTGATTGTAAACAGGAATATATTCATTAATATGCGGTTAGATAACAATCTTGCCCAAATCATGTATGCAGCTACAAATCTGAGATGTTGGGTTCTAATTGCAATGTAAGTATCTCCTTCTATGTATTCATCTGTGACATTTTTCCTATCTAAAAAAAGATTTACTGAACTGCACTATTTAATTTGTCAAACCACTGCACACCTGGCTTTACTTTCTTTTTAAAATGCTTATTCTCAATGTTAATATTAAATAAAGGGGCCAGCATGGCATAGTGATTTGAGCACTAAACTATAACTCCAGAGGCTAGGATTTGAATCCCCCAGTTGGCCATGGAAACTCACTGGGTGACTTTGGGTAAGTCATGCACAGATTCACTTTAATGTTGCCATAAGTTAGATATGACTTGAAGGCACAGAGAAACTACTATATTATTAAATAGCAGTTTTGAAAAATATTACATGAAGAGATAGGGGTAAGTGTCACATTCTGCTCAATGCTGTTAGACATTAAAGCATATTCAATTTTTAAAGTTATCAAGAATATTGGATTAGTAGAAATCATTGGGGTAGTAGAAAACCATTAATTTTCAGAATTTGTTTCCCTAACTTTAACTTTGTTTGGTTGTCATGTTGTCATTTGTTGTGACAATACTTCTCCACAATCTTACTCTGGTAACATCTATGGATTTAGACATTTTCATTTCCACAGTCTGTTCTGTTGCCCAAATCTGACAAGCAATGGTTAATCTTTTGGTTAAATAAGGCCAAATTTAAATGATTGTTTATTGTTTTAGTTTTTAGTTTTAGTTAACTGAGATTCAGATTAAAAAATAGTTCAGACTTTGAGCAGCAGTTTAAACTGCAGTCAACCAAAAAAACAAAACAAAACACTCTTATCATGTCCTAATGGTGACATAATAAGAAGGGATGGGTATAAAGAAACACACAAGAGGCCAGTTCTGGTCTCCATAAACCAGAAACCAGGGGGTGGAAATTATGCAATCCTCCAGATATTGTTTAGATTGCTACTCCCAGCATGCCTCACCATGCTGGCTAGGGTTTCTGGAGTTTGCATCACCTGAATGACTGCAGGATCCCCATACATACAATACACAGTGGTTTATCATGAGTTCATCTATTTTACTTCATTTATATGCTGCCTTTCTCCCCTACTCAGGAGAAATAAATAAAATAAAATAATAAATTCTGTGGATAATTGTACTGGCCATCCACCTCTCAGATTCGTGTTAAAGAATTTAGTTTTCACTTGGAGAGGCGGGCCCCCAATGGCTTTTTTCGTATTTTAAAACCTCCCTGCAGCAACAATACTTCTGTGGCAGACTAGAACAGTGGACTGTTATTAAGTTTTCCATTTGAGCACATTGTAGTGCTGCCTGCTTTGTAAATTTGCCCAGATCCTCCTTCCACTGCTTCCCAGAGCAGCAACCATCAGTAGAGAAGACAGAAATAGCTGAATCTTTTTTAAAATGGCTTGTAAAGTTGATCCCCACCCCGCTCATGCTTTCTCTGACACATACACTAACACACAACCACCTCTGTCTATCTTCTGTACCACAAAACTACAGAAAGAGGCACATAGAGCAGTGAGGAGATAAAGCTCTTGGTTGTTTCTTTAGGCAGTCTCATGGTTCAATCAGTTTTATTTTAAACTGTTTTCCTAATTATTTCTTTAAAATGGAAGTTCAGGCAAAGGGGAAAGACAGAGAGACTAGTGTTTGAGTGCACATGTCAAATTACAGGAAGACTGGGCAGAGCTTTTAATGCAGACAATATACAAGTGTATTTTTGCTGTGTGTGTGTTGTTGGTTTTTTTTGGGGGGGAGGTTTCATTTTCTACCTTCTTCCATGCTGTAGCAGCTTGTTGAATTAGCAATTATCCTGTAGAAAGGTGAAGTCTTGAGGAATCAAAAATGTTCAGTAAATGAGGGAGGTAACCCCACTCCATGCTGGCAGTTAGCAGAACATTTTTGATAGTAGAAAAAGAAATTGTAAGAACCATTCAAAAAGCCACCAATAAAGTGAGAAAGTGGCTTGTCTGACTAGCCCCTCAGATGTAACTATTTGGGGTTTTTTTGCCATTGTTGCTGAGTAGGTATCAGACACTGTGATTATGTACACAGTTATCAAAAGTAAGTCTTCTGAACTCAGGGGCCATACAGATGTACCACTCCTGGGAGCACCGGATTGGGGCCATGGCAACCACATGCTATGGCCCCAATTTGGCTTTTTGCCAGTCCAAAAAGAGCTGGAAAGTGGCAAAAAGCCACCTTTAGCGTTGCTGCCATGGCTCTTTTGTGCCCTTTGCCACAGCACGTCTACACACTGTGCCAATGGGGCACCCTGATACTGTGCACCATGCAGTGGGGCATGCAGCCATGATGGCAATGTTGGGGTGGAGTTTGGGCAGCCAGACTGGCTCTTTTGGCTGGTCTGCACAGGCCCTAAGTTTACTTTTGAGGAGAGGTGTACAGGATTGTGCTGCCAATTACCGAGTGAGAAGATCAAGGTTGGACCATATCCATTTGGACATTTCAATTCAAACAGGCTGTCCCTCTGTCCCAGAAAACTACTGTGCTAGTCAGTTGCAAAGCTGTGGCATTTTGAAAATTGTTGTCAGCAATGCGGCTAGAAATTGTTTACCCAAAAAAAAAAAAAACCAAAAAACCCTTCAGCTGTAAATAATACTTATTCCTCTGTGGGTAAACGTCACTTTATAAAAGAAGACTCAATGATTTTCTAACCTTATGTTCATTTCACAGGCTGCATTAATCTTTTTCCAGCCTTGCCTGATTGTGACTGTAAGAGACTCATAAATGTCACACTACAGTTTTAACTCCTGTAGCTTCATATTTATGTCTAAAACAAAGCCAGTTTCTTCTCCAACTCCTAAACAAAATCTTTCTGCTGTTTTACATTATTTAACACTGTGAACCTGCAAGTGAGATTTTTGTGTGTGAGGGAGAAAAGAAAAAAATGAAACCAAGGATTGCAGAAAATCCTTTGCTGCAGTGAAAATTTATTTCCTGAGCAAAAGTCTCCTGTTTTTGCAGAAAGGTTTCTTTTCCAGTTTCCACACTTTTAATAAAAATTGCTGGAAGGAAGGCAGCTGCTGAGTGCATGCACACACACACACAGACACACCTGTGCCACTCTATGCTTGTGATGCAAGGCTTTCAAAACAGGAATAAGAGAAAGTAGAAATGTATATCCAGGGATGACAGCTGTTGTTGTTTATTGTATTCTACCTAAATTACAAGTGAAAATATTCATAGAACCGTAGAGTTGGAAGAAACCACAAGGGCCATCCAGTCCAACCCCTTGCTATTCAGGAACTCATAATCAAAGCATCCCCAACAGATGGCCATCCAGCCTCTGTTAAAAACCTCCAAAGAAGGAGACTCCACCACACTTTGAGACAGCATGTTCCACTGTAAAATAGCTTGTACTGTCAGAAAGTTCTTGCTGGTGGTGAGGTGTGATAAATTCCTTACCTGTGTATTTCTGTATAAAATTAACAAATTCTCCACATACATAAATCACATTATGCACATGTTTCTTTCTTTACAAAGGGCCCACACCTCAAAATATGGGATATTTTGTTTGTTTGTCATCTTGTTCAGTCTATAAAACAAAAGTATTCCAACCTTCAAGTAAGGTACATCACTTATAATAGGAGACATCTTCCAGTCTTTCCTGTCCCCCAATAAGAGGCGTACCTTATAATAAGGGACACCTGGCAGCCCTATTCAAACTATTCTTGTTTTGTCTGTGCTGATAATTCCATTGCCAAATGAGAAGGGCCATCATTCAAGATAGCAATATAGTAGTGTAGTTTAATTTTCATAGGTATCTTTAAAGAATTAAACTGAAGTTTTGTTGTTTCACTCAGTAGGTTAGTTTTCAGTTAAAACAATAGAACAGTGGGGAAACAAATATTTTGAATATTTTGGAAATATTTTGACCTACAAAGGACCATTCTATGGTCATATATTAATTCATATGTAATAATTCAAACCATTTCTATGAATATAGTGTAGGAAGATTCTGCACTCTTCAGTGAAAAATAGTGTTATGGATCATGCAAACAAGTATGGTCAGCCCTCGGTATTCCCCCTCTCTCTACCTCTGAGGCTTCTGACCCAGGCTTAGTTTTTGGGACAGAGTCTGTAGCCCCATCAGCTGGAGGGAGCCAGAGCTGGTGCCAGGACTTGGGTCTTGGAGCCTGGAGGTTCCGTCTTGGGTGTTGGGCCTGAGGGCGAGGGGCCAGATCCAGCCCCCTCCAGCTGACAGGGCTCCAGTCTCTGTCTCCAAACTACCCCTGAAGCCAAGTCTGGGGCAGAAGCCTTGGAAGGGGAGGGAGGTGGAGGGAAGGACAGAGGGAGGATGTCCCCAATGGTGGTGTAACTGTGTGGATGCTCTGCCATTGGGGAAAGTATGGGCTTGCTGTTTGCAGATGCTCAAATCTGCAGATGGCAAGTCCACAGATACCAAGGTCCCACAGCTGTCTTATCCATGGATTCTACCATCCTTGGCTTGCAAAAAAAAATAAATTAAAAAACCCCAAAAAACTAAACTTGAGTTTTCCATTTTCTATGTCATTGTATATAAAGAGACTTGAGCATCCACTTATTATTTTTCCATGGTGGTATGGGAGGAGGGAAGAGATCCTGGAACCAAACTGCAACAGATACTGGGGGGGGGGGGGGTCAAGCTGTAGCAGAACTTATATTGTCTGTGCAATTCCATCCCCAGACACATGGCCACATAAAGAGATTTGTGTGAATCTCAACCAGTTGGGATTGTTCTGGCTTTTAAAAAATGTATCTGTGATCATTGCCATAACAGTAGAACTAATCATACAAACAGCTATTTTTCACAGTACAGGTTTTAAAAATATACTTGACCATGTATAATCATAGGGAGAAAATAGTGCCTTCGTTTTTATGATCAAGTCCCATATGCCAGGCATTTTCAAAAACACTGGAATAAACTAGTGTTGGTGTGACACAACCCATTTTGTCTCCCAGGAGCAACCTGAAGGACAAGATGCTTTGGGATGGTCTGTCCACCTTGAATCCTGATGTCACAAAATGGGCCCATCCCATTTTGCCTCTTTCCATGCAGAGGTGAAGCTTCATGTCCCTCTTTCTTTGCACAAAGAAACTTTTCAGGTCAAATCAGGAAGAGCATCTCTGAGCTGGCAGTCACTTATTTTTTTAGTGTTGTGGGTTAATGAACTGGATCCTTAGTATCCATTTGATATTGAATATGGATCAATCTTTTACTTCATATGATTAGATAAAGAGAGGAATGTATCAAATTATATAGTTCTCTTTTCACAGAGCAATAGTATCCTGTCCCTCTAAGGAAAGACATGTTTTCTCTCTTAAAACTAGATAGCATATGTAAAAAATGAAATTACCAGAAGGGGAAAGTGAGGATATAATATATTTCCAGGCTGGCCTGTTCTCCTGGACAGCAAAGATCCACCACCACCACCACCAGGCAGCTTCTGTCCTTTTTGCAGTCCCAAATAATTATTCCAGTAGGGCTTTCCACTGTGCTTGCTCTCCATAGGATTCTATCCAGTTCACTATCTTTGTGCTTCTACACCCAGGTATCCTTTGTAAAATGCTATGCTTCACTTCTAGTTTAATTCTCTAATATGGCAGGGGTGTGTGATTGCATATAAACTCAGCTTCACATCTGACAAGTTCCTAGATCACCTAGCTTTTACTCCTTCCAGAAATGTTTCTCAGATAATGTTACATACCACCAATGCAATTGTAGCAATACAGCAGAGTCTATATTATAACAATATAGGCAGTCTGGAACCATTATATCTGCAATGGTATGTGAACAATGTAAGAGTGTAGATTTGCAAAATTGATTATGTCTTTGTTTTGTAATTCAGATTTCACCATAAAAAAGTAACAACTTGCTGTACTGCTGTATAATAATCTGTCTTCTAGATACAGTATGTGTTTCTACATTCCCAATTTCTTTTTTAAAAATATGGGAAATGAAGGGAAATGAATTTAAAATATATACATATGCAAATTGTCATAGTTTATATGCAGATCTCCAAAGGTTTTCTAGAGTTTGCATATTTTATATGAACATTTATAGTAAATTGTATAAATTAGCTATATTGTAATATAGTTGAGGAATGTAATTCCATCAATGTGTTCTGATATGTCAATGTGTTCCATAAAGCCCTGGGGAGTGGACATTGGAGTAGTTTATGTATAAGGAAAGAAAAACATTAAATCTCATCCTAAGACAATCAGCCTTGGCAGACGGCTAATTGGGCCGTCCTCGAGGCAAGGAAGAGGAGGGGCAGCCACACGATCAGTGCCCCTTCCTCCTCCCGAGGTTGCCCTCGGAGCAGCCGGCCCTCTGCACGGCCGGCACTCCGAGGGCAATCTCCCGCCGCAGTGTCCACACACACTGCAGTGGATAAGTCAGTGAAAGTGCGCCCTACGCTTTTAGGGTGCACTTTCACTGACTTCTGAAAGGAGTGCTGATTTTGCACTTCTTTCAGAGGCGCTGACGGTGCGCTGTGGTGCGGATGCCGTGGTCCCGTGGCGCACTGTCCCACGGTGTCCTGGAAGCTCTCGTCTGCTTCCCCCCAATGTTAACTAGTTTTAAAACAGAATTAAGACATATTTTCTTGTTTGCTTTTTATGAGGATTTTCTCAGATTCAAAAGTAAAAGAGAGAGCTGTCTGTCTGTCTGTCTTTCTGACTTTTTTTCTTTCTTTTTTGAACTAATCAACGAGTATAAGATGATTAGCACATTTATTATAAATAGTTGCTGTGGGTATTACATACAAGTTGCCATTTATCTGTTATGTAGAAGAAGCTATGTTTTGATTATTTGTATGTCA
The DNA here is from genome assembly GCA_020142125.1 of Phrynosoma platyrhinos. Classification (NCBI taxonomy): domain Eukaryota; kingdom Metazoa; phylum Chordata; class Lepidosauria; order Squamata; family Phrynosomatidae; genus Phrynosoma; species Phrynosoma platyrhinos. Next base: position 89,880,315 of record JAIPUX010001232.1, on the reverse strand, counting down.
AAATTCAAACCATGGTGACATTGAGAACTTGAATCTTCAGTTATCAAATGAATCCTGCTATCAACATGGCAAAACTAGTGTTAAGTCAAAACTCCCTTAAGCACACACACTAGCATTATTTAGAGACATATTGAGGAAGCAATTAAATTTCAGATCTCAGCTGAAGCAGACCCATTGATTGATATATCAAAATGTAAGCTGATATTGTTGGAAATCCCATTAAATCATTGTGTCTATTCTAGTTGTGGCTACTAATTGAATCTAGCCCAATATGTGAAATCTTAACTGCAATTAAAAAAAATGTTTTTCTTGTGTATGTACAACTAATGTATGGGATAGACCTATTACATTTTCTAGTCTTAGGTAAATGGCACATTTCAGAATGACAATCATGGTTGATTTAAATTGCGTCTTGATCTCTGCTACCTTTTCCATGAAGAATGCTTAAGATATTTCTGTGGAGCAGCACAGAGAAAAGCAAAAAAAAAAAAAAAAAAAAAACACTACAGACTGATTCTCCCCTACTTTAATTCTTAAGACTGGCATGTGGGAGAATTTGTCAGCTGCCCACTTCTGCCTTGTGAATGAACAAGCACGAGTGCTGCCTCCTCCACCTCAATGGTGGAATTGGCTGGCTGGAGGGCTCCCTAGAGACCTCCTGTACAGTAATCTGGTCCCTTACGTAAAATAAATGTAGAATCGTTTGTAGAATCAGTATGTAGAGAGATCTTGTAGCACCTTTGAGAC
>JAIPUX010001232.1:89841749-89868720 GCA_020142125.1 Phrynosoma platyrhinos | reverse complement strand
TTTGCTGCAGTTATTGTTTATTTGTTTATTTGTATTATTATTTTAAGTATGTTTAAATTATTATCATTTAATAGTATTTTAAGGGATGGGTGGGATTGGGATATGAAACATATATTTTAATGTTGTAAGCCACCACAGTTGCGTTACGCAGAGGGGTGGGATAAAAATGAATGTTATTATTTTTATTGTTATTAATCATGATTGGGCCTCGACCAACCATTTAAATATGGTTACAATGAAACTGGACTGAGAACAAATATTTTGGATAATTTTCATATTAACTGGATAATTTCATTTTGGATGTTAGCCAACCTTAAATAATTCCACTGAAAACAGTGTTTGGAGTTTATCACACGGGGGAAATCCCGTGCAGAAACGGGGTTTTAAATTGAAAAAAAAACCACAAAAGCGGGCAGATTTTCAGACGACGTCGCTGTTAAAATGGGGTTAACCCGAATGGAAAGTAGTCATAAAATGCTTCTTTTTACATTTGGAAAATCCCATGTGATAAACTCCTTTGTCACAATGTATTAGTGTTCATACCAACCTGATATATTAGAAGAGATGCTAGGCTGTTCACACTATAATCAATTATTTTGTGTAATCTTTAGAATATGCACATTCCATTCACCTAAGGAAAACAAGTAATATACTTTAGTTCCAAATTCACAATTTCTTGCGTACATATAATAGGGAACAATTTTTCTTTCATTTCTCTCCCTAGAGTTAACAGGAGGGGAGAGCATTCTGACAAATGTATTCTGCATATGCCACACAACATTCAGAAGGAAACAGAAGGAATAAGATATGCCACCCAAAAGTGTATCTATTTTCTAAAAAGAAGTAGACTTGACTTGAAATTACTCACTTCTCCCCTGACATTCACCTTCCATTCTGGCCTTTTGAATTAATTATCAAAGCATAGTCCTTACAAAGCTGGCAAGTTATGGGAGTGTTGAAAAATGATAGATGCCTTCTGGCTCAAGCAATCTTATTCTGCCCTGAATAAAACCTCTTCCTTCAAAATAAGGCTGGAAAAATATGGACTGTGTAATCAGAACATTTATCAAGTTCTTTAGCAGACCAGGGTGGTAATTGTGCAGCCTATGGGCCACTTGTAGCCCCCAAGCCCAGTTTTGTGCTCCCAAGTACCCACCCTATATTTTTCAGCCAAATATTGTGCATGTTCATTCAAAGAACTTCAACAATCAATGAATGAAATGATCACTCTTTCCTTTGCCCCTGCCTACCCACCTCATAAAGCCACAGAACTCATTTGTCCTCCTCCTCTCACTTTCTTTCATTTTACAGGCCTCCAACATTTCCCAGTATCTTGTCCACCATAAATGGTCAAAAATGGTGGCTGTGATTTGATGAAATTTAGCAGTAAACTGCAGACTCTGTGGTGACCTAGCCCCATTCAGAGTCTCCCCACTCTGTCCCTGACAAATTTTCACTCTCCTCTTTTTCCACCCAATCTCATAAAGCCTCAACTGCCAACACCCAAAGAAGGTGGTGTGCAGTAGAGCTTGTTCATTCTCCTCTCCTCCTTGCCCATTTGCCTAACTGTTAAAATGTTGGCACCACTGCCAGAAGCAGGCAAAGAAGGTGGCATGGCAAAACACAGTTGCTTGCACTCCTATTTTCCCCCTGCTGTCTTGCTTCCTGGTAAAATGCTGCTGCTGGTGGTGCATCCATCAGGAAAAATCTATCTGTTCCCTCATTTTGTTGATCTTCAGATGTAGGCTGCATGGAAGAGCTACAGTTTCTTGAAAATTGCATATGATCCAACTGTCCTGTTTTACAGGACAATCCCAATTAATCCTTTCTTGTCCTACTTTTCAGCTGCTTTTAAGATGTCCAAGTTTGTCTCCCTTTCTCCCAATTTCACCCTCTCTGAAACTTCCATAAGTGCAAGCAGAGTTCCACTGGCTAACATCTATTTGTGCAAATTGAGTTCAAAGTGCAACAGAAGATTGTATTCTGTCAACTCAGCAGAATGGAGGGGAGATAAAAAGGCTAATTCTTACCTTTCTCAGTATGCAAACTGCTCCAGCCTCTTCTAGATTTCTGTTCTTCCTCCTTAGTAACATTTGCCATCTTGACCACACTCTGATGTTGCTTGATCTTACAAGTCCCAGTTTTCAAATGTGAAATATTTGAAGGTATGTAATATACTAGCATGGTACAGTGGTTTGAGTGTAGGACTAAGACTTTGAAAAATGGTGTTTGATTTCTTGCTTGGCCACAGAAATGCACTGGGTGAGCTTGGGCAAGTCATAGCCTTTGTTATCCAAAATGCCAGTGTCCCAGGAAGGACAAGAGGGATTTTTTTTTTATTAGCTCAGTCAAATCAGCTGAGAGGGCTTGGTGGTTCTCCAGCACCACCTTCTGAGTTCGCCCCTCCAGGAAGGAATGGTGCCACTGTCAAACAGTTCCTCCAAGTCAAACAGTTCCTCCAATTTTGAATACTGTACGCCGCCCCGATTGCTTGGCAGAGGGGCGGGATATAAATAAAAATAATTATTATTATTATTATTATTATTATTATTATTATTATTATTATTATTATTATTAAGTCCCATACCAGCAAGCTGACCCAGAAGGATACCATAGTCGATAGTACTGAAAGCCACTGAGAGATCCAGGAGACCTAACAGGGAGACACTCCCTTTATTCAATTCCCTTTGTAGGTCATCCACCAAGGTGCTGAAAGCTATCTCTGTTCCATAGCCAGACCTGAAACCAGATTGAAATGTTTCATCCAGAAACCCCTGGAATTGGAAACCACCAAAAATCCCTCAAGTCAGAAAGCTGCCATATCTTTGTTTTTGGCTGCTGGTAGCAACAATAGATCTCCTCCATCCACCCCCCACCCCCAACAACACACACCAGGATTTCAAGTATCAGGGAGACTGGCAAGGGAGCAAAAGAAGAGGATGAATTAGCAAAGCCTGCAGCTTCACCTTCAGTTATTGGAAATATTTTTTTTAAAGCAAGTTAGGGCCAGAACAGACCACCTGAAAATAGCAATAACAATAGCAATAGTAATAGCAAGTATATTTCTATGCCACTTATCAGTGCACTTAAGCACTCCCTAAGCAGTTTACAATGTGTAAACTAATTACCCCCATCAAGCTGGGTACTCATTTTAGTGTCCTCAGAAGGATACAAGGCTGATTTGACGCTGGAGCTCCTGGCTGGTATTGAACTCACAACCTTGTGACTGTGAGTGAGTGGCTGCAGTACTGGCATTTAACCACTGTGCCACTAGGCGGATTGGGGCCTTACTGGCACTGCTTGGCCCAGTGCCACAGCAACCATATGTCATGTTCCAATCTGCCCTGGAGCCAGCCCAAATAGGAGTGAAAAAGATCTGCCTCTATTTGGACTGGTAAAAAGCTGCCTTAGGCAGCCCGGCCACAACCTCAGGGTGGCTTCAAGCTGCTCCTGTGGTGTGTGGTATGTAAACACTGCACCCCTGGAATGTCTTGAGGCCACCCAAATTCGGCCAGGGTGGCTTCTGAACTTCTTGGGGCCATGCAGCATCTAAACACCATGCCCCCAAGCTGTGTGGAAGCTGGCTTTTCAGGACAGTCTGTTCCAGGCCATAGTGGCAGAAAAGAAAAGAGCAAGGATTTTTGTAATGGATGAAGAGAAGCAGAAGCAGAGCAAGAGGTAGAGGGCAAGTAAGCCAGCAAGTGAACAATGGCAGTGGTACAGGTTTAAGGCGAGGCAAAATTGGTCTTCCAACCCAGGACTGTACCACCCTGTAATAGAATAAAAGTTATTTTGGTCAGAGATATGTTTTCTGTTTGAGGGAAATAAAATAGAAACCAAAGATTAAGTGAGGGTTCTAAAATCAGTCACAAAGCAAGAAACATATATCTCAAACATTAGCTAATTCAAAAAAGGTTTTCTAATGCTAAGAGTGTTATACATATCCTAAGGGAGTACATTTTGTGGAAAAAAACCAGTTGATAGTCAAGGGAAATGACAAGTATAATTTATCACCCAGCTCTGCAATTTATCAGTGGAATACTACCACAATGTAGAAGGTAAATAAATTAGCTTCAGCGCATTTGTGAATTCTGAATATTAGTATAACACTTCATCATAATTCATGAGGAGTTATGAACTTTTTGTCCTTTATGTCTCAGAAATATTAATTAAGTCTATCATAAACTAAGTCTATGTGACTTTAATGTAAAGTATATTATTGGAGCTTGCTATATTGTAAGGTTTTTAATAATTAATTTTTGACAAGTTGAGAAATTTAAAAGTTTATTGCCAATGACATTTATGCCTGTTTGAGGACTAGGGAGTTGTGCTGTGTGCCATTCTTCCATATAATGTATTTAATTAGTTACGTTCTTTCTATTGTCTCCAGCAAAATGATAACGGATGCTTTCAATTCTTACATTCAAACTAAATGCTCTGAAGCATATCTCTATATCATTTACTCTGAAATGGGAGGAGAAATTGCTGGGATATTTGAAGTGTGTTGTGTCTCTGATTGAGGGCATTAGTGAGGCTGGAGTATACACTTTCTTCAGCTTGGAAATTAATTTCATTGTGATCACCCTGACTGTAACTTCTATATAGCTTTTAATTCAAAACATAAGATCCATGTTGGATCAGTCCAATATTCTGCTTTCATAATGACCAATCACTTGCCTTTGGGAGTTCTACCTTTAGGACCTGAGATCACTTGCACCTTTACAGAGCTATTCCCCCCTCTTCCCCGTTCTAATTTTGGTAGAGAAAGGGGGAATTATCTGTTCTCTGAAGGAAGTGTCCTTATCAATAAAAAGGCTGGCAGAGCCTGATACCAGCTGTACATATGTTTGATTTATATTGTCTGATTTCTACCATACACAGCATGTTTCTGGGACCTTGCTAAATATTATAGAAAATTCGGGTAGAAGGAACTAGGCCTGCTGTTCTGGCTTATTTCAGTTAAGGACACACACACACACACACACACACACATCATGACAACAGCATATGATGGATTAGAAGCCAAACAGCTACTTTAATTTTTAGGTTAATATTAGCATAATTCTTTGAGATATTGTTCTTAGGGAGTATACAAACATAATGTACAATATATTATTGAAAGTGAAAAAAAAAAGGCTGGTTTTTTTTTTCAGCTACATTTTCTTTGATAGAGATGCTGCCTTTAAATTATTTTATCCCTGCATTGGTCTATAGTCTAATGCATTCCTGTGTAAGGGGTGGCTACAACAATGAAGTCTTATCCCCATGTATTTGTGGACTGTTTTGATTCTAGGCAAAATTTTGCCCCTTTCTTAAATATAACAGAGTGAGAAGGAATTGTGAGATTAATACAAGAACACACCAGTAGACGGGGCAGGGAGGGGCAATAAATAAGCTCAGTTGGAAATAATATCCCATGGTCTCAGATATCTATACACTAATAGAGATATTTCCAGAAAGCATGGGAAATAAACTAGATAAACTTCAACTCTTACCACAGGAAGCGTGATTAGTAGACACCATTGACAACTGGTGGAATGAGTCTCATGATAATAGTAGAGGGCATATAGTAATAGCAAGGATATATAGTAATAACAAGACAGAAAGAGGAACATTATATGCCAAGTATATGTACACCTGTGAGAGGATCTATGACTTAAACCAGGGGTAGGCAACCTTTCCCCTTTAAGGGCTGAGGGACTTCAGCTCCCAGAATCCCAGGAGCTATTGGCCAACATGGGACTATTGGCCAACAAGGCTGAGGCTTCTGGGAGCTGAAGTCCCTCGGCCCTTAAAGGGGAAAGGTTGCCTACCCCTGACTTAAACCATGGAAAACATGTTGAAAGCATTTGGTAAAAATTAACAACGAGTGAAGTCTTTATCCCAACACTGCCACCAAATGTGGGATTTTCCAGCCCTTATCCCATTAAATATGAACATTTCTTTTCACAAAAACCCTTGCATGTCAACTGTGGAGTTCCTCCTCAAAAAATCCCACCAATGTGGCTAAATGTACAGTGTAGGATCTTTACTTAACCTAACAAATGTGAAGACTTGCTTGTTGCAATTACCAAGAGTGAGGGCTTTCTCTTATTTCCCTTATCTGCCACAAGTACTAGGACCTCCTCCTACCAATCCCCCCTCATTGTGACAACATCTGTGGAAACCATCTAAATGCCTTCAAGATTCCTGTCAGAATTTATATAACTTCTGTCCACAATGGAAACCACTCCATGTTATTCAGTGCTGTCACCATAGACACCTTGTCTGAATCCAAGCTTTCACTTAGATAGAATTCCTGAAGGCCAAAAGTATATAAAAACAAAAACAATTCTTTATTTACAGAAGCTAAACATAACAAAGCAGATTATTATACTGAAAATGCCATGCTCTCTCAAACTCCTCTTTAGCTACACAAGACTCTTCAAATGCCACTCATTTATTCCTAAACCTGGTTGACCACACCTTTTCACTCAGAATCTCTAAACTCAACTATATGATTTTTCATCAATTGTTGTTCACCAGCCTTATCAAATCTCCTGAAACATTCCATCAGCTCCTTACCTTAAATTTTATTATACAGCCAACAAATTAAACATTCATCAGTACAAATTTATGACATTACACTCCCCTATAGACTCCCCCCCCCGGCCAGACTGAAGACTTTGGTTATGCCTTCCTAGAACATATGACCAAACATTCAAAAATGAGTGATACATTAGCAATGGGAGACTTCAATCATTCCATATTGTTGGAAGTCAAACTTTGCCAAGAGTATAAGGTCACACAAATTCCTCATGTGTCTTACTGACAATTTGATTTTCCAGAAAATGGAAAAGGTAAAAAGGGTATTGAATATCTTGGATATGAGGCTAACAAAAAGGGAAGAAGTAATAAATAGGGTGGAAGTACAGTCATTCCTTTGTATCTGGAGGTGTTCCAGATCCCGCCCTTAAGTCCCACTGACTTCTATTCCAGTGCAGTGTATGTGAGGCCACCCCAGTGGTCACATGCAAACACTTCCATCACAAACAACTGGGATTTGCCATCTGCAGAAGCTCAAATCTGCAGATGGCATAACCACAGATAAGAATAATGCATTGTAGTATGAACTTTGGATCTACCACATCCTCTTGGGATTTGTTATTCAGAGGAAATGGGAAGTCCTGTCTGGGCATCACAGTTCAAGAAGGTTATTGACATGCTGGAATGTATACAGAAGAAGATGGCTAAAATGATAAAAGGTCTGAAAACCAAGCCTTATGAGGAACACTTTGGGCATTATTTACTTGGAGACAAGAAAAATAAAAAATAGCCATCTTTAAATATCTGATGTAAAGAAGGAGCAAAGTGGTTTTCTGCTGCTTCAAAGATTAGGTGGAAAAAAACCCAATGATTCAAACTACAAGAAAAGCAATTTCCCCAAAATGTTGAAAACAACTTCCTGACAGTAAGAGCTGTTCAACAGTGAATGAATTGCTTTGGAAGATGGAGGATTTGAAGTAGAGGTTGGCTGGGTATCTTTCAGGAGTGCTGTAGTTCTGTTTCCCTGAATGGCAGGTGGTTGGACTACAAAGCATTTTTCTCTTTGAGTTATATTTTTCTCATGTAACTATACACTGTGAGCATTTTGAGCATTTCACTGTTGGTCCAGTTGTTTGGGATCAGTTGCAGTTGTAGTTCAAGGGAAGATAAATGTAGGTCACAGGGCTGACTAGATTCAGCTAGAGAACCTGTATAGGAATGGATGGGGGCCGATAAACTGAAATAATAAACTGAAATGATTTATGAATTGGTAGAGGTGTTGTAGGATAGATGGTTTTGTACATGGAAACATAGGGCCTTTGCAGACTGCCAGAAATAATGTAAATTGAGTCCACTTTAACTACCCTGACTCAGTGCTAAGGAATCATGGGAACTGTAGTTTATTGTGGCACCAGAGTTCTCTGACAGAGAAGGCTCAGTGTCTCAGAATAAAATACAATTCCCATGACTCAATTTGCACTATTTCTAGCAGTCTTCAGACTATTATGTTTGGGATTGCAGTTCCCTTTAGAAAGCAGATTTCCAACTTGTTAGTAGCCTCCGTGGAACAGAGTGATTTTTTAAACATCTATATCTGATTTGGATCTCTAGGACAGAGATTGTCTGGAGTGATCCATGCCTTGATAACCTCCTGACTTATTTTTCAAAAAATTGCACTTGTTCGTGTGTTTATGTAGATGTGGTAGTAGTCGTTTGTAAAGCAGTTTTATCGAGGAGCCATCAATAATCCTATTATGCATTAATCACAATCCATGGGAATTTTTTTGCCACCTAAGGTCTGACCTGCAAATAGTTTTCAAAAACTGCACAGTTTTCAAAGACTTTCTTGCAGCATGAAGAAAATTGCTAAAAGTAATTTCAAAGATGAAATTAACAAAAAATAACAAAAAATAGCCATCTCCAAGACTAGGTATAATGAATTCACACAGAAATCAATGGAAATTAGGTGTCCTTCACACTCTCTTGATTTTAGCTAATTGCTTTAATAAGTGGCTTCTGAACTACATGGAGACTCCAACATATGCATAGAGTTTTATGTGTGAAAGGACATATCATACTTTTAAGGTATGAACATGTATCTCTTTTTATCTAAGAGAAGTGAAGTACTGGTACACTGGAACAGAACTTCATTAGTGATAAGGGTGATGGCAGGGTTATAAAGATAAAGAATACTTGCAAATGTTTTGACCCCTTAATGAGGAAATGTGTCTTGAAACAATGTCAAGATATTTGGTTGAGAAAATGCTGAATCACCACAAAGTTTTCCATAGTTCAAGACTTTTTATTTAAAAATGCAAAAAGATAAGTCATTTGCACAAATTACTTTTGTGCAATCAGTAGGCAGAAAACTTTTAACATCTCCATGGGAGTATGATAAGGATTTCAATGTATAAAATCTTTGCATAGTGTGGTGATGGTGTGTAGTGATAGTTCAAAGTGAAATTCACTCATTCAGATATCCAACTTATTTCTAAATGCTCCACCACTGAAATACAAAGTGGAATACACAGGCTCCAGGTTATATCCCATCCAGGCACTGATGATGCCAAAAACTGCCTATAAGTTGCACTTATGTGCCTTCAATCCATGCAGTGGGACCAATAAAATTTAAAACATTTCATTGACAATAAATGTGAAACATGCCTAAATATAGCTAGTTGGGTTCTTATTTTTTCACTTTTTAAAAATCCCTGCAGTTGCAATGAGATGTATTCTTATGCAAAGAGAAAGTAGTTATTTTTAAAGTCTTTTTCTTTATTGTAAACCTTCCGTTATAAATTCTGCCTCACAGTAATTGCATACATTACCTTTTGCTGAAGAATTTTACAAAAGACTTTATTCTCCTGCAGTGTTGTCTGAAAGCTCAGCAATTCATGCTCTGATATAACAGTGATATTTTTGAGAAAACCAGGATCAAAAGTTTATTGTTAGTATGTTTTTTTAAAAAAAATCATTGTATTGTTTTTACTGTACTGTTTATTTCTATACAAAACATGAATGAATTTCATGTTTAGACTTGAGTCCCATCTCCATGATATCCCAATATGTATATGTAATCATTTCAAAATCTGAAAAAATCCTAGATCCAAAATGGTTCTGGTCCCAAAGATTTTGGATAAGAGAGACCCAACTTGTACCCTGCCCACTGTAATTTTTATGCATGTTTGTTTATCCCTCTGCCCTGCCTATATATAAAGAGGAAAACAGAGATCAAAATACTACCAGTAATTGCATTACAACTGCTTAACCTATAAGCAGTCTTGTAGACTTAGTGTTTGCAATCAAATACTTTCCTGAAGTATTGTTCCATAGTTTGTGTTTCCTTCCACAGAAAATTTGACAGATCAGTGGAGAAATGGAGAAATTTCCATCATGATCTGAAAAACTTTAACCACTGGCTAACAGAGACAGAACAGGATTTAGCTAAAATACAGATAGAGTCTGAGGATCCGGATCTTTCCAAAGCCAAACAATACATCAAGGTAGGATTCATCTGTATATTTAAATTCTAAGTAGTATGTGCTGTTTACAGATATGTTTGAATTATAGGCATGTGTACATTTATCCTAAATACAAAGCACATTTCAAATTTTAGCATTTCATTTTTGTCCAGAATTTAAAGCTGTAAAGCATAAAAGTATGCTTTTATTGATTTGTTGCCCCTCATCTTGTAAGCTGTATTTATTGTATAGATAACTACATCTTTGTTCATTCAGGCTATCAAGGACTGACTAATCTCTTTATTTAGAATATCTTACAGCAAACTTGGTGATTTAGCTTATCTATCTGATCCCCTACAGTAGACTTTTAAACTAAAGTGCATCATCTCTGTTTCGATAGCATGGTTTTTGGGTGTGTGATGATGACTGGCTATTTTATTGAATTATTAATAATGTTAATATTTTATTGATTATATTTTTGTATTTGTATTATATTTTTACTAATGTAATCCCACCTCAATCCATAGGGAGAGGCGGGGAATATAAATTATTATTATTATTATTATTATTATTATTATTATTATTATTATTATTATCATTAGTTGCATATCACACTGTAAAGATCTGTCAAAATTCAACAATACACTGACTTTTCTAATCAAATAATCAAATAATTTATCTAAAATCATACTTTTTGTTCACAAATTGATTTAACATATTATGGTATCATATCATTTTAAACATTATTCTGCTATAGTTGTGATTATGAATGGCAGCAAGTTAGCCTGTGTATTTAGCTCCAAGGTGCATCCCTCCCTTATTATTGTGTAAAAAAGTATTTATTTTCTGTTCATATTTTAAAAATATATATTTAGGGAATCACTAGATGTGACAACAGGGATTCCATCTTTTTAGTGAACAGCAACAATATCCCCCCCCCCCCCATTTTGAACTGGAACTATAATACTAGTACAGAGGGTTAATTCTTTCTCAAGTGTTACCTATAGTAAAAAACAACTTCACAGCTGTTACTTATTCACAAGAGTAAAACTGCATACAGCCCATCTTACATTTTGGAACACTCTAAAATCCCATAGAATTCCAAAGAGGGGTGACTCATCATCTCTGTTGGAACATGAGTCAATCTTTATGCATTATGGAATATTAATCAATAATCAATAATAGCTTATAAATTATTGTTAACAAATTATTGAACTATTGCATCAATTAGCAAGTATTAAAATAACCTCCAAATCTGCTTGTTCAAACACATCAAAATATTTTAGAATGCAGCTAAAAATAGGTAAGGAACAATGTAAGTTTCTTTTTTTATTTTATAATCCTTCTACATACTTAGTTTGAGAATAGCTTTGAAATGCTGACTTATTGTAGAGATGAAAAGAAGATACATACACATTAGTAGAGCCCCCATTTCCTGAGGACATGTGACAGGCAGTAGCATCACTGTGGAGGTGCAGGCTGCTCCAGGTGGCATCCCAGAAGGGGGATGACAACAAAGTGGGGGAGTGACACCAGGTCGGCTCCCCGCCCCTGTTTGGGGGCCTTCGTTGGCCACCTGGGCCCCATGCAGAGGCATTTTGGGCTGCCACCGCCCCAGGAATGCTGCCAGAAGTCCAGAATTGGAAGCCCCACCCCTGCACCAGGTGTCACCTAGTGTGGAAACATTACTGGTAACACAGTCTCATAGAAACAGTTATTTTGGATATAACAATGTCATATAAAAGTAAGGGTTCCCCCTTGACATGAATGTCTAGTCATAACTGACTGTAGGGGGCAGTGCTTATTTCCATTACTAAGCTGTAGAGCCAGCATTGTCCAAAGATGACTCTGTGGTCATATGGCCAGCATGACTGCACCAAACACTATTACTTTCCCAATGAGATGGTACCTATTTATCTACTTGCATTTGCATGCTTTTGAACTGCTAGGTTGGCAGAAGCTGGGACTAGTGATGGGAGCTCACCCCATCATGTGGCATTTGGGCCTTGAACTGCCAGCCTTTGAGTTGCAAACTTCAGAATTGGTGTTAATTGCCTGTTACCTGGATGAACACTTAAAAAACATATAGCTGGGGGAAGAAGAAATGGTAAAGAAGATTTTAGGGGCACCTTAACCTTTTCTCCCTGAGGCACTAGTTCATTGCTTATATGGAAAAGAAAATTATTCAAAACTCTGACTTCCAACCTGCACTATGACATGCTATTGTAATGAAAATGAGAGACTGGGTGTGTGTGTCAAGGAACTGGGTAGGATTGCTTGCCTTTTCTACATGATTTGCTTAGTCATTTTTAGTTGGGACCAGGAGAGAAACCATTTCTTTGTCTTCATCATGTTCTTAATTTACTAGCAGCAATCTACACTCAAGAGTTGCTTTACTAGTATAAATACCATCAAATACTCTTCTTACAGAATTCCTAGCATTGTCAAAGCTATGCTATAGCCTTTAGCAATATAGCTATTTGCACTGGCACGAAGGACATGAGACACCTCTTTTTGGGTTAAAACAGGGCACAGCTTTTATTTAGCTGTACAGGGTCTATTTACAAGAATAATTCTAACAATTTTTTGTCACATGTGTAAGTGAAGGTGTGACCCCCCCCATGTGGGTGGTCCTTCACCGCACGTGACAAAGTAAATAAACAATTAACAAAACTAATTTACAAACCCCTCCCCTCCAGAAATGACATCATATTACATCATATGACATCATTCAATTAGTGACATCATGCATTTAACTGCATGCATCACTTCCTTTTAATTTAACACTATCCAATTTACCCCAACTAATTTACTTAACCAAATTAATTATTTTGTGGGGTGGGGGTCATTACCCACCCCTAAATACAAATAAGCACATTTTAACTTATAGACCCAAACCCTTAAGTTGTGACAAGCTAATAATAACATAAACAATACATCAATTATAACCCTGAGCCCCATACCCAACATTAATTAAACATTAATCTCAGGGAGGGCGAAAAACCCAGGAGAGCGTCCTAGGAAAAAAATCCCTCCTAGCCCCTGAAGGCAACCAGCCAAAGCCTGAGAGTAACCAACAAAGCTCTTTAAATAAGGGTGGGTGGGTTGGGTCACTCAGTTGTAGCTCTAAAAATGGCTGCTGCCACGTGGCAGCGCAGAGCTATAAAGAACAAACTCTCATCCCAAGTCTCGGGGGATTACAGGCACCACGAGACTTTGGGATATGAACCAAGCAACTTGATTGGACTAAGCACGCAGGTGCTCCCAGACCCCCGTGCACATAACCAGCTCTATTACAGGAAGTGCCGGGGTGACCACCACCGCAGGTGTTACACTTGTGGTCAAACCTGCAGGGCTGCCTCTTGCTCTTGCCTGAGTTAAAGTCCCAGCAAATGCCAAATTGCTTTCTTTCCCCTGTGCCAGGCCTCGCATTTGGCCCTCTTGGCATAGTAACCATGGGAACAAATCCATTGTCACACCTGCTCGAGGGGGAGGCTCCCACCATAAGCTCAGACTGTACGTGTCTCCACAAAAGGAAGCAATCCTGTGCAGCTCTCATTCTAAGCTGCTCATCCTATTGTAGCCTAGCTGCACCTCTAGCATTATGATGGCAGTTGGTATAAGCTTTTATCATGATCTCCTGATATTTAGAAAAATCAGGAGACCTCAATGGCTCTTTTTCCTCAATGACATCTCTGTAAATAGTGAAACCCATAATCCAATTTACAGAATTGTGCTCCAGCTTGAAACTCTTTGGGAAGACTAACACAATCCCATCTTTTACCATGATCCTCAGCTCAGGATCACTGAAAGTAAGAGAAAATAAGTCAGTATACTCTCCCTTCCAAATTCTTTCTTTAGTGGAAAGAGGAAGGTGTGAACCAAGGGGTGTAGACATCCCAGCATAAGGGGTTGATTCAGAATGCACTGCTGCTACTGATAACATAGGAGCACTCGAAGGAGACACCAAAGAGGTGTTGTTAGCCAAAACAATTGGGCGCCCATCCTGTACCCTACAGTCAGGAACCTGTGAAACAGCAAGTGCCTGCACAGTTGTATCCAAAGCTGCAGGGTTGGGTCTTTCCACACCCACACCCTGACTAACCTGGCCACCTGGAGACCATACTGAGGTGGGCCAGTTTGCATGTGCAATATTGGTAGGAGACAAACCTGACACTGAAGCTTGCTGGGAAGCATCACCATCCAACCGCACTGGTCCCCCAAAGTGTGGGCCCGCAACAGCTCGGGTGTCAGGCAAAGATGAAGCAGCAGCAGCTTGATCTCCTCTTTGAGCATCACAGGGCTGCTCCATTGCACCAGCACCTGGAAGAACCATTCTTTGCAAGAGGTTATATAAATCTGCCATAGTAGGCTGCTCAGAAACAGGGGCAGCTGTACCCTGAATCTCCACACCAGGGACCCTTTTCAGGAGATCTCACACATCGGCAATAGTGGGGTGCTCAGTCTCCACCGCCGAAACCACTGAAGGACCTGGTGTAGCATCCATCACCTGAGCATCAGGTGCCAAGGGAAGGGACAGCACTTCTGTGTCAGGGATACCAGGAGTGCTAGCAATAGGACTGGCGGCAGTAGCCTGTAGCCCCTTCTGGGCAAGCTGACTGCAAACCGCAACACAAGCCTGCACTGTTTTGCCCAGTTGTGCTAACTGGGCAGAAATCTCATCGTCTCTGCTGGTAGACTGAGAAGGCCTTTTTGAAGCAGAGTGTCCAGAGCTGGGTGCAGCCAAAGCTGCACGCCTCTTGGATTGGGCCTTACTGCGGGGCATCACTCCACTGAGTGAGTGGAACACGGGTCCAAAGCACAATCACCCGATCTTGGGTGAATAATCAGGCCAAAGGCCACCCTTACCCAAGTCTCGACATGAGATGCAAACTGCCAGGAAGTGTCATTGGCCACCACACCAGGGGGAAGGTGTCCACCAAGGGTCCTAAACGGAACCTCAACCCATAGAAAATGCTGTGTTCCAACACACTCACCGCTGGGGAGAGATGTAACAACCCTCCCAAACCAGACCGGTTTTGCCAGGGTGCCGCTGGCCCTGAAATCCAGTACCGGGTCTGCGCACCCAGTGAGGATGCCTTCTGCAGCACCCACCTTGGATAAAACAGCCCTCTGAGTGTTGGAGATGCGAAGGACCCTGCAGACCTGAGGGGACCAGCCCAAAGGCCTCACTCAGCCTTCAAAATCACTCAGGGAGGAACTCACTGAACACTCACTGTTGTAAAAGAAAGAGCAAAATCAGCAAAAGCCAAATGTAGCAAAAGCCGAGAATAAATTGTAGGCCAACACCAAGCAATCAGCCAGAGCACAGAGTAGAGCGATGTGACTCACTCAGTTGAAGCTCTAAAAATGGCTGCCACTATGTGACAGCACAGAGCTATAAAGAACAAACTCTCATCCAAAGTCTCGGGAGATTACAGGCACCACGAAACTTTGGGATATGAATCAAGCAACTTGATTGGACTAAGCGCGCAGGTGCTCCCAGACCCCTGCGCACTTAACCCAATCAGGCCTCTCATATCCTTTCTTGTTGCCAGCGCAACAAGAAACCCCTCTCAGCTCTTGGGGGGGTATCTTTCTCTGAAGAGTTATGTGTTGCATGCATGTAAGTCATTCATAGTTATCCCATTGTTAACTTTCTTTTTAATTTGATGGATTTAATTTTAATGTGGCATGAGGAGAAACTCTTCTGAGGGAAACAGTGCATTGTCCATAACAGCATATTGCTGAGCTGTCAGTCTGAGCCAGTGAATCAGAATATGCTCATCCATATTATATCCATAATTCCCATTACTCTTAAAGTCATAAAAATGTTGATGACTTGTTTATGACAGTCAGCTATTGTATTGTGCCTAACTAATGTAATTTCCATTAACAGCTGTGGAATATAAGCCTTCTGTCTAGAATGTTTTGTCTTTAGGGATGTAACAACAAAGCTTCTGATGCTCATTAGCTGTGTTGGCCTGTTGGCATACAACACACAGTACAAGTTTGCTGAGAAAACTAAACAGCTTATACCAGGGGTAGGCAACCTTTCCCCTTTAAGGGCTGAGGGACTTCAGCTCCCAGAAGCCTCAGCCATGTTGGCCAATAGTCCCATGTTGGCCAATAGCTCCTGGGATTCTGGGAGCTGAAGTCCCTCAGCACTTAAAGGGGAAAGGTTGCCTACCCCTGGCTTATACTATACTTTCTATGAACCCATTAGAAATCTGTAGTCTGGAGGGGCACTTCTCTCTGTCCCACCACTTTCTCAGGCTTGTTGGTGGGATCAAGAGAGAAGGCTTCTCTGGTGGCTTCTCCCAGACTTTGGAACTACCTCCCTAACAAGACCAGAATGGTCCCATCCTTGCTCTCCTTCCATCAAGAAGTTAAGATACTTTTATGCCATCAGACTTTTGGAAAGTGACTGGGGTAAAGTGACATGTGGTCCTGTTTTTAAGATTTGATGCTATATTTATGTGAATTTTAACATTTATTGTTTTTAATTTTATCAATTATTTAATTGTTTTTTATTTTTATTTTTATATTTTTATTGAAGATTTCATAAAGTTTTAATTTATGTTGTTTTTAAATATGTTGTTAGCCATCTTGAGTCTTATTATTGAGAGAAAGGTGGAATATAAATGAATAAAGTAGTAGTATTCATAGTAGTAGTAGTAAATATAATAGATAGATAGATAGATAGATAGATAGATAGATAGATAGATAGATAGAATAAAACTGTCCACATTGAGGAAAGGAAGAAGAATTGGACTTTCAGGAAGTTTCTTCAAAGACCCAAAGGAAAGAAATAGAAAGGAAGGGTGCAACAAAATTGACAATAGGCATATCATTTTAGCAAAAAACTGGAGGAAGCTTTCTAATTGGAAATGTATATGGATGAAGAAAGATTAATCATCCAAACAATTTACCCCACCCCAAAATCTATTTGCCACAAATATCCAATGTTTTCCTTAACAAATTTACCAGTTAAACAACCATAGTGTACTGGACAGACAATCTCCATTAGGAAACAGATACAAGATAAAATAATACAATGAAAAAACTGGGTTAATCAGTGAGGAGGATATTTCACACTGCATAAAACTAGGAAAGGAACTTGCTATGGAAAAATGGAGAAAAGGAGTGGTCAGAAGCTCATTAAGACAGGGTAGTTAACAAAGCAGCAAATGGAAAAAGCAAGAAGGTAAGCAAATAGGAAAGATGGAGCTGACTAGGAAATGATGACTCAAGGAGAAACCAGGATTATACACTTTTAGAAGAAAGACAAGGATTATAAGAGAACCAAATGAAGAGGATAGAGTCTGAAATAGGAATTCTGGACATCATAACCACCAGTAGAATCTGCCAGTTGTTATGGTTTTCCCCTGAATGTTCCAGAACAATGTTTCATTTGGGGGATTCTGAAGGTGCTTGTGAATATAAGCTGCTACTGCTATTTTCATTTTCATTAAAAAAAAAAAAGGAGAGAAAAAATATTTTATGCCTCTCTCAAATTTATAGGCTCCCTCTTTAAAAGGACCTTAGGGTCAATGCAGACATCCTGAAAGGGGCAGAACAGAGCCACCCCTGGGACCAGTGGATCAGGCCATGGCAACTACAGGCCACAGCCCCAATCCTCCTTTCTGCCACTCCAAAAATATTAACTATAGGATTAGCAAGTGATATTCATTAACTATAGGATTAGCAAGTGATGCTAGTTAATTGAAATCTGATTCTACAGTTCTTCAAAGTATTTATTTTCATATTTGTCTCCAAATTTATTGTAGCACTGGGTCCAATAGTAATTGATACCCCCATACACATACATATTTTGAAATGCATTCTTTCAGATGTATATTTATTATTATGATGGACCAATCAACATCAAATAAACAACAATCAACTGATATCATAATAAAACACACAAAAAATGATAGTAAATCATTGGATTATAAAAGTAAGTGATATTAATTGAAAATTCAATTAGAAAATTATATTAAAAGAAAATGTAAAATTTAAAAATATAAATTCATTATAAGAGTATAAGTTGTATTATAAAAATTTTAAACAAACTAAAAGACGTAATAAAATTTTAAGATAGCATTTTACACTAGTAGACCATTGCCACTGCACAAAAACTGGCTACCCTTGTTATTGATGGACAGTGGTCCACTAGAAAGTAAGATACATAAAATTCATCTGTTCTTCCAGGAAAATGATTAAGAATTGTATAAGTAAAAATTTGACAATAACCATAGTAAAAAGGACAGTATAACAATACATGACCTATAGTTTCCACTGTGTCAGTTCCACAAGGACAAGTGTGTGCAGCATAGGGAATACTATTGTATCTCCCTTCCAATAGGGCTGAGGGTAGAACATTAAATTTTGCTGATGTGAATGCTATCCTGTGTTTTGGAAGGGTTAGAAGACTCAAATGGTTAGCTAGCATAAAGGCATTTCCATGATCTCTAAAATCTGGAGATATAGAGGCTGCTTTTAGATGTTGTTGCAGCTCATTATCTATAATTCATTGATGTATTTCCTGTTTTGCTTTCTCATGACCCATTGCCAAAATAATGGTTTATGAAAAGCCCAGTTTAACTAGCTTCTCATTCAGAGTCTTGTTCCATCTGGAAGGAAACCCATCAGACAATATCAAAAGAGCTAACCCTACTGGGGTGAACACCATTCTGAGCCCAAAATTAAACTTAAGTACCCACGCCCACGATTCGACTGACATTTAACCTGTCTCTCTGCGTAGATTCCATAGAATCAAAGTTAGTGTAAGCACACCACTGTGCCTCATATAACATCTGCACCAGTGCCTTCATATTAAAAACCTGGATGGCTGAAGGGATATGCTGGCCTCCTTTGGTGAAAAAAAAAAAAGATATGAGTGATTTAATACTTGAGCATTTGCTATGGCATTTGTAGACTGGGCCTTCCAAGAGCCTGAGGACTGGAAATCACTCCTAAGTACTTATAGGATTTTACCTGCCAGTTGTTTCTGCCATAGTCTATCACAGGGAATCATATCGAAAACAGACTTAAAGTTGATGAAGGCTGTGTAAAAAGCCCCACTGGGGTTGGTTGTATATTTGTCAACAAGATGTTGTAGAATTATTCCATGGTCTCCTGTGGAGCAACCTGGTCTAAAACCGGCTTATTCATCCTTCAAGAGGTTTTCGTATCCATCCAAGTTAGTAATTTTTCAAGTAGATAATGGGCATACAGTTTGCTAATAACACTTAACAAACTAATAGGCCTTTAATTTGCTGGATCTGATCTTTCTCCTTTTTTATATATTGGGTTAATGATGTCTAGTCCCCAGTCCCTTGGTATTAATGCAAAGTGATCAATACATGTAAACAGCATTGCAAGGATTGGGGCCCACCAGTTTCTATTTCTTTTAACCATCTCTGTAGGAATGTTATCAAATCCTGGTGCTTTACCCTCTTTGATCTTGCAAAGGAGCCTATTGATTTCAGAAATAGTAACAGGAGGCCAATCAGGGGGACTCTGCAAATATATTTTTGGGTTCCATTGCCCATTGGGTCTTGCCGCATACAAACTAACAAAATAAGATTCCCGGGTTTTAACAAGAATATAGTAGTCTGTTAATCCTGCCTTGCTATCTAACCCCCTGGACACAATCTTCCAAAAAGTGACTGAGTCATGTATCCTTGCCACATCAATTAATTTCTCCCAGTTTGCTCTCATCCCTAAGTCCTTTTTGACTTTAATTAGTTTTTTATATCTTTTTTTTTTAACAAGAAACACTCAGATGGTAAAGATGGCAAATTCAGTTCCCTATATCTTTTGTAGTGATTTTTTAGTAGAATCTTCATGTCCAAGCACTCTTGGTCAAACCAGAATTTAGATCTGTAAGAAACTGGGTTCTGTTTTATGGGATTATTATGTGTCAGACACCTTTATGAGTTTGTGACTATCTTCTGGTATAAATTTAAGATCTCTTCAGGTGTTCTTGCAGACAGGAGAGACTTCCATAATATAAGACTATTTTCTGAGTTAAGCAGTGCAGTTACAGTACCTTTAACCTTAGTTGACCATCTCATTCTAGGTACTCTTTTGTCCAATTCTGTTATCAACAATGGTTCATATTCTGTATACACCACCTGATTCTGAACAGATAGAAAGGAAAGTGGTCACTCTCAGTACATACCCGAATCTCAAAACTAAGCACAAGTTTAACAGGTTGTAGGACACAATAGAAGAGGCTCCACCGCCAGTCAAAAAAGTGTATTCTCCATGCTTATCTCCCTCCATTCCACCATTTAGTAAAACTAAATCCAAGTTATTTATCAGATGAAGAGTTCAGAAATGGAAAATGTAATTTTTGGTCACAGGAGATTATCAGAGGGGGGACAAAGGATGGGAGTAAAGCAGATTACTCCCATCCTTATCATGTGATCATGCGAAAGACTTACATATGTCACACTTATTCTGTCGTTATCCTGTCAATGAAGTCGAACTGTCCTGTCACTTTTGAATAATGGAAACTTCCGTTAGTGAAAAATGATAAGACAGTTCCACTTCACTGACAGGAAAAGAATGGGATAAGCATGATGTCATATAACAGCCTTTCATGCAATCACAGACAATTCCACTTAACTGACAGGATAATGACTACATTAGCACGGCATCATCTGATAGTCTTTTGCATGATAAGATGAAAGGAGAGGAAAAGGATGGGAAAAGGACGTCCTTTTCCACATGTGATAATCTCCATAGTAGCAACAGTATTACTTTGAAGATATGAAAATAAAGGATTGCTACTTTGTTTTCCCCTCCTATCCATCAAATGTTATATTTTCGTTACCACGTTATTTGGAGAATATATAAACTATAGAAAAATAGAATTGGAAGAGACCACAAGGGCCATCCAATCAAACCCCCTGCTACACAATAACCCTCAGTCAAAGCATCCCCAACAGATAGACATCTAGACTCTGCTTAAAGACCTCCAGATTCCACCACTCTCTGAGGGAATGTACAATTGGTGGAGTGCAAGGGAAGACCAAAGGACCCCAACCCCTTCATATTGCTTAAGAACATTTGGTCACACAATGGAGAAACAAAGGGGGGTTGCAGACTGTCAAAAATAGTGTGAATTCAGTCCACTTTTAGGGTTAGGGTTAGTGCTAGGGAATCATGGGAATTGTTATTTTTCTGAGACATTGAACCTTCTTTGTCAGAGAACTCTAGTGCCACAATAAAATTCATTTCCCATGATTCCCTAACCTTAACCCTAACCCTAAAAGTGGACTGAATTCACACTATTTTTGACAGTCTGCAACCCCCCAAACTGTGATGCTTTAGTGTAAAGCTATTTCATTTCATTTCTTCACATTTGTTGGGAGGCCCAAAAAATACGTGTGTCTGGGTGTGTGTTTTCAAAAGGAGAAATGACTGTCTAGTCTAACGTACTTGGCTTGGTCTTAAAATATCATAGAATCAGAGTTGGAAGAGACCACTAGGACTATGCAGTCCAACCCCCTGCTATGCAGGAACTCAAAATCAAAGCATCCCCAACAGATGGCCATCCATCCTCTTTTTAAAGACCTCCAAAGAAGACTGTCAAACAGGTCTCATTGTCAGGAAGTTCCTCCTAATTTTTAGGTGGAATCTCTTTTCCTGTAGCTTGCATCCATTGTTCCAGGTCCTATTCTCTGGAGCAGCAGAAAACAAGCTTGCTCCATCTTCAATATGACACCCCTTCAAATACATAAACGGGGCTATCATATCACTTCTTAACCTTCTGTTCTCCAGATTAAGCATATGTAGTGTCCAGGAAAGCAACCAACAGAACTGCTGATAAGACTGAGGCAAACAAATGCAAGGCTTTGCCGCAACACCAAGGCAATTCTAAGAACACAATACCAGTCCAATGTCCAATAGAGCAAAACCAGGGCCAAGCCAAAGGTCCAGGAGTCCAGAAAGCAGGTCAGCAAATCCAGTCCAGAGTCAAGAGTTCCAGATAGCAGGTCAGCGAGTCCAGTCCAAGGTCAAGCGTTCCAAGTTAATCCAAGGTCTAGGAGGCAAGGTTTTAGGCAGCAATGGAGTCAGAGTCAGACGCTTTCACCATGGAATGCAGATAGACTCTGACAAAGAAGCTCAGCATCTCACAGCTGTTTATATTGGTCCAGCTGTTTGGTGATTGCTGAGTATTTCTCATATAACCTCCTGGATCACCGGAGGCAAAAACTCCACAGGGGTTTTGCCATGGCTTTTCTGGGGCTGAGAGAGTATGCATGCATATTTATTTATTTATTTATTTATTTATTTATTTATTTATTTATTTTTGGTGCTTTGGCCCCCCAATTGTCTGAAGGACAGCAACCTGGCCCCTGGCTCAAAAAGGTTGACTACCCCTGGCCTAGAGACTGCATAGTGCAGTATGAAGTGGTATATAAATGATGGTGCTATTGCTATTACTATTGATAAAGATGTTGAATAGCACTGGTCCCAGGACAGAACCTTGTGGCACCCCACTGGTCACTTTTCTCCAGGAAGAGTCATTGAAGAGGAGTCATTGCTGAGCACCTTTGTGTTTGGTCAATCAACCACTAAGCCATCTAACAGTTGTATTGTCTAGCCCACATTCTACTGTCTTGTTTGCAAAAATATAATGGAGGGCCTTGTCATAAGATTACTGAAATCAAGATATGCTAGGTCTACCACATTCCCTTCATCTATCAAGCTGGTAATTTTATCAAAAGAGAGAGAGAAAGAGAGAGAGAAATCAGATTAGTCTGGCATGACTTGTTTCTGAGAAACCCATGTTGCCTTTTAGTGATTATGGCATTCCCTTCTAAATGTTCACAGACTCTCTGTTTAATGAGTTGTTCTAGAATCTTTCCTGGTATTGATATGAGATTAACTAGGCGATAATTGTTGAGATCATCTTTTCCCCCCTTTTTGAAGATGGGGACAATGTTTGCCCTGTCTAATCTGGTGGGACTTCTCCTGCTCTCCAGAAGATATCAAAGATTATTGCCAATGGCTCTGAGATTATACTTGCCAGTTCTTTTAATATCCTTGGATGTAATTTATCTGGTCCCAGAGACTTAAATTCATTATTAACCAGTTATTCCAGTACTACCACTTTACTTATTCTGTGCTGTGTTTCTTCTATTGTGTCCTCTGCTCCATCTTCCTCAGGCTACCCAGTAGCAAGATAGTCTGAATTAAAAAAGCTCAACATTTCCGTAAAGTTGAGTTTAAATTTCTAAATTACTCCAAATCATTTTCTGCTCAGTTTACATACAGAAAGATCTGTCATTTATTTCGTAGAACTGAATATGTACCTACTGTACATATTGGAAGTTTGTTGTAGTTGTTAGCTACCTCAAATTACTTCCGACTCACGTCAACTCTGTGGATGAAACATCTTCAAAAATCCCTATCTTCCACTGCCTTGCCCAAATCCTGCAAGCCCTTCCCCATAACTCCCCCAATCAAGTCTGTCCATCTGGTCTGTGGGCTTCCTCTCTTTCTTCTACCCTCTATCTTTCCTAGCATTATTGTTTTTTCTAATGATCCATGCCTTCTCATTATGTGGCCAAAGTACGATAGTCTCAACTTGATCATCTTTGCTTCCAAGGAAAGCCCTGTTCTGATCTGTTCAAGACCTATTTCTTTGTCTTCTTGGCTGTCCATGGTATCTTCTCCACCACCACATTTCAAATGAGTTGATTTTCTTTCTGTCTGCTTCCTTTACTGTCTAGCTCTTGCATCTGTTCATGGTAATTGGGAATATAATGGCATGAATGATTCTGACATTATTTCTCAGTTGTATGTCTTTGTTCTTCAGTATCTTTTCCTGATCTTTCACAGCTGCCCTTCCCGTTCCTAGTCTTCTTCTTACTTCTTGACTGCAGTCTCCATTCTGGTCAATGTTTAATCCTAGGTATGGGAATTCTTTAATTATTTCAATTTCCTCATCGTCTACATTGAATTTGTATATTTCTTCTGTAGTCATTATTTTTGTTTTCTTTATGTTCAGCATCAGACCTACCTTTGCACTTTCATCTTTGACATTTCTTATTAACTGTTGCAATTCCTGAGTGTCTTCTTCTAATATTGTGGTGTCATCCACATATCTTAGGTTGTTAATGTTGCTTCCTCCTATCTTAACTCCTTTTTCTGTTTCTAATTCTGCTTTTCTTATTATGTTTCAGCATATATGTTAAACAAGTAGGGTGATGGGATGCAGCCTTGCCTGACCCCTTTGCCTATTGGGAACCACTCTGTTTCCCTGAATTCTGTTCTGCTGGTGGCCTCTTGTCCTTAGTACAGATTCCTCATCAAGACTATCAGATGTAGTGGCATGTCTTTGAGTGCATTCCATAATTTTTCATGATCTGTATACAGTCAAATGCTTTGCTGTAGTCTATGAAACACATTCTGATTTTTTTTTTGCTTTTGTTTTTTTGCAATTCTTTAATGCAGTCTACTAGCCGTTGTATGTTTACAATGTGGTCCCTAGTGCCCCTTCCTTTTCTGAATCCTGCTTGCACCTCTGGAATTTCTCTCTCCATGTATGGTGGGAGACTATGCTGCAGAATTTTGAGCATTATTTTGCTTGCATGTGAGATTAGTGCTATTGTCCTATAGTTGCTGCAGTCTTTTGCATCTCCTTTCCTGTGGGTTGGTATGTATATTGAGCACTTCCAGTCTGTTGGCCACCACTTTGTTTTCCATATTTGTTGGCATATTTCAGTTAGCACTAAAGTTGCATCTGTCTGTAGGCACTGTAGCAGTTCAATTGGAATATTGTCCAGGAAAGCTGCCAACAGCATGGCTGATAAGAGCAAGGTCTGTCTCTAGCACCAAAAGCAGTTGCAAGTACAGTACCAGTCTGATTGCTTCAAGCAGCAAAACAATGAGTCCAGAGTCCACAAGGCAAGTCAATGAATGTAGTCCAAGATCCAGGGTTCCAACAAGCAGGTCATCCAATCCAGTCCAGAGGTCACAAAATCCAAATCAGTCCAAAACTTTTGCTGGTAATCTCAAATAAGCTCTGACAAGGAACTCGGCTTTTCTCAGCTGCTTATATAGCACCGCTCCCACTCACAGCTGTTTAGCCTTAGCTGCACATTTCTCTGATAACCTCCGAGAACGCTGGAGGCACGCCCTTTCTATCCTTCTCTGAGCAAAGGTAGGTACCTCTGTGTCCTGCACCTCTGTCTCTTCCAGGCCTGATACCTCTGCTGGGGGGAGGCTTTCTGCTGAGGCAGGGGCTGTGCCTCAATGGGTCCCACAGAGATAGGCCCAGGTTCAACCAAGTCCATGGGAGCTGGTAGTACCAAGC
Source organism: Phrynosoma platyrhinos (assembly GCA_020142125.1). Lineage (NCBI taxonomy): Eukaryota > Metazoa > Chordata > Lepidosauria > Squamata > Phrynosomatidae > Phrynosoma > Phrynosoma platyrhinos. The sequence goes on along the minus strand of JAIPUX010001232.1, from coordinate 89,843,394 downwards.
TAGGACCTGGCTCAGCATCCTCATCCTCAGAGTTCCCTATGTCCTCAACCTGGCTGTCCCGGACATCACTCCCCCTCCCATCATCCTCCCCCAACTCCTGAGGAGGCCGGTCAGGGAAGCAACGATGGAATGCCCGACCCAGGCAAAGAGCATGCACATCGGAGGCATCTTCCCAAGAGCAGTCCTCTGGCCCATAGCCAACCTAGTCAACCAGATACTGCAGCCGGCCCCACTAGCGATTGGAATGTGGGATCTGAGCCACCTCAAATTCCTGTTCCTCATCGACCAGGACTGGATCAGGCAGAGGCATGGAACCAGCATTGGGCCTGACCCCTGAGGCCAGAAGCAGCAAAGATCAGTGGAAGATGGGGTGGATCTGCCAAGTCCACAGCAGTTGCAGCCAGAACACCAAGGGATTCACCTGAGCCACAATCTTATAAGGGCTGACAAACCTAGCATCCAATTTCTGACATGGACACTGAAGTGGGAGATGGCATGTGGACAGCCATACAGAATCCCCCACCTGCAAAGGAGGGCCTTCTTGCTGACACCGGTCTGCACCCTGCTTGTACACCTCCTTCACCACCTCAAGCTGCTGATACCTCTGCTGGGGGGAGGCTTTCTGCTGGGAGGAGGCTAGGGTGCGGAGGCAGGGACTGTGCCTCAGTGGGTTCCACAGAGATAGGCCCAGGTTCAGCTAAGTCCATGGAAGCTGGTAGCACCAAGCTAGGACTTGGCTCAGCATCCTTATCCTCCTCCATGTCCTCAACCTGGCTGTCCCTGACAGATATCATATGTTCTCAGTGTTTTATTTTTTTTCTATTTCCTTTATTGCAGATTCCACTTAACCTCTTAGAATTTGGGGTTCATCTTCATATGGCTCCTCATTCCAAATATCATTCATTCCCTCATTTCTTTTGTTTAACTATTCTGTGTATTGTCTCCAGCATCTTTTTATTTCTTCTTGTTCCTGCATTATGTTCTTTTTTTCCCACTAGAGCAGGGGTAGGCAACCTTTCCCCTTTAAGGACTGAGGGACTTCAGCTCCCAGAAGCCTCGGCCATGTTGGCCAATAGTCCCATGTTAGCCAATAGCTCCTGGAATTCTGGGAGCTGAAGTCCCTCGGCCCTTAAAGGGGAAAGGTTGCCTACCCCTGCACTAGAGCATCCCTGCCCTCCATTTGAACTTGGCTTTAATTTATCAGATTTTTTTGATAGAGTATTTCTCCTTATCCCTGCGTGTCAGATGTTGGACAGTTGTGTTCATACTTCTGGCTTTGTTCCTATCTCCCTTTGGTTTTGTTTTTCTTCTTTCTTTCTTTTATTGCATGAAATGTTTCATCTGTCATCTATTGTTTCTTATCTTTTTTTTTGGACTGCTGTTAATGTTTTCTTGCTTTCATCCTTAATTATGTCTTTGACTTCTGTCCACAGTTCTTCAGGCTCTCAGTCAGTTATACTCAATAGTTCAAATCTGCTTCTTACATTGTCCTTCAATTCATCTGAAATGTTATTCAGGTCATATTTTGGTATAATGATGATTGTTGTTTTCTACTTCAACTTTACACTAATTTTTATGAGCAGTTCATGTTCTGTGTCACAATCAGCTCCTGGTCTGGTTTTGGCCACAATGATAGAGTTTCTCC
>JAIPUX010001232.1:89789575-89822886 GCA_020142125.1 Phrynosoma platyrhinos | reverse complement strand
TTTAGCGACCTCAGAAGGATGCAAGCCTGAGTCGAGCCTGAACCCTGGGTAGTATTGAACTCACAACCTTGTGGTTTATTAGTGAGTGGCTACAGTACAGGCATTTAACCACTGCACCACCAGGGCTCCATCGTAAATCAGAATGCAGCTTCGTTCCTATGCAGCACAAATTGCTGGCTTTGAATGGAAAGAGGCCAGGTAGTCTGTTATCAGGCAATGGAACATCTTGATGCTGAACATGGGAAGGCAGAGTTAGGAGCCTTTTAAAGAGCCTTCTGCCCATTCTATATTCACTTTAAGGGGCAAACTCAACTCACCTTGCCACCAGTGCAGTGTGAGCATTGTGTGTCATTCAAGGATTGGGTAGGATTCTTCATCCTTTTACCTGTTTTATTTTGTTTGTTTTTTAATATTTCCTACTCTAGACTTTGACAACTGGCTAAGGTTGGAGTCTTTAAATAAGCTGCCACTTAGCAGGTAGTGTGGGGAAAAAAGTAAGAGTTATGGTGAACATCTCAGCACCCATTTGGTGAAGCAAAGGGCTCTAGAACTTCCTCTTTAGGTCATGAGACCCCAGAGATGGGAAAGGAGACTATCCTTACTCTGGCCAGGCGGACTATGCCAGCATTTTAAATCTCAGGATTTTGAGGTGGAGAGATTCCTTGTGTCTATCTTCCAGTAGATGGCTGGAAGAGGAACAACCCAGCTATTGGGTTGCCCTTGGGGCTCAGGAGTTTCACCCAGGGGAAGACTGCCTGCCTCAGCTACTCCTGCATCAGGTTATTCATCCCTCTTGCTCCTTTCCAGGCTCAATACAGTTTAAATAGGTTTTAGGTTAAATAAAGTGGCCCTTCTTCTACCTTCTCTTCTGTGTCTCATTATCCCATGGTTGGTTAGCAAATGACTTGAAGTCACACAGTTATGACAACAACATCCACAGTCAATCTGATTCCAATTACAGAGTATTGGTTTAAAGTTAAAAGAAGAAGCAACACAAAAATAAGTGATAATATTATCATTTAGAGTGGACCATTGCATTTCACTTTATTTTCCTGTTCAGCATAAAAAGAGGGAGGGGCAGTTTTTGTTGTCTTGTTTAAAGAGTGATGGCTTTGCAAAGCAATATACACAATTGAAGTAAAAAAGATCCACAAGCCTAAATAGTAGTGTCAGAGGGATTTCAACCTGAGCATTTTGACTTTCCAGAAATAGTTTTTAGGATACAAAATGTTCTTTTTTCAATATGGGGGGGGGGGGGTTCCTGCAGGATTTTACATTCCTTAACATAAGGCTCACTCCAAATTCATATTGAATTTAAGAGCTGAATGACTAGCTGGACAACCTTGATGTTTTTATTAACATTCTCATATTGGTCTCCTATATTCCTAATTTTATAATCATTCTATTTGATTAATAGCTGGTGACACAAATGTCACTGTTGCAGAAGTGGTCAATAACAACAAACATTTTAATACTACATTCCTTTTCCTGTGGTATATAATTGATTGTTTTTCAGCATTTGGGACTGAGAAATGATTGCTTATTGAATATTTGGATTTTTTCCCCTACTTCTGTGTTTGCACTATAGTTCCCAGTGCATTATAGATATTTTCATTAGTATTCAATAAAAGAAGACAAAGGAGAAAGACAGATGAAGCATTCAGGGATTTTAGCTAGTTTTCTAGAGCTTTTCACCAGAGTGTGTTTGAGTGCTGATAAGGCCTTGACTATATTAAATAGACAAAGACAAAGCATGGGTAAAATTTATTGTGTTTTTTCTCCCTTTTCAGCCACTGGAGGACATTCTTTGCATTTGTTAGCCCAAAAAGTCATCCAGATTTTATCACATCTGAACATATTAAAGTTCACATTTGCAACCGTACATCTTAAAATGTTCATTTACGAAAGCAAACAATGAAATGATTTGTATCAATTTTTTTATTCTCTGTTGTTTATGAACTCTTTAGAGACTTGTTCTTGGAGATTACAGCTGTTTGATGAGGTCAGATCAGAGGACTGTATAAGTTAATTTAATAGGATATAGCATGCAATGAAATCCATACGAGGGCTCACTATAAAGTAATAGTTCATGTTATTTTTTTCCCCGTGTGTGTGTGTGGGGGGGGGGGAGTGACAATATGAAATCTGCCACTCTTTATTATACCTTTAGAGTTTGTATCTGTCTTTCTTTTTTAGCTACCTGAGATGTATTTAAGTACCAAATGTCATACAATGTGTGGCATTTGAATACATCCTATTTCCCTCTGCTCTTCTATAAATTTAATACTTTCTGGAAAATATCTCAATAATATATATTGATTTATTTACTACATTTCTATAGAAAGTAAAACTCTCTGGGAACTTAAAGGCTGAAGCCATAAAAATAAATATAATAACACATTGTAAAATCTAAATTAGTAAAATAGTTACAGATTAAAACCAGGATGAAACCAACAGCAGAGGACAGCAGCAGTACAAGGATCTAAAAAGTCATAACTTATTCATAGAATCATAGAATCATAGATTATATAGTTGGAAGAGACCACAGAGGCCATCCAGTCCAACCCCCTGCCATGCAGGAACTCTCATTTAAAGCATTCCTGACAGATGGCCATCCAGCCTCTGCTTAAAGACCTCCAAGGAAGGAGACTCCACTACTCTCCGAGGGAGTGTGTTCCACTGTCGAACCACCCTTACTGTCAGGAAGTTCCTCCTAATGTTGAGGTGGAATCTCTTTTCTTGCAGCTTGCATCCATTGTTCCGGGTCCTAGTCTCTGGAGCAGCAGAAAACAAGCTTGTTCCCTCCTCAACATGACATCCCTTCAAATATTTAAACAAGGCTATCATATCACCTCTTAACCGTTGTTTCTCCAAGCTAAACATCCCCAGCTCCCTAAGTCATTCCTCATAGGGCTTAGTTTCCAGACCCTTCACCATTTTAATTGCCCTCCTGTGGACACGCTACAGTTTTGCCACATCCTTTTTGAATTGTGGTGCCACATCCTTTTGAATTCTTAACACTGAAACAGTAAAAGAATCATATCTTGGCATTAACATGGTCACAATGTAGGTGGTAGGCAAGCCTCTTTTGGAAGGGCTTTGCACAACTGAGATGCCAGCAATGAAAAGTCCCACTCTCTAGTAGGCATCTGCCTATTTTTCCTGCAGAAAATTGAAAGAACAGCCTCAAAAGATTACCTTTGGGGCAAATAGATACATATGGGAAGAGATTGTTACCTAGCTACATTCATTTTTGGCTTTAATCATTTGCAGACACTTTGAAATAAAGCTGGAAATGGGCTAGAAGCCAGAACAGATCACAGAGCATTGGCATAATATATCACCCTGTACAATCAACAGTCTTGCTGCCCAGTGTGAGGGCAGTTTATGGACCATTTTCATAGGTAGTCCCCATGTAATATATTGCAGTGATCCAAATAGGAGATTACCAGAATCTAGACAAAATTTAGCAAGGCTTTCTCTGCCCAGATAGCATCACCATTGGTATATCAGCCTGAGCTGATAGAAAGCATTCCTGCCCCTGAAAGCCGCTTTCAGTGCTTAGGACAGTGCTGAGCCTAAGAACATTTCCAATTATCTACTGAATTATTATGACAGTGCCATTGAAAATAGTGATACCTGGACTAGCGTTGGTCCCTGATGAGTTTTCAGGAAAATAAAAATTGTACCCAATGGGCACAAACATGGTGGTGGTCCTTGGCACCGTGGGAAAAAATAATTGCTGATTCCTCACATTAAAGTTTTAGGGAGATTCTAGAACCAAATAGGCACCACTCAAGTGGACAGACTATCTGCCTCAGATTGATTTTCTTTGGCCTTAATGAGATCCTGATACTTGTTTAGAACATCCTCTGCCTTACCTGAAAAATGAAAAGGACTGCTAGAGTTATGTATCATTTAAATGTTGCCAGCATCTCAGTCTACCTGTCCAGATGATTCTGCCTCCCAATAATTGCATGTAGCTATTGAGCAATATGAGACCCATGGAGCCTGGATCACTCATGGGCCTCAAAAACAACTATTGACATTTGCATGTGGCTGCAGGACTTCACTTGCTCACTTCTGCCATGAAAGAAAACCATGGAGCATAGCAAGAATTAACCAACACTAGGTTCTGGTATCAACCCTCCAGCACGATTCCCTTGCTCATGTTATCATACCATATAATGCATTTTATTCCTTTTTTTATATCAGTTATTGTGTTATCATAGAGCTAAATCCTGTAAGCAAACAACCTGGAGCTTATTCCTTGTCAGTGAAATTACTCTGCATATTGCTTTATGAAACTATTTGTAGTTCTAAATTTCTGTGTGCTAACATTCATGAGAAGATTTACACCAAACAGTAGATGTAAATCACCATTATGGCTTCTTTCAGTTCAATATTATGGCAATTGCATATACACTAATACTTAAAATGTGCAATTCTAACCTTTTTGGAGAGATTCATGTATGTATTCTGAAAAGCATTACGCTGGGAAATACTGGTGAATATTTAAAGCTGCATGGACACTAATAGTAAATATAGCATATTTACTAATACTGTAGCACTTAAAATCCCATGACATATCCATTGTCTTTGTCTGTGCTTAAAAAATAAGATTATTAATTCAACTGGAATTAATGAAAACACCATGGATTAATTCAGTGTTACTCTTATCTACAGCTGAACCATTCATAACATCTAGTTTATTCCTTTTTAAATGTTTTTGTGCTGCTAGAAGTAACATTAGATTTAGCTCTATGATACCTGAGGAGTTACTTTTTATCCCTGAGCAAAAAGCATCAAGTGTATTTAATTAAAACTAACTATAGCTATGAAATGATCCATGATGGATCTTTTCTGCTGTTTTACATTTCTATACGTACAATTTAAATAATCCACCTTTAAAGACATTTGGGTAATGAAATAACAAGAAAGAAATAACTGATCATAATGAGGAATTTTTGGAAGTAATCATAGAAAGGATTAAGTTTTTAAATCTAGGCTTTTTACCTCTGAGTAGTCCTATCTTTTTCTCCCCTTATGATTTAACATGCAAACATGATTAAATGAAATCCAGATATTGTGTAGCTAGAATTGGGTTTATTTTGTCATCCCTTTTAATGATAAATAGGTTTCCTGCCCAAAAGAAATGCTTCTGTGACAGCACCACTCTTTGCAGTGGAATCCAATCCACAATTCAGTGTTGTTTCAGTCCAGATCTTCCAAAGAGCTTTTGCTACACACAAAGTTGGCTGATGTGCCATTCAGCATCCCAGCAGCTCTTTCTCTTCACACTAGCAATGGCAAAGCATTGTGTGGATGCATTGCCGGCTGGTCTGAACTAAAATAATTCCTGGGAATTTAGCAGATATTCCATTCGTGATTCAAGGTAAGAGAGGGAGAGTGTGCACACAGGGGAAATCTGCTGCTTGGAGGAAAGGAGCTTTAAAGCCTTCCAAGCCGCATCTTAAGTCCTGTATTCGGATGCAGGAATCTCTGAGCAATAAGTGGGAAGGGATGCTTTTGTACTTGAAATTGGAAGGTCCATATTAAGGATTTCCACTGTAATGAACATTTCTAATGAAATAATGTGTTAATCAAAGGCCATCCTTTACTGTTCATCTGGCCTCACTGTACACCTAATTTTGTTTTAAAGAAGAAGTAAAGGCCAGAAGCCCCAAGCTGCAAGGTGCTTTGAGCATCTCTGGGTTTGCAGCTTTTGAAGTCTCCTTGCAGCCAATTTGGCTAAATCCTCTGGAGGCAAGAGGGGGAAGAGAATTTCATGCACACTTATCTCTGCTGGAGTCTCTTCTTTTCTGTAACCCATCAGGGACAGTCAGATTTTAGCAATAACAGGCCATTTTACCATCTTGAATTATTTACTACACTGTAAGATGCAATTCCGAGAGCTTTCTTTTGAAGCATTTAGATGGACAAGAGTAAAGCTTCCAATTAACTTTTATATTAGGGTTCATAGGCAACATGTTTTTTTCATGAGGAATTTCATTCTGGATCTTTTTCCCCCTGGATATCAAATTCTGTGAAGAATTTCTAGACTAGTTATTAAAAATTTATGTTGTTTATTGACACTAATCTGTTTTAGAGATTAATGCATTATAATGTTCTATATTGGAAGGAAGATAGAATGTAAAAAGTGGTTAGGGTTCCTCATACCTATCTGAATTTTGTTGATACTCAAGAATCAACAAGGCTACATTGCTGATAACTTCTGCTGCACTCCAATTTTTAAAATCACCAATGTAACATATAACATATAGTTACTATATTTTAGTTGTACACATTCTGTCAAAAGGAGGTTAGTTCTCAATTTTGTTTATATAATAAAGAGTAGAATTAATTTTACAGTCATAATATTGTGGATCATCTTTTGAATGTTTCTTGTTGATATATGTCCTAGGGTCACCTTTAAAATGGAATCATTAAAACCTCATATCTTCCCATAATTAGATTTACATTGTGAGTTTTCTTACAATTTTCCCTGTTTCATTGCTGTTTGAGTAATGCATCTTCCCAAGACTGCTTTATTTTTATTTTTAGAAAGACAACATCAATAGTCAAGTGGGCATTCTATGAAGTCCCCTTATCTTTCTCTCTTTGGTTATCCCAGAATGCATGTCATAGGAGTTTTGCATTTTCAAAGAGGCATGTCATGTACTACAATCAACACCATAAACTTTTGTAAAGTAGCTTTTTTCCCCCACAACTAGTTAACCAGGTCAGAATGAAGCTAGATAATATCTTTAAAATAGATATTATTTTTAGAATTTTAAAGTTGTCATTTGTCCCTTTACTATATTTTTCTGTGACTAAAACAGTGCAGGACTCATCAGGAAGATATAAGAATGTAATTACCAGGTGCACATGTTTGTTAATCCTTCCTGGTTAGGAAAAGCTCCATGTTCTTTTTATGTGGCCCATTTGTAAAACTATAAATATCTAAATTGTGTCAATGTAGAAATCATACTCTGTGTTGCCTATTTTTGCTCAATTACATGCACTGTTGCTTTAGTGTTTTGAAGCAGTCCTGTGAATAGCTTTTTCACTCCCAAGATTAGCATTGTCCTTTTCCTTGTAAAAGTCCCAAGCCCTAAACTATTAGATCATGTATAGCATAGTATAAATGGGACACCATTGTATTATTGCCAGCAGGATGCAATACAACAGTCACATTGATGTAATATCTGGACTTTTAGCAATGCTAGTACTTTAGGAAATTAAAATAATCACTACCTCAGTTTGTAACTGTTGTGTTTGGCAAAACTGTTTTATTTAAGAATATATTTTTCAAACATCTTGATGGATCCGATTTAAAATGCTATGAATTACCAAAAATCCTGCATTCCTTTCTGCATTTCATCTTAATATTAAGGATAAACTGCTGATTTGTGTCTGTTCATTTTCTTCTTTTAAAAAGAACAGTTCCTTTGCAACTACATTTAATTCAAATTCTCTTTGTTGCTTACCTGTCTTAAACCTGTTTATGAAAATGATGTCAACTGAAAATCATCAAAACATAGTTGTTGTTTTGTTTTTGTTTTTAGTATAAGCCAGGTGTGGTGGAGCTGATAGATTCTTCATGTCTAAAATGTATTTTTACATGATTTTTTTTTCTTTTTGGATCTTGGTGTACTCGCAGTTTTTAATACTAATTGGAAGTTCGGTGAAATGCTTTTTTTTTTAATGTGAAGTAAAGAAAAAGGCTTTCAGAGCTTAGAAATTGCCACTCACTATGAAAAACTGGAAGTGAGAACTCTGTACCCACCTGATTTCCAATCAAGAAAATAGAAGACTTTACAGGAAAAGAAATGGTTCAAAATTGGCAGTAATTTCAAACTATCATAGCAACATGGGAGCAGCTGGAGGTCACTATTCTGTCCTCTGTGTTTAGTGGTTTTTTGTGAGAGGAGTTAACCAAAAGACCTGGTGACAGTATCAAATGAGCTAGAGAGAACAATTGCAAATTGAGTTATGCAGGAATAATATGGGTGATGGAATACAATGGGTTACAATATTCCTAGAGCTGCATTCATGCTCAGAGAATGTTTTGTGTGAACTAAAATCTGAAGATCCATAGGATTTGCTCCTGAACAGTGTTTTCTGCAATTTCAGTTGCACAATTTTTCATCTGTTACAGTTGTAGGAATCACCTAAAAAAAAAAAAAAAGGAGGTGTACAAGTAGAGAGTTCATGCAAGATGTTCTGTCTCTGAATTGATCTTTAGGGACAACCTGCGCCAATAAAACATGTATACAAAACATGCCCTGTAAGCTAGTCAAATATATATGTGTGTATATAAAGCAAGTAAAAGGGAACACAGGACAGAGAATCTAGTTTCTTCATAAGATATACTGAAACAGATAAAAGCTGCATTCTAGTTATCACCTGCACTCAAATATATTCTATCCCCCAAATGTATGTTGCTTTTATGTGCCTTCAAGCTGTTTCCAACTTATGGTGGTGCTAAGGCAAGCCTATCATGGGATTTTCTTGAAAATATTTTTTTTCAGAAAGGATTTTCCATTGCCTTCCTCTGAGGCTGAGGGAATGTGACCTGTGCAGGGTCACCTGGTTGGTTTCCATTGCTGAGCCATTCAAACCCTGGACTCCAGACTTTACAATGTGTTAGCCAATTGCCCCAACAAGCTGGGTACTCATTTTAATGACCTATGAAAGGATGGAAAGCTGAGTCAACCTGAAGCCCTGCAGGTTCGAACTCACAATGTTGTGGCTGCAATGCTGGCATTTAACCACTGCACCACCAGGGATCCCTACAGTTTGTCAGATTGAGCAGTAAATAACTGAATTGAAAGGAGGGGAAGGAAGGATGCACAAACAATATAGATGGTTCTGTAGCATAGTATGACATCACATTTAGAACAAACATTGGCTGAGAGTACTGAAGACTGCCCAGCTCATTTCATGATTAACTGAAATGTGGTGTTTTTACTCTATTTTCCTAAAGATAGAAGGAAAACCTTTTCAGGCCATGCCTGCATGTACCAAATAAAATGTCTTCCCCACATTCCAGTGATGATGAGTCTGCATGATGCAGGGCCCAATCCCTTGTTCAGGTCCAAACTGTCTGGACGATGTATGGCCAGTTCAGCGCTGAACTTGCATATACCTCTTTGAAATATATATTTTTAAAATATACATTTCACCTTTTGCTCTGGATCTTTCCAGAAGATTTGGAGCCCTCTGTTGTGACTCTAGGTGCCTGTTTACAACACATCTCTCTGTGCTGCTCACCCCCACCAATGCCGCGAGCCACTTGCTTTGAGTTAAAAATGAGATGCCCAGCCATGTGACTGATACTGGGTGTCTCATTCTGACCTCAGAGTGAGTGACTTGCTGCTTCAATGGGCACCACAGTAAGATGTGCATGCAAACAGCTGTCTGGCATTGCAATGGAGGGCCCCAAGTCATGGAGGGATGATAGGGAAGTTCTGGGGGCAGAATACTCCACTGTTCCCACAGTATTCTGACCCATGAGGACCCAGCTTTAGTTAGTATCTATCTTCTGGGTTACTTTTGGTTTATTTCTGTAAATTATTTCACAGGTTGCTAGGTATATTTTATAATAAATGTTTACATGGAAAAACAATGTATTAAATAAAATGCAGAAATTGAATTGTATTGTCTGACTGGGCTGTGCCAGTTCAGTGTTAAAAGCTGTTTTTTACTGGTTCAAGACATTTTCAGTTAGTACAATTGAAGATGTGTCTACTTAAAAGTAAATCTTACTGGGTCACACCTATGTTACTGTGTTTAGTATTGCAGCTAATTTTATTACAGAATAGTGCAGTGACAGGGACAATTCTCAGTTAAGACATTTTGGCCTCATACCCACTATGTTATAAACCAGTTTGCTAACTGGTTTGAAGTGGTTTAAATGAATCTTGTTCTCGCTTGAGCTGAAGCGAGAACTTCAGCTCAAACTCAGTGAGGGGGCCCTGCACTAGATCCGTTTAACATGGGTCTTTTTGATGCTCATTTTTTCCACATCTTTTGCAATAAATTCATTCAGTGCAAGTGTGAATGAGATGCAGATTGGAATCAATTTCCCATGATGTAATCAACGATCAGCAACCCACTGAAGAGGGTCCATTTTGAATTGATTCATTAGTCAATGTGAACAACAAGTGGGTTATTTTACAACAAGAAAATGCAGTCGGAGCAAATGTAGTGTGAACCATGCTCCGCTGTTGAACTGATCCATCGATTCAGATTGTAAACTGATTTATTTGTAAATGGGAATGAGGCCTTTGTCATTCTGAAGTATTGAACAAACATTGAATAATTAAAGCCTGCAAACATACCTTTTAGAAATATATTACATTTCCCCTACCTCATTGTAATAAAATATATATACACCCATGTGTAGCAGTTATGCAAATGTCTAGTTTACACCATATATTTTATAGCCACAGTGTAGAGTGCTTTAATATACATCAGAAAATACATCTATCAATAAGTTTCACATAACAATATGCCCCCACCTAGCTTTACCAGTAAATCAAAATGTCCTGGGTGAAATGTTATGTACATGTAATTATGGAATCAGATGCAGCTGCATTTTGATGCACAAATATCAGCTTCATGACAATAAAGTGTATGTATTTGAAGCTTTTGTCTTCAAAAGGCAGAAAAGACTAGTGTGGTGAAGGACAGGACAAACGTTCTACTCTACTCTGAATACTTCAATTTTAGTAATTGCACATGGTGAGAATAGCAATTTTATAACTGTCACAAAATGCAGTACTTTCCATCATAGCAATGGGAAGAGAACTTAAAGGGACTTTTGTTCTAGTTGGTAGCAAATGGTTCCCTAGTTTGAATATGAATTGGGATTTGAATCCCACATCTGTAAATCAAGGGAAATAGGTTTATTTGAATAACTTAGCAAATATTAATAGCTATCTGTGTTCTGTAGTAAATTAAGTTGCTTTGGCAAACTTGGAGAACATGTTCTGGCGTGAAGTCAAATGTTTACTAGAAGTTCTGCATCAACTGAATTTCAGGTAAGAGTGCCAATTTACAATAAACCAGTGTCAAAGCTTCTAGATTAGAGCCTTACTTCTTTGCTAAATGAGCCATCCAATCAACCTGGCCAAGTCTGCTGAGCAACAAATTATAACTGTAGAAAGCCAACTTTCAAAAGACATGAGCTTTTGTTGAGTTTACTCTTTCAATTCACAGTAAGAAATATTTAAGAAATAGTCTGCAATCTTACTTTGATTGATGTTCTACATTTCAGCCTATGTTAGGTGGATTCATAAACCTATATATCATTATTCAGACTATCACAAGTTGTTATCCTGGGTAAGGTAATACAGAGAGCCATTGGCATTAGCTTGGGCAATCCCACTTCCTGCAGAAAAAACTTACCTGTGAAATTATTATAGAATTGTATACAATATCCAATCTGATACAATTCAATTAGCAGTGGTGGATAATGGCTGCCATGTCAGTGGGACAGTGAATCATCTCTGGGTTTTTGTCTGAACTTTGAAAGAGCTATCCAATGTACTGAAACTTTTTAATGGATTCAATTCAGTACTTTTGATAGCGTATTTAAAGTCTGGAATGGATTCACTGCCCTGCTGGCATGGAAGCCACCAGCTGCTACTGTTGCCTTTGTCTTGTTTTTGCCCTTGAGAAGCAAACCATACTTCCAGCACTAAGGCTCAACATCTCACAGAGAGTAAGGAAAAAGAGGGACCAAGTTCCCCAAGATATCAGATGATAAACAGAGGTAGTTATGTCTGGTCTTAGTCATCTGCACTTCCTTATTCCAGGCAGGCAGTCTAAAGGGTAGTCCAGAAGAGCAATCAGAAGTCCAGGCAGAGTTCAAGGTAAACAAGCAAACAATCATGGAACATGGCATCAGCATTGCTTTGACCAAGAAAGGTTGGTTGTCAGCTACACTTGTCCAGAGGAAGTGCTGGGTTATTTATAGCCCACCTGTCTTGTAGGTGCTCCCTAATTGCAGCATGCTTCTTATATAAACACTATGAGGGTCTGCATCTTTCTCTGTCCTGAAGTCTCTCTGCAAGGGAAGGTAGAGTAGGTAGTAAATAGATAGTAAGTCTGGCTCTTCCTCTGAGGGTTGTGGCTCCTGGGATATGGTTACTGCAGCCTTTCCTCCTGTGGCTGCAGACCTGGCTTCTCCTCTGGGCTCTCAGGCTCTCTATCAGATTTCATTCTCAGACTCCAAGTTCATCCCAGGGTTCTGGAACTAAGGTGTAACAGCCTTGTATTCTACTTAAATTGTTTTTTGGATCAGTCTTGAAAAAAATAAATAAAAATGACTCTTTTTCAGATATAAATTTTAAAGATATTATGTATAGAAATGTATAGATTTAAAAATTCTGATAATTGGTTTCCTATTATCGGACATGACTAGACAAACCTTGTCAAAGGGGAAACCTTTACCTTTACCTTTATAGATATCTAAATGAAGAGTTTAATGACTTACTTATTAACACTAAAATTTCTATTAAGACTTGTTACTTATTAAGACTAAAAATTTTCCCCAAAAATTCTCCTTGAGATTTCTGGGAAAGGTTGTATAAAAATGTAACTCTTCCAAAAAGTGCTGATGTCATTATCCCAGAAGTGAAGAAAACCACTTATCATCCATTGTTCAAAGTTGTAGTTGGCACCATGGGTTTCTATATTTCCTTTTGTCAACAACTCTAAAGTGTCTTGAGCTGATCTTTGCTTTTCTACAAACAACCAGCTTTTTAATACGATTTTACATCAAACTCTTTACATTTCTAGTAATAACATATCCAGGTTAAATGCAGTTAACTTTTAAGTTGTTGCATTTTTAAAAGACCTCAGTGATGGATCTATACTCAGCTCCCTACTAATTATTGCTTCAAGATTTTAAACTTAATCAGCAAAATATACGTATTTCACAGAATTCAATCCTTGCTGGTTGCAAGAAGGATGAAACAAATTCACTTATGGTCAATTTGTTCTGCTCTTAATCTCTTTCTCACTTTCTTTCTTGGCATTACATTTTGTTCTCTTTGTAGTTAAATTAGACAAGTGCAAACAACAATTTTGATAGGAGAACTAAGGAATTAATTCTAGCGAGGCAAGATGAACTCTGTGAGATAAGGGTGTTAACCACCCTCTTACTCCATGGTTCTGGCCGCTGGCAGTCAGTGGTGCACCTCTTTTTTGCCTTGGTTCATCAGAAAGAAACCATTGAAACAATTCTGCTAGCCTCAGCATATTTTTAATGAAGATTAATGGGAGCTAACTCAGTGTGTAGCTAGCTGTGTCCACCCCTGACTAATTGCTTACATTTTTAAAGGAAACTTACTTTGATGTAAGTATTATGCATGTTTACATAATACTATATTAATTTGCAGTCTTATTTTTTTCTGATGAATATCTTATTTCCATGTATGTTAAAGAGTGTCAATCTATGGTTTATTTAAGCAGTCACAAAATGCCCTAATGTATCCAGTGTGCAGCTCACTGTCTCTTGATGCATCTCAAGGTTTTGTTTTCTTTAATGTTTTCCAAGATACAGTTTGTTGCCAGAGCCCATTCATAAAGCCAGTTAATTTTAAAAAAATAGTTAAATGTGTCAGGCTAGACTGTTAGCAGTGTAATCCTATACCTGTCCACTCAGAAGTAAGCCCAGTTCACTCAGTGAACTACATAGATCAGAGGAAAAGTCTCCCTCCCCACATAATTTTATTAAATGTTTAGGTGACTGGAAATACATCTGCAAAGGTCTATAGAGAAAAGTGGGACAAAGAACCAAGGTAGAGTAACAAAAACCACACAGTTTACCACCTATAACTATTGAGTGGTTTTGGGAAATGAAAGAATGGTGGATTGCCAATGCATCAGTGTAGCATCAGAAATGTGATCACATAATTTAGAACTCCAGCAAATCCAAGAATAAATTCAAATAGTGAGGAGAAAAAGTAAGCATCTTAACACTCTGTATGTAAAGTTTATGTTGTAGCATTTTCCCTTCCTGTTATTAAGCTTTGTTATTAAAGTCTCTTTTCTGAAGTTAACATTATTATTGTTTTGCTCCCCACATAATGTAGGTTTCAGTCTTACACCCACTGAGTCAGTGAAGGACTGTGGCCCATGATTATCCTTAGCATACATAATAGCTTTTTATAGTAACATTTTAGAGAGACCTACTGAAGAGACTCAGTCCCAAAGCAGACAGGTCAAAAGGGCCTTGCCAAGACTGTACTGGTGCCATTTGTGCCAGGATTACAGTGATCGCATGGGCCCAGTCCAAATCTAGCCTTCTATCCATGCCTCCTTGCCTGGTTCTTCTTGTCTGGTACAATGTCAGTGCAAATTCAGGCCACATTTGGGGCATGTTGTCATGTAAACAGCACAAACCCAATGTGGCCTGAAGTGGCATCATATTGCTTGTCTGTTTTGGGCCTCAATTGTGGGAAAACAAGATATTTTCAGTTGATAGTCCAAAACTTATTGGTATGTGATGTGATATACTTTGTTACTCAAAGAAGGCAAATAAGTCTCCATCAACTAATCCCACCCCAAAGAGTTTCAAGATCAAGACTTGCAACAGTTACTAGAATCCACATCTGTCTTTTAATTTAATTTTACTGACCTTTTAAGATTATTGCTTTGATTATTTAATTATGGAAGGATGTGGTCATTGGTTCAGTTGCTTAGTCATAATGTTTCTGAACAGTATTCCTACTGAAACCTGGTGAATTGCATTGGCTTCTCTTCTAGTTCTCAAGAAACCTATAAGCTCATATCAGCTCCCCTTTTTCTTCCTTGTCCCTCTCCAGTGATGAGTCAAATAGAATGTCCCTTCTGAATGAATGTAAGATTGAAGTAATTGTTGTTCTCTGCCACCCCATGGGTACAAACTAAGATGTTATTCTTAATGTATAGAATCATAGAGTCAGGGAGATGGAAGATGTTTCCTTGGCCATCTAGTTCAACTCTCTGCTCAATGCAGAATCTTCAGTTAAAGCATCCCTAACATGTAGCTGTCCAGCTTCTTGTTGAAGATGTCCAGAGAAGGAAACTTCTCCACTACCTCTCTAGGCATTGGTTCCACTGTCAAACTGCTCTTACTGTCGAGAAGTTCCTTGTAATGTTCAATCGAATTATTTCCCTTCATTCTACTAGGTCTCTTCACATTTAGCCAGTATCTATTCTGTTAGCAATAAGAGTGTAACATATTAGCAGTAAACAGAAGAAGCTCTTATTTGAATAATATATATGTTAATCCTCCCTATGAAATAAACTTTAAAAAGGCGAAAAGAACATTTCTGAGGATATTTCAAGGCCATATATATTTGATTGCCTTTGGAGTATGATAGAAAAATGAGCTTAAATCTCTATGGGTGGGACTTCAACCATTCCTAGTTTTAGTTTAATCACACTTTTCCCACCTGATAGTGGACCACAAAATCATTCTGCATCTGTTGCTTCTTGCAGTTCCAGTTGTACCTGACTCAGGTCTTCCAACCCATGATATAAACTGTATGTCAAAAAAGGTTTGTGGTCTGCTTTAAAAAAAAGAAAAGAAAAAGATGCTATACATAATGAAAGACAGTGCCCAACAGCTAACAGCAAGCTATTTTACAGAAGGACAAAATAGACATGAGACATATTAGAGGAAAGAATCTTTCTGGTTATATGTTTGTTCTAATGTTTTATTGAATATACACATGTTTAAGGTTATTATTCCATAGTACACTTGAACAAAGCACTGGAGTTTGTGTCCTGAATTATAGCCTAGTAGACATCTGGAGGAATAATACTATATTTTCTGATACATATGCAAGAATATGTGTTTTCATCCCCCTGGTAAAGCCGTGTTTTTTTTCTTTGTATTTTTCATATGTGTGTTAAATGAAAAAGTCTAAATATGATTTTGTTTTGTTTTTATTGAAAAATGGAATCAAGGGGACTATATATAAAACAATAATGCCAGAGAAATTTAAATGTAGTCTTATTTCTTAAACACCCTCATTCCAGTTTATTACATTAAAATATCACCAGCATAAAGGAGAGTCAGATAAGTGTTTTTGTAATATTATAGAAGGAACATGTATTTTTGGAAACTGCCTTAGTAACAGCATACTATTTTATCTGTAAAATCCTCCAGCTGACAAATCCACCACAAACCCCGTCATGTTGTTTAGGACAAGAGATTACAAAATGTAAGATACTCATTTTGTAAAGAGGAGGGTAATCAATGACACTGAAAAACTGTGTGTGTTCCTTCATCAAATGTCTTTCAAAATGTTTCCTGAAATAAATTGTAGGTTTACAGAGGTTTGTACTGCCTCATTATATTGATATTACAGTCCAATACATGATACCAAAGAACACAAGAAAATACAGTTTTTGCTGGAATGATTTTGTCCCTTAACACTGGCATATTTTAGTACCACTTCTTGATAAGAATATCTTGCAGAAGTTCACTGAAAAGTTCAATATTTCTAGCAGGAAAGTGCTCAACTTGAAATACTTATTTGTTTTGTGTATGTAAAGAACTGCCTAGCATGATGCTGATGAAATTACGTTGTTATCAAATTTAAGTTCAGTGAAGAGGATAAAGCATGGTGTAGTGGTTTGAGAACTGGACTATGACTCTGGAGTTCAGGGTTTGATTCCCTGCTCAGCCATGAAAACCCACTGGGTGACTTTGGGAGAGTTAAACACTTTCAGCCCCTGAAAACCCTGTGATAGATAGGATTGGCATAGTCAGAAATGACTTGAAGGCACTCAACAATAACAACAAAAGAGGATGAAGACTCTTTCATCACACAATATGCAAATAATACAACTTCAGCAAGATGGTGATCTCCCCTGTGTGTCAACAGCACCCTAGCAAGAAGAATGAGTAATAAATTCCCTCCACCTAAATCCTGGATTGGGGAGAGGAGCTAACAGAAGATTTACTGTGAGAACTGAATTCTCATTAGAAAGACACCCCCCCCCCAACTCATCAGGAGGGGCTGCTTGTTGCAACGGCCATTTTAGGACTGGAGACGCCTGGTTGGTCAAGTGCACAGGAATTCCTGCCTGAATTCCTGCGCGCTTGTCTAATCATGAGTTGTACTGGTGATCTTAGGCATGCTGGGAAATCTCGTGGGGCTTATGCCATCACGAGATTTTCTGTGAGAGTTTGGGCTATATAGATCTGTGCTGCCCCATGGTGGCAGCCATTTTAGAGCTGTAGCTGAGCGATCCAACCCACCCACCTATTGTTTTTTAAGCAATAATGTTAGGTCACTCTCAGGCTTAGGCTGGTTGCCTTCGGGGGCCAAGAGGGAATTTTTTCCCAGGCCTGTTTCCCTGGGGTTTTTGCCCTCTCTGAAATTAATGTGTATTATATTATGAATATGGGTCTTTGACTAAATTGCTGTTTGTGTAACTTTGATTATACGGTTATTCTTTGTTTTGTCACAACTTGGGGATCCAGGGTCTAGATTTGATGTTGCTTGCACTTGTGGCAGGGGTGAGTAACAACCCCCACCACACAGGGAAATTAATTAGTTAATTAAATTTAACTTGAGTAAATTTGGTTAAAATAAATGAACGGAAATGACGTATGCAGTTAATGTTCATGATGTCATTAAGTTAGTAACGTCATATGATGTAATATGATGTCATTTCCGGTTGGGAGGGGCTAAAAATGTTGTTGTTATTGTTTACATGCTTTGTCACATGATGTGACGGACCACTCACCTGGGTTGGTAACACCTTCACTTACACATGTAACAAAGTAATTATATGTTTAATTATAAATGTTTGTAAATAGACCCTGTACAGCAAAATAAAAGTTTTATTTAACTTTAAACCCAACTCTTGTCCTTTGTGCTGATGCAACAACTTTTACAAACATAGGCAGCTTCCTTATTTTGAATCAGATAGGTGATACTGTGTAGTTCAGTTTTCTTCATTCTGACAAGAACCATCTTTCCAAGGTCTTATGTGGAAGTGTTTCCTGTTAGGGATGGAAAATAATTTCATTTCCATTAATTTTAAAATATTAAGAATTTACCAAAATTGGTGATAGATTTGCTCATCCTGTTACTATGGGTAAGAATTTTGGGTTGGTTTCCAGAATTCAGAATTCAGGGATAATAACAGATATGTCAATCCTTAATTTCCAGTTTTGTTGTATGAAATTGTTTTAACTGGAGAAGTGGTAAACTGAAATTAGAACATTGTAGGGGCAGATACTTACATATTAACAGTTTGTCAATTTTTCAGTTAGATCCACAGTGAATATGCATTTGACACCACTTTAACTGCCATGACCCGATGCTGTGGAATCCTGGAATGTGTAGTTTTGTGAGACATTTAGTCTTACCTGACAGAAAGCTTTGAAGGCCCACCAAACTTGAGCCATGAAAGTTAAAGTGATGCCAGACTGTTTTATTTCTGTGGTGTGGCAGCTAGTACTGTGCATTTAATTTCCTCAAACCTCAGTGAGTCCAGTTTGAGCTCCAGCTATATGTCCTATATATTTGACGTTGTGGATAATGCTTCATGCATCTGAAATGGGTTGTAGTCCACAAAAGCTTATACTGTAATGAATGCATCTGAAGTTCTAAGAAAGTAGAGCTAGAACCTTATTACATGTGTAAAGAAAGCCAAAATGGAGAGTAGTGGCTATGACTCTCCACATGCTTCCGTTCTCTGTGTCAAGGGAGACAGTTGTAAAGGTGTACCTTTGGATGAACTGATTTTTCCAATGTAACAAGAGACATACTTTTACAACCATGTCCCTCAGGAAGAGAATGAAAATACTACAATGCCATGCAGCAAGGCACAGAGAAGCCACTTCTCTCCTATTCCATTTCATTTGGTTAGTCCATGAAAGCTTGTGCTAAAACATTTTTCATATAGTTGGTCTCAAAGGTGCTACAACTTCCCATTGCATACTGTAATGTAGCTGATAGTCTCTAAGGAGCAACACAATTGTTTGGTGCTTTAAGAAAGAGCTCAAGTCTTCTTCATCATGTTTCCTGTACTTTTCTGGTTTAACCACTGAGCAGGTCTTCCCCACATTAATGAAGCCCCACTTGTGAAGGAAAGGGCTGAAAGGATGAGAGAATATTTTATATAATCAATCAATCTTGTCTTGTAACCATATAAGGTAATCATAGGAAGAAACTTCACACAATTTGATGTCTGTCATTTTGGACACATACCAGGTATTGAACTAAGTTTTGAAATCCTGATCATTACTAATGACTCCTTTGCATACACCTGAATACACCTGAAGCAAAGTGACAAAAATTACAATTATAGTGTTAGCAAAAAGACTACAAAATTCATATTTTAAAAAATAGTAGACTACCACTTTTTAAATGTTCAAAAACATAGCTATTAAGAGGACTGTGAATGTATTTTGAGTTCTGTCTTTCTCCTCCTCATAGTCAACTTTAAGATTAAGCCCAAAGCCAATTATGAATTTAAATTCAATTGACCTGTTGAGTTGTACAGTGACTGCTGTGTCAATAACCTGAGCTATTAGCCAGGTATGTAGCTGAAGCTGACAGCAATAAATCTGCCTTTTCATACCTTCTCATACCTTATATCCTATGTTTATAGGGTTGGATGGAGAAGCCCATTTGGGCAGATAAAATTACCTATAAGCTGGTATGTATTTATTGCTGACATCCTTCCAAATGAGATCTGACAGTAAAATTGTGAAGCATTACACTCCAATGACTTAGAATGAGTTTCTAACAAAAAGATGCTCAATTTGAATCTATTTTCTTATTGAGCTGTTATCTGATTATTGGAAAACTAAAGATGCAATGCCGTTTAAAATGTTGTCTTGTTTGCTAAGTACATTCAGTTACCTTAATTTCTTTTCTCTTATTTGCGCTATTAATTCACTTGTATTCATAATTTGAGTTTAGCTTACATATTGATCCCCAATCTGCTGTCCCCCTTGCATTACAATTTTGAACATAATTGCTTAGAGGTGGTACTCACTGGTTTTACTTTTAGCAAATATTCTAAATATCATAATAGAACATGGGGAGGGGAGATCCAGCAGCTCCTTTAAGACTAACTGGTTTATTTTAGCATGAGCCTTTATAATTTCCAAGCCACTTCCTCAGATGTGATCAGAGTGTTAATCAGTTGTAACAAATACATTTATGCAATTAGAATTGCAAACTATAATAGCTTGGCACTTTTGATGTCTGTAGCTTTTTGGCAGTGTGTCATAACGATCATAACTGGCTGTCATTAAGTATTTAGCTGTCAGGTTTGAATGGCTGAAATGACATCATGTGGCTATTTATTTCCACTGTCTATAGATGCTTATTAGGCAATGACTTGTATAATAGCTGATATTAGTTCACACGCAAACAAACCCCGCACATTGTATTACTGACACTTCACATTCCTGTTGCCTTTTTCAAAGCACAGGCAAATAAATAGAAAGTGTTATTTTAAGCACTGGCAGTATTTTTCCCCTTAGGACATGCTATCTTAGTGAAATTGTGAAACAGTGCCCACAGCCATATGGTACAGATAATTCATGTCGAGCTATTTTACACCATTTAATTCCTGCCAGACTTCTTTATCCTTCAGAGAGTAACCACAATTTAAGGCAATAAACTAAATTCATATATTTTTTTCCCTTGGAATGTTCCTCATTTTAATATATATATATATATATTTTACCATGACAGAAAATACTAACATGTTAGATGTAATTATGTGTAAAGGTCTGTGCATACATCTGAATGCTGAATATCAAGTGATTAAATCTGCATGTTTGCAGGAATCAGGTTCCCTTCAGTTCTCTTCTCCAATGTATGCAATGAACATATTCACACCACTCACACATCATTGCAAAGCTCTTGACAAATAACCTGGTAACACAGCCAGTCAAATTAGCACTGTTACCGTGGTAACCATCACAGACTCACAGAAGAACACTGGACGAAGGCCATGTTACTTTTATTGTCTAATTACTTTGAGTTGTCACAAATAGCTCAAATAAACCAGTGGCTGAAAGAAATGAACAACACTAGAGACAATCATTCAGCAACTGGATGGTTTTATTTATCGGATGAGAAAGTGCAACATGGTCTGGTTCCTTCTCTTATAAAATTGCAGTTCTTCCCCTGATATGTGACTGAATGATAAGGATAGTAAGATATTATGTATGTTGAATATACTGCCTGATTTCCTTTTCCCTACTGTTCCATTGTAGCTTATCTTAATTTATGGCCTTTGCAGACTGCTAGAAATAATGCAAATTGAGGCCACTTTAAGGGTTAGGTTTAGGGTTAGGGAATCATGGGAACTGTATTTTATTGTGGCACCAGAGCTCTCTGACAGAGAAGGCTCAATGTCTCAGGAAAAAAAAAAAACTATTCCCATGATTCCCTAGCACTAACCCTAACCCTTAAAGTGGACTCAATTTGCACTATTTCTGGCAGTCTGCAAAGGCCCTTAGATACCAACTTACATATTACTAAAGAACACATATGGTTTTCTTTCATTTTTTTAAAGTCATAAATACATACATAATAACATCAAGGAAGGAATATATTATTTTGGAAATCTTAAACATTTTAAGCACTTGCTAAAATATTCCGCCTCTTTTTGAGGGTCTCGTTTTATGGGAGAAATGCTGTCCTCAGCATTGTAGTAATCATATAAATGCAGTGAAGATTTAAATACTGAGTGTGATATTCACTATGCTAAGCTTTCTGTTTTTGTTTTTCATTTGTTTTGTTTTTGTTTTTGTTTTCTTTTAGTCCCTGCTCCTGTAAATATCTGTTTAGATATTGCCCAATATTAAGAAATTAACCAGTTGAAGCTATTCCTGACATGGGAATAAATGCTATGAAAAACATGAACTGCTTAATTTGCTTGTCATGTTGCTGAAGATGAAAAAGGAGTAGGACCTGACCTGGTTGAAGGAAGGAATGAATGAAGCAGTGAGGGAGGGAGGAAAATGGCCTCATATCTTACATGCATTTACAACCCATTTGGGAGTCATTTCCTTGGTTCCTTAGACTCCCAAGTAAGCATATCTTGGATTCCAGTATCAGGTAAAGTTAAGCCTCCTATGAAATAACAGGACTCACTCCCAGTTAAATGGCTTGAAGATACTGGTGTCAAACCAAACAAAGCAAAGAAAGATATTTCAAGGAGAAGATTAAAAGGGTGATTTAATTAGAAGAAGTGCATTCTAGTTGTATTTGCAGGGGAATATAATCTTGTTAAATGTGTGTGTATGTGTATTCTGATTCTTGATCATTTTTATTCTGTGGAATCTTTGTTTAGTGAAGAGATATGTAATCATGTAACCCTGAAAGCAAATTAATTTATAAAATGCTACTTCGTACGGTGTTTCTATTGTATGGGTTTCTAGCACTCCTTAGTATGAATAGAACTTTTCAGTGGATTGAATTTAGGCTCTTAGGCTAGTTATGTACTGTAATTCTCTGTCAACAGAACCACAAACTGTTATGCCACAAGATTTAGTTTTGTCTCAGAGAACAATGATGTTAGGCTTATTGTAGTCTGTCCCTTATGGCAACCTAATCTAGTTGAATAGAGTACAGGGTTTCCCTTTGTCTGCTTCCTTGCAAAAACACCAGGTTTTTTTTTCCCCCCATGGCACTGCCAGAAGGGTAATGCTCATAGTTCACCTGGAAAAAAAATTAGATGGAATAAAGGTCCTTATTCCATACTCTGCTGCTAGGTATGGTAGTGGACTTGTAAACATTAAAAAAGGGCAGCACAAAACTGAGGGGTTGAATAGACCAGCAAAAAGAGCTGGCATCTTGGCAGTTTGGGGACATGATGACCATATGTCACATGCCCCGACTCCACCCCCATATTGGAGTCACACTGTACTCCTGTGGCAAAACAATTACACATCACATGCTGCAGGAGTACAGAAGAGCCACAGCCATAGCAGTGGTGAAAGGGGTGGCTTTTTTTCTGTCCCCCAAAAGGAATGGCATTTTGCTGCTTTTTGGGGGGTTGGAAAAATGCCAGATTGGGGTCATGACGTGTGGTTGCCTTGGCCCAATCCAGCACTCAAATAGGTGGCACAGAGCCGCTCCTTCAGGGTGGTCTGTTTCACCCTGAGTGTTCTTATTTGAAACATGCAAACATGGAACTCATCTTAACCTGCTAATGCATTTTCACCACTTTTCCTATCCGAGCTTACTATCATAAACTTGCAATATTGTTGTGTGTGTGTGTGTGTGTGAGGTTTTTAGAGGCTATAGCAGTGTTTGCAGCTCTCTAGTAAAGTATGCTTTCATACTAGTCATAGTATTGGGTCTCTTAGTCCCAGAATTGCAGTGAAAAAGGTTGCTTTCTTGAAATGGTAGTCCCAGTCATGAAACAGGTGGGCAAAATACCAATAACAATAGAATAGCAAGTATATATCTATACTGCTTATCAGTGCATTTATGTAAGCCGATTGCCCCCAACAAGCTGGGTACTCATTTTTGCTACCTCAAAAAGATGCCAGGCTGAGTCAACCCTGAGTTCATGGCTGGTATTGAATTCACAGCCTTGTGGTTTGTGAGTGAGTGGCTGCAGTACAGGATTTAACCACTTCACCACCAGGGCTCAAAATAATATGGTTTGCACCCGCTTTGAAGGCAGGGTATTTAGATTATGCACACTTTGAAAGCACCTGGAAACCAGACTGAAGCCACACTCCTGGACTAAAAACTGGAGCAAAAAGAAGCCAGGACAGTCCAACTCAAGAAGGAAAATGTGCATCTTCACTACTGCATATAAATGCCCCAACAAAATTGTGGAGCTGCAGAAAAGCAAAGAAATGAAAGTGTGACAAATCCAATGAATGAAATTAAACTATACACAAACCAATACAACAAAGGTCATGGAGTGAAGGGGGTGAAGGGAGCATGTCGGGGGGGGGGGAGGCTTTGCCAGTGCTTTGCCAGTGTATCACTCACACACCGATGCACTAATGTCCTGTACCAGCAGAGCAACATACATGGGACTGTGTGGCTGATCAAAGGGGCTGCCATCTAAAGGGATGGCATCTGGGCAGACATGGGAGGTAGTTGGAGGTCACAGGTGGTGTGTTTGTGTGATGGTGTGTATGTGTGATGAGGAGGCAACCCCCCCCCCAAAAAAATCCCAGCAGCACAGCTTGCTGCCATGCCATTTGGTCTAGCCATACATATTTGGCCTGCCTTGAGAGTTGGTTGTGTCGGTGGGGTTTCAACCCACTTTGGGGAAAAGCAGGATTGAGTTGCTTTTTCCTGCCCATCTGCTCCAGCCCCTCATCTCATTTGGACTGATAAAAGTGCTCTTCTGTTATCTTGAGAGTGCTGACTCTTTCTCCTTTCTCTTCCTTCATTCCAAAAGGTTCAGTTTAAGGTGAAGGAAGGGTGAACTGGAGATGAGCACTTTGTGAGGCCAAACTTTTGCAAGTGATTGAATTGCCTATGAAAATGCCCTTCTTATTGTTCCTTCTACAAGAAGAAGAACTTTCCCTCTAGTGGGACTTTCCTGTCATGTAATTCATAGGCAATTCAAGCACTTGCAAAAAGCACTAATGACAGTCTCATTCAGGAACTCTCCAGCTAATAAGTCCGTGGTCTATAATAGGGGTAGGCAACCTTTCCCCTTTAAGGGCCAAGGGACTTCAGCTTCCAGAAGCCTCAACCATGTTGGCCAATAGTCCCATGTTGGCCAATAGCTCCTGGGATTCTGGCTCTTAAAGGGGAAAGGTTGCCTACCCCTGGTCTATAGTGTCTGCTTTATTGGGAATAGAATGGATAACCAAATAATGTAAGAACATAAGAAGAGCCATGTTGGATCAAACAAAATGCCTATCTAGTTCACCATTATGTCTCAAAATAAATACCCAATTGCCTAGGGAAATTCCACAAGTTGGACATGTATGCAACGGTACCTCTCTTGTGGTCCTTAGCAACTGATGGAGGTACAGTGACTATTGTTGAAGGGAAAGTCTATCCAACATGACCAATAAATTCTGATAGTTCCATCCTTTTTTGAATGTTTTTCTAATCTCTCTTTAAAATTGGCCAGTGTGGCAGTCATCAATGCATTTTGTAGTGGAATTCCACAGCTTAACTATGTGAAGAATTGTAACAGACTATCTCCACCCCAGCAACCATGTGGAGCATTTCCTCTTGTTAATTATCCACCATTATTATCACATTTTGATAGATCACCCTCAGCTTAGGTAGTTAATGACCTTCCCTTATCCTTCAGTAGTTAGCACCTGACACAGTGTCTCTCCCTTTTTTTTACACCACAGTGGTACCATGTAATTCAAGCTGTCTATGTTCTTCATAGCTGGGATAGGTGTGAGAGCAACTACATCCCAGTTAAATTAGATAAATATATTTATTTATATTTTTTCTGTATTCATAAACAATTACTATAACTCTCTTAACATTCCATTTCCACAGACCAATATGATTTCCATTGCCTTCAAGTATAGTTAGGAGGCTCTATTTTAGGCCAATTCCCCTACCTAACTCCACTCCAGTCAATATAGGCAGTGAGCTAAAGCTGGCTGGTAATGAGTTTACATTGCCCTGATCTTCACAGATCCTTGATTTCTCTCTAGATTTTTTTCTTTTTGGTCAAGCACACACTGCTTTAAACCTCAATTATCAATTCATATCCAAGCTTTTACTTCCCTGAAAAATTATTACATGGGTTCTTTTCTTCCACAACTAATTCTCAGCAGTCTTGAAGGATCACGTGTCTTGCTCTTGTTGCTATGATCCAGTTTCTTCATCCCATCTTCTGCCTTCTCCTTCTTTTAGCTCCACTGATGACTCTGACTATAACTCTGCCTCAACTTTTTTGGAATGTGCAATCAACTACATTTACATAACTCCCACACTGGATCACACCATTTAGCTGAACATTATGCACCAATAACCTTCCTTAGGATATTCTAAAACACATTAATCACACTTAAACAATTTGGATAAAATTTGTCATTATTTAACCTCTTGAAACCTCCATTTTACTTGCTTTCACCAGCTGTTAAACCGTGTATCTGTCAACCAGTCTCCAGAGGTTAACCGTGTATCTTTCCCCAGAGCTGAGCCTACAGTAAAAAGAACACTTTTTCTGCTCCAAAACTGTTCCTTCACAAGATGTGCTTTTCTCTGTCCTGAATCCCCTGCCATTCAGTTTCAGTGGATGATGCAAGGTTCCAATATTATGAAAAAGTGATAAAATCAACCTACTTTCTCCATGGCATGTATGATTTTATACATCTCTATAATGTCTTTCCATATTGGATGTCTTTTTAAAGCTAAAGAGACCTAAACTTTGTAGTTTGATCTCATAGGGAAATTATTCCATCTTTTTGGTCATTTTGGTCTTAACTTTTCTAAGCTTTATAATATTATTTTTCAGATCTGGTGTAACATGTAAAGCCTACTGGGACTCAGGGTAAGCTTACATGTTAAAACAAATACAGTATAGTAAAAACATACAAAAAACAACATTTTACAATGAAATTAAACTATTAACAACACTAAAATTAATTTAAAGCATACAATTAGAATGTTTAAAAGCAGTTTTAGAGTGTGCAGTTTAAACAATATAGCACTCTTAAAAGCCTTTTTTTAAAAAACATCTTCTTAAAAGCCTGACAGGAAGGGAGTGTCACAAACTAGGGAAAAGTCTGCTTTTAGTAATATAAGTTGGGAAATGTATTGCCATGCTTATAGTGAAACACTTTCTGTAAATGAAAGTGCTGAGGCAAGGAGTTATATGCAAGAGTCAAATACCCACAGTCTTAATTCTAGAACCGGAACTGTAATTTCTTCTGGATCACTAAAAGCAGGGTGTGTTCTTCCTCAGCAACTCTTTTTGTGGCTGTGAGCAGTTCCTCTAGCTGTCGTCTCATTGCCAAGGGAGAGGTTCTGTGATACATTCTTCAGTTAAGTGTTTTCAATCAGCTACATAGTCATGCTTACATCAAGGATGAGAAATAATGGTTTTAAGTAAAGATTTAAAAGATTATACATGCCACTTTTCCCACTTTAAATGTTAAACTGAAATTTACTAATGAAACAGCTTCACTAACAGAAACTCAATTGACATAGATGCTCAGGAGCTCCATTGAAACTTCTGTCTTCAGTGGGTTGGGTCTTGAATTTTCCTTCCAAGCATAATTTTTCCTTCCATGCATAAATATTCCTTCCATGCATGAAATGTTCCTGTCTGATTTTCAAAGATCTTCCTCCCTCACACCCCAGCTCACTCCATTCCACAGGAACTTTTGAGCCTATGTGTTTCAGCAAGGCAGAAGGGCTGGTGACAGGAGGATGGATGGGAAAGCCTACTTCCACCATCCTAGATGCATGTGCCTGAATCTGGATCCTTTCTTATATCCATAACCTACATAATATTTAATGTGTGTGTTTCTGATTCCACTAACATTTCTAGAGAAAAAAGAGGCTTTTCTCTAATTTAACACACACATTTTGGTATCATTTCTCTTAACCAGAATTTCAATGAAGCCATTAAAAAGAGAAACTTACTCTGATAAAGTCTTGATGGGAAGTTGTGTTGTCAGTTCTAGGAATATTGCAGCTTTGCAAAGAAGTAGAGCTTTTGCAAATCAACATTCCTCAATTAGATCATGATTCTTCAGACTCTCCCTCCAAAACAATTCAGAAAGTGCAGAAAGGAGTTCTAGATAATAGCTGCAGTACTTAATAGTCAACCATTGTCCGACTACAGCCCTAATGGATTTTCCAGGAGGACTTTGGTCAGACTCTGAAACCTGCCAGTTACTCCAGGCCAGTAACACAGTATATTGTCTTACATTAGATGCAGGATTACTAGCCATGGTCTTGTAAAACATCAAGATCTGGCTTGTATATGGGGTACTGTCCAGGGTACTGAACCAGTTGTGTTACATATCTGCACCAGTCAGATACCTTCCCTCATGCCCACTTGTTTTGGGTGTTGCCTTGCTGGGAGAATAGTATCCCAGATAGAATGGATCAGATTTTAGGGTGGTAGTAGCAGTGATAATGGTTAATAGAATTAATCAGCTTTGTTAAGATGTATGACAGTATTATCTGATGTATTTGCAGATGTTTGTGCTGCTTATATATACAACTTCCTTGGTGTCATTTTCTCTCTTCTTTTTTTTACTCAAAGAGATATAATATATAAATAGATATAATAGAAATATCTAGATAGATAGATAGATAGATAGATAGATAGATAGATAGATAGATAGAATAGGAAATGTATCAAAGACAGCCTTAGATAAGTCCTGCCATTATATATGATTTTTTTGGGGGGGGGAGGGCAGTGAGACATTCTTTCATAGTAAATCTTTTTCACTTAGTTTTGTGCTACTAAGAGATAATAGTGTGCCTGCTGTCTTGTCTTCCATTGGGTGATAAAAGAAGAAACAAGAAAAATTGCTTTTGCACATGAAGGGAAGTCCTCAGCATAATACTGAACACTTCTAAAACACTTAGGACAACTAGAAAGTACAAAATACACCATGCAAACATTTGAAGCTTCACTGGTTTCTTCATCAGGCAAATATATTAAAAGACATACAGGTGATGATGACGTTAGAGTCACAAACCTACATTTTGTCTCAGATGTTACTTCTGTTGTCAATTAAGATAGCATGAAGGGATATCAATGCAGGCAGAGGCCACTGTTCTTCTTGGTCATGTGGAGACATAGGACAGTAACAGCCAAGTAACAAATTTAGTGCCATTAGCAGCAACAAAGTGATGTAACAAAAATAACATCCCTATCTGTCCTATGTCCTGTCTGAAACTACTGGTTCCATTGAATTTCTCCATAAATTATTATATGTGAATATCAACAAGAACTCTTGCTGAAACAATTCTAATCTTAATATTTACCATGCATGCAATGTTTAACTTTAATTAGTATTCATTGCAGATAGTATATTTATTTTGCGCAGATGATATTTTTGTTTTATACTGTGTCCAAGAAAGTGGCCAAGAATGGTGATAGCCAAAGTCCAAACAAAATATGAAGGAAACTGCTCACAGAGCTTTTTGCAGTTTAAAGCAAAGAAGATACAAAGCAAAGTCCAAGGTGCAAACCATAGAGTTTCCAAAGTCAAGGGTTCCAGTGAGGCAAGATGATCAGGCAGTCCAAAGTCAGGGGTTCCAGAGAGTCAAGATGGCTAGGCAGTCAGATAGTCAAACGTCCAGGTCAAGAAGACAAGGAAGGTCAGGATCAAGCGTGTTTTCACCAGAAAACTCAATCTCTGACAACTGGTCTGGCTTCCTTCACCTGTTTATATCTCCAGCTCTCTTGAGCTCAGCTGTTTGTTGATTAGATGGCATTTCTCATAAAGCCTCCTCAAATGCTGGAGGCATGCCCTTTCAGCTATTTGCTGGTTGAAAGTAGGTATGTTCTCTTCATTCCCTCCCATGCCTGAAGGCTCTGCTGCTAGGAAGCTTGGTTGCTGAGCCTCCTTGGAGGACACAGACACTGCTTGAATTGGCAGGGCAGAACTAGGGCTAGGCTCAGGTTCAGGCTCAGTTTCATACTGAGGCTCTGGCTCAGCCTCCTTGTCCTCCTATGAGTCCTCAGGCTAGCTGGGCAGGACACCTTGAAATGGTACTAAGAAATATGTGATGCAAGGTAAAAGGTAAAGATATTCCTCATTGACAAAGTTGTCAAGTCATGTCCGACCATAGGGGGGAGTGGTCATTTCTGTTATTAAACCAAAGAGCCAGCATTGTCTGAGGACTACCCTGTGATCATGTAGCCAGAATGATAGCACAGAACACTGTTTATGTGCTGCAAACAATTGTCATTTCCCAGATAAAGAATAGAAAGTATCTTGAATAATAGATAGTTGAGGACAGGAAGCATATGATATCACAGAATCATAGAATCATAGAGTCATAGAGTTGGAAGAGACCACAAAGGCCATCCAGTCCAACTCCCTCCCATGCAGGAACACTCAGTCAAAGCATATCCAATAGATGGCCATCCAGCCTCTGTTTACAAACCTTCAAAGAAGGAGACTCCACCACTCTCTGAGGGAGCGTGTTCTACTGTCGAACAGCCCTTACTGTCAGGAAGTGCCTCCTAATGTTGATGTGGAATCTCTTTTCCTGTAGCTTGCATCCATTGCTCTGGGTCCTGTTCTCTGGAGCAGCAGAAAACAACCTTGCTCCATCCTCAATATGACATCCCTTCAAATATTTAAACAGGGCTATAATGTCACTTCTTAACCAGGCTAAACATACGCAGTTCCCTATGTCATTCCTCATAGGGCATAGTTTCCAGACCCTTCACCATTTTAGTTGCCCTCCTTTGAAAGCACTCCAGTTTCTCAACATCTTTTTTAAATTGTGGTGCCCAGAATTGGACACAGTATTCCAGGTGGGGCCTGACCAGAGCAGAATACCGTGGCACTATTACTTCCCTTGATCTAGACACTATACTTTTATTGATGCATTGGCCTTTTTAGCTGCTGCATCACACTGCTGACTCATGTTCAACTTGTGGTCTACTAGGATTCCTAGATCCCTTTCACATGTAGTTGCATTAAGCCAGGTGCCCCCCATCTTATATCTATGCATTTCATTTTTCCTCCCTAAGTGCAGTACCTTATATTTCTCCATGTTGAAATTTATTTTTTTAGCTGTGGCTGTTAGGTCATTTTGAATTTTCATCCTGTCCTCTGGGATATTAGCTATTCCTCTTAATTTGGTGTCATCTGCAAATTTGATAAGTATGCCCCCTATTCTTTCATCCAAGTCATTGATAAAGATGTTAAATAGCACTGGGCCCATTAAGCTGTTTTTATTATAAGTAAACAACTATGTACACGATATATCACAACAATAAAGCAAAATAAAACAATTCATCTCACAACTTTGAATTATGTTACGGGTCTACTTCTTGAGTTCTGTTCAACGTAAGTGCTCATTTACCTTTTTTTTTTTTTTTTTTTGCCTGCCCTACACTGTATCAGTGGGACATTGTCAACTGTTGTTGTTTTTTGTATGTTTTTGTCTGCCTGTATCATAATCAGCTACACCAAATACATTACACTTTTATCAGCCTGACAACACTGCCTTTGCAGCACTTTGATTTCTACTCTTATTATTATTCATTTCAGCCCATAGACAATACTCATAATTTTTTTTGGTATGTTAGCAAACTCTCAACAGCAGGATGAAATCAATATTTTTTTTTAAAAGATGAAGTTCAAGTATTGTATGGCTATATTTGAATTTATGCTACTTTATGACTGACTGTAAAAAAAAAATCTTAAGGAATAGTTTAGAATGCCAATATGTTATTATATAGATGTGCTATTCATTGCTTAAATATGAATCTAGCTTGCCTAGGTTCTCTCCAAGTCAACACTGCTTTATGAAAGAAAGAAAGAAAGATTTCTTTCCTCTTTTTGTAGATGAACTGTTTTAACAATAGGGTGTTTCTTGTAAAATGTTTTGCAAGTAAACCAGAAAGGATTAATAAGTTAATATGCTGCAACCACTGTTGTGAAGAATACCTGAATAAGAAATGCCCTAATGCTAATAGAAAATAGTCTTCTGCAGTGCTTTCTAAGTCATCTAGTATTAAGAATGACACAGCTGACATTTTTGTTTTTTAAAAGGTGTTTTTGTGAGGCATATTGAAATCTTTGAGGAAAAGTTGAAACTGACTTTTCATAGAATTGATTCTTATCTAGATGTTCATTTTTAAAATTAATTTTATTGAGTTTTTACATTAAAACATATAATGTCTGTAGAACAGTGACAACAAACAACAGCAATATAAGTTGTGCTCATTTTTATTTCAATGAATAGATTATTGCCTTTTTTATGATAACTTTCCCGCCCCAAGCAGGCAGCAGAGTTGTTTATGCTGTCCTAATGCAGTTTTAGCTCTAGCTGAATTTCTAATGTGATTCTCAGCACATGACTAGTCTCTTTTACTTTGCTCTCTCACTTCAACTCATGTATCCTTATCAAAATAGTTTTCTCTGATTATTCACAGAGATAATGAAACAGGAATAATTTAACTTGCAAACAGTACAAAGCTGAAGCTGTAGGGAAATATAAATACTTTAAAGTTGACTAATCTTAATGGGAAATGGTCACTTTAGCTATCACATTTGAAAAGTGGAAGGGGTGTCTTTAGATCAGAGCTGAAACCCAGTTCTGCATAAAGATCAAATTAGTAGGATGTTAAACAGTTTTAATTTCAATGTTAAAGTATGATTTTGAGGAATACTTTGAAAAACATGCACAGTTGATTTGTTTTTAAAGTAATTATGCTAAGCTGAAGCTTGTATTTTATATATATTTCCCTCCCCCAGTTATGTTACAATTGAATCCAAGGAGTGGGACGCATTAGGAGAATATGTACTTGAATTTTTGCAAACAAATTGAAGATAGGAGATTTTACTTCAAAATATTGTTCCCAAACTTTTGTTCAATTTTGGCAGCATCAACACTACAAAACAATTGAGTAAAAATGCCAAAATTAATGTGATTGATTTGAATAATTATGAAATTTGCTTAATTAGGAAGCCTGGACTTGGAATCTGGGGCATGCCAGCTCTGTTCCAAAGGTTATGTTGGTGTTTGCATTTTCACAGATTACACAGTTTAAGAATGAGGAACTTCTCTTTGGTATATATGGTTTCTCTACCATGCCTCCTCCCCCCATCCTTTTGCATTCCCTTGAATGAATTATTAAAATGGATGATATTCTAATTTGATTATTTTAAAGAATATATATCAATTCATTTTGGCACATTTCAAATTTAGACTATGCCATTTTGACTGAAACCTTTCTTCTGTTCTGGAAGGATACCTTCTATTCAAGCCTTTCACAGTCATTGACTCCAGTGCTTGTGTTTTATTCTGTTAGAAGACATTTTTGTCTCTTATTCATGTTATGAATACAGAGTAGAAGAGATTTAGCACTTCCCATTTCTGTTTATATACAGTTTGAAGTTTGTCACCAAAAATTAAGTCAAGTATCCAGTTCTAATTTGGTCCCAAAGAATAAGTCTAGACTATGAAATACTTTCTGTAGCACATCACTTTCACTGGTGGGCAGGGACTGGGAGTATTGAATTAATCTAAATGAATCCCAATACTTTTATGAATGTAAAATAAGATCCCATAATTTCTTCATAGGACACATTGTTTTTGTGGGGTTGAATTTTTAGGGGGTTGCAGACTGCCAGAAATAGTTCAAATTGAGTCCACTTTTAG
>JAIPUX010001232.1:89773725-89783956 GCA_020142125.1 Phrynosoma platyrhinos | reverse complement strand
CTAATTCTAGTGGCCACGAAAAATGCCACAGAAAAAACAGCCCTAAACAGAATTACTTCTTGAGCTGAAAAACATACCTCAGGAAGGGATTGCCAAATTTGGATTAGAATTGATCCTGTTACCGGCAAGCGAGTATTGGTTGCCATAGGGTTAATGAACCCTCCCGCTCTGGAATAAAAGGACAGAGCCGCTAACCTTGTCCTAATAGTGACCAGGGACAAACCTGACTGCCGAAGATGAACTGTAAAACGTAACACAGTCTCCACCCTCAATGGCCAAACCTCAACCTCCCCTTCTATAGACAAAAACAGCCTAAAAGCTCACATTGCAAGAGATCTTCAGTAAAAGGAATTGTAGAAAATCATTTTATTTTATTTTTCCCCCTTCGCTAAAAATATTATTCTGAGTATGATGTTCTGAGATGTTTATAATCTAACCTATTGTTCAGGCAGGTATGGTGTGCATGTTTTGCTTTTCGATAATAATAATAATAATAATAATGGAAAAATTATTCTTTGAGTTCCAGAATGTACAACATTTTAAATCTAATGTATCCAAATCTAACGGTTTTCATATTTTTTATTTGCCTATTTTAGTTCTATTTTAGAACTTTTATGTGAGTTGTAAATAAATAAATAAATAAATCTGCATGAGAGACATATTTTTCTTTTGAGCTAGTCTTATAGGAAGCTGGGTTTCCATGGATATGACATACCTTAGGGAAGTAGTAGTGATATACGAGGCTAGGAGGTCAGGTTTTCCCATTCCCTCAGGAGAAATAAAAGTTAACAAGATCAACTTATAAGGTTATTTGTAACATTTGTAAAGCTGTTCAATGTCAAAACAGGTCACTGTGCCATTGGGTTTATTTCATGGTTTAAAATCTTCTTTCTTACTGAAGCAAGAGAAAATTGTATTAAGAGTAATGATACCATCAATATTTGCAGATGGTTTGGCAAGCCTAAAATGTTGTGTTTAAATAGCTTACAAATATGAAGTGAGAAATTTGTATTCTCATTCATTTTAATTAGAACATGATAACTTGCTCCGTGTAGGAGATCATCACACTATTCTTAAATAATGGGATAGAAGTGGGATTGAAACTGTAATCGGCGGATCTTATCACCACATCATGGCTAGGCAGTAGGTATCCTATAGTCAATTCATGCATGTGCCACTATTTTTAATGAATGGGAAAATCCTGTGAATAGCTGTCAGTCCCACAGTTAACCCATTATTGATGTATGTACAATAGGTCATGCTGGAGTAATTCAGAGAGAAGGTTATTTAAACAAGTTTTACTGCACACAAACCCTCCCCCATTCCCAATGAAGTCAAGACTTCTTACTCACTGAGGAGGCAGGAGAAAGGAAATTTGAACTGAACAGACCCCACTATACAGACCCCATTCCCAATGAAGGCAAGACTTCTTACTCATGATGAGACAGGAGAAAGGGAATTTAAACCAGTTTCACTGCACAGGTCCCATTCCCAATGAGAGCAAGATTTCTTACTCACAAGGAGGCAGAAGAAAGGGGGTTCAAACTGGTTTCACTGCTCAGACCCCATTCTCAATGAAGGCAAGACTACTTACTTATTTAATATTGGATAGCTGACTAGTAAACAGAATGGTGCAATAATCTCCATTAATTTGGTTAGGCATCTTGAGTTAGGGTATAAGGTCACAGTTTGGAATGTTTTTCCTAAAGAAGCCCATCTGGCAACTTTATTGATTTCATTTCATTATCAAGTAATTTTTATTTATTTTTTATTTTATTTTATTTTATTTTATTTTATTTTTGAGGAGGGCATTATTTGATTGAGTGGGTAAAGATCCTTGATGTTCAATTCTAAAATAACTTATTTTGAAAGCATGACAAGTTATTAGGGAAATCACTTTTCCCATTTTATTACATTTTTAATAAATAACCTATATCTAGCAAATATTCTTCAGTTTGTTTACTTAAGTAGTTATGGTTTAGTTTTCATCAGTATCTCTTCCAAAATGAATTCATTTTCTACTAGCATAATCACAGGAGGCTATTGGTAGGCTGCTGTTGTTTAATGTCATAGTTATTTCAATTAATTAATATGTAGGTTATTCCGTGTATCAAATGATTTCTTTCCACTTTTCATGGATTAATCTTAAAATTAAAAATAAGAAGCTTATATTCCTGGATTTCTTTATCAGATAACTATGTTATGAAATAGTATTGAATGGTAATGTTTTCTGGTTAAGTATATAGCTGCAAAACTTGTCAACGTTTGGCCTAAATCACTAAATCTCATGAAATCAGACATAAATAGTAAGTCAGTGCTTATAAAATCCTATATTCTGCTTATTTTTTTCTCCATACTGATTTTTTTGACTTGATAACATTGTTTCCATGAATTCAGAATGACACTTGTTGCTATTAAACTGAAAGGCTGTCAGGTTTTTGACAAGCCCTCTGCTGTCTATTTGTATTTTTTGTAATGCCAAATGTCTGTATTTGGAAGCTATCTCATTTTTCCCTCTGCAGAAACAATCAATCTGAATATTATTGCAATGAAAATGTAGCTTTCAGTAATGTTATAAATGTATTTCCAATTTTTTGTTCCATGTGGAATTTCATTGATTGATAGAAATCTTTTATATGAACAGTGGGAAATGTAGTCTAATGTACACTTTTTGAAATCTTTTGCATTCATTTGTATATTCCAATTAGTATTTGAGTATTCTATATACTTGACTATAAGTCAACTTCAACCTCATGTATAAGTTGAGGTAGGTTTTGGAGCCAAAATTATGACTTTTGATATGATTGTGGATAAGTCAAGGGTAAAACTTAGGGACATGTAACAATGGATCTAAAGGGTGAAGCAAAGGAAAACATTGCTAGAGAACTTATAAAATTCCAACAGGCATAACTGTGTGTGCTCACACTAAAGGCTGGATGGATGACAGAGTAGAGGGGAGTCCATGCTTCCAGGACAGATTACACTCTTGCCTTTCATGAGGGAATGATATGTTTTAAAATA
The DNA here is from genome assembly GCA_020142125.1 of Phrynosoma platyrhinos. Taxonomy (NCBI): domain Eukaryota; kingdom Metazoa; phylum Chordata; class Lepidosauria; order Squamata; family Phrynosomatidae; genus Phrynosoma; species Phrynosoma platyrhinos. Next base: position 89,780,935 of record JAIPUX010001232.1, on the reverse strand, counting down.
AAAGTTAAAGTACACTACCTACATTGAACAGTGAATAAGCTGGCTCAGGTTTTTGGGGTCAATTTTTTTTATTAAAATTTCTAGAATTATACATGAGTATATACAATAAATGAGTACATAGGTATATACAATATATAGTATGGGAGATAGAAACCTCTGAGTATACAGTATATTGAGGAGGAAGAGGAGGAGACAGAGGCCTAAATTCAACTGTTAGTCCCAATAGAATAGATCTATTGAAGCAATGGGTTAAGGCATGTAGTTTCCATTGTTGAAATAGATCTACTGTAGTTGGGACTAAAAATCTCACTTTGGTTATCAAAGAATGTGACTGTCCAGCTGTTACCAGGTTACAGTTCCAGCTGTTACACCTTTCTTGAAAACTCAACACTGTCTGCCTATTTGCTAGTTTCTGGTTTTAGTGTGTAAAGTGCTAAACAGCTTGGGACCAGGATGCCTGGACACTTAGGGGCACATCTTCCCCTCAGTTATCTTGACTAATGACTGAGGTCTCCTGAGGACTCTGTATAGTGAAATTCTCACAGCATATGTAATGAATATTTTTTTCCAAACTAGACCTCTACAATAAGAGAAAGTCATGCTATATTACTGTGTCATCCAGTACATAAATGATGATCAATGGCACAAGAGCATATTAGAGGAGTTGTCATAGTCTTGAGTCCCAGGGCTGGGGAAAGGTGAAATATCAAACAAACAATATTGGAGGAAGATGAGAGGTGAGGGGGAGGGAAAGAAGTCTTGCTTTGATTATACACACAGGGGTGGGAGAAACAGCAAAAAATATTTTCTGGAAACACATGACGAAGAGTGACAAGTGAAGGGCAGAACAATATTTGCAAGATGGTAGACTGAGCTTGGTCCTTCTCAACACCAGGCAAGACTGAGGGCCTTTACATGCCTGCCTAAAGGGGTGGCACAGAGCCACAACTCTGATCCTCCCTTTTGCCACCCCCAAAAGAGCGGCAAAATGCTGCTTATTTTAGGGGTGGCAAAAGGCCACCCTAAGAGCCGGTGCCGCAGCTTTTCCATGCCCTTTTGGTGCAGCATGTGTACACGCTGCGCCAGGAGGGTGTCTTGATGCCACGTGCCATGCAGATAGGTGTACAGCATCAGGACGGCATCAGGGCTGAGTTGGGGCAGCTGGTGTACAGCTGCACTACCCCAACTCCACCTCCAGGTTGGCCCTTTAGGCTGATCTGCAAAGCCCCAGAGTTGTTGCTGGTGCATGATTCTTCTGACCAGTACAAAGATGTTACATTTGTTCTAGATAGAGTTGTACTGCCAGTGAATAAGTTGGTGTAGTTTTTAGTTTGAGGGTTCTCTTGAATCTATTACTGTCACTTAAGGCACAGGTGAGGCCAGTAATGCAGAATGCCTTCTTCCAACTTTGGCCCAGTTACATACCTACCTGAATGAAAATAATGTTGTTTGTATGTTCTGTTCTCTGATAACCTGCAGACTACATTGCTACAGTGTCTTGTAAGTACAAAATGTCTGATATGGGAATGAAAAAAAATATTTGAAAATTCTTAGGTATCTGAAAACCCAACAAGGAGAATCATCCTCAAAACCCTTTCTCCCCACTCACACACACACACACCGGAGTCCTCAAAGAGACTTGAAGACTACTCCCACACCACTTTTCAGCACAGACTCACTTATATCCTGCTCCTGGAATATAAGTGGCTGGCAGGAAGTCAGCGAGGAAGCCGAGTAAGGAATATTTTTGCATGCTGTATTTTGATAGCTGGAGTATAATGATATCTGCCCATTGTAGAACAAACAGAACACAGACACTGAGGATAATTTTCCTCCCTCAGCTTCCTCTCTCCTCACCCCAGTAAGGGGAAGCTCAACCAGGATTATGGAAGGCTAGAGCTTCTATGAGCAGCCTGGTTTGATCTCCCCACCATTCTGATGTCAATGGATGATGGGAAACTAAGTGAGGATAACTTCCAGGATTTGGACAGGGCTGTAGAAACACCCTACTAACTAATTTGCAGTTTGGTTGAAAAACTTTCCAAACTTTTTAAATGATTCTATTTGGGCTAATTTATGTGTCCATGGGTATTTTTGCTGTTTTCTTTCCTGCTTTATGTTGAAGAAATGGCAGAGAAAGCCCTTAGTGTGTTGAACTATATACAAAAAAAGAGAGAACAAAAAATGCTGCTCTCATATTAAGCTGTTAGAAAATATAATGTTGGCAACTAAAAGAATCTGAGTAAGTTCTGATTCAAATTGTAGGGCATAGTTTTAGGATAATAGTGATGTCCACTTAGATCAGCCCATGGACATTGTAAGCTGACACTATCCTTTGTATTAGCACTCTAAGTGGGGAGAAGGAATTCCTTTGACACTAACTGATTGATTTTATTTATTTATATGAAAAATTGTAAACCAGCCTTTTGGTGCTGATACACCAGAACTATCTCTTTATCATGGACTGCTGTGTCAGTATCCAAAGTGCTAACAGAATCAAGAGTTTAGATGAAAAACCAAGCCTAATAAGGTCTAGAAGCAAAGGGTCCAACTCAGACTAGTAAAACATGAAGGAACTGAACTGGTAGCTAGTAGGCAAAGTGAATACAAATATGAAAAGTGAATACAAATAGTAATTCTTGCTTGCCTATCCTGAGTCCAACCACCTTTGTCCTCAGGAAAATAGGGGAACATTTGAGTTGTATTTTGCACTTCCTGTATTTCCATTTCTTTTATGAGCTTAGCATCTCTGGATTTTACAGATGTGTGAGTTATCACCTCACCGCCACAAAAATTCACCAGTAGAGAAAATCTTAGAAACTGGGGACTTTAAAAGAGCAAACATTTTCTTCTGTGACAAAACAGTTGTACTGGCAGCTTAATTCTGTCCTTACAGAAATGTACTGAAGTGTCAGAACAGTAAAATTATTTTCACTACTGCAGCCCAATTCATCATGAAACCCTCCATTTCTGGACACATTTGCATTGCAAAGCATAGCTGTTCTGAAAGATTCAAAACTCCTGCTTTATAACATAAATGACAAATCTCGTGTTTCTCTGTTTGCCGGTGAATACTGAATTACAAATGTAGTATTGTCATTTGTCAAATTTTGCTGGGGCAAAAGTTCCTATGTCACCTATTCACCACTTACTATCAATGTCAAAAACTGTAGGATTGGAATATAAGGACATGCAACACAAGGACATTAGATTACCTCTAGAACTTCTGAACCAAAAGCCTTGTTGGGAGGAAGAGCACTAATCTTTTCCATCTGACACAGAAATGCAAAATGTCTTCCTTCCTTTTGTGGGATTGTTTACCTAACTTCCACTTAACAGTAATGTTAGAAAGCTCAGATTCTCTCACTTACAAAGGCTAAATTACTCTTACTTTAAGCCAAAGTCAAAAAAGCCAAGTGGTGTAGTAGTTTTAGAGTTGGACTACACCGCTGGAGACCAGAGTTCAGATAGTTGGACTGTACCTCTAGAAACCAACTTGGTCATGAAACACACTTGGTGACTTTGGGCATGTCACACCCTCTGAGCCTCAGGGAAAGGCAATGACAAACCTTCTCTAAACAATCTTGTCATGAAAATGCCATGATAGTTTGCCTTAGTGTTTGCCCACACTTATCTGATGGAATTTTCCATCACATTGAACTGACCATCACCCTTTATTGGCTAACCAAGCTTCCTAGTGCTAGTTCATGAAAGAAACAGACCAGCTTTACTTCCACAGCAGTGACAAAACAATAGCTGTTCTGCCCCCCCTCTCTTTCTCTGTCTGTGAGAAAGTGTATATGTGTCTATGTGAAAAGGGTGTTTGCATCCAGGCAATCACACTGAGAGCTATCTGGCATCAGTGGGCACTGCCATGTATGTAGGGCTCCTCATAATCTCTACAGGTGATCAATGACACCATAACTTGTTTGACCAAAAAAGTGGCCACTCAAAGCCTACCAATTGCAAGTTTGTTCTTAGCAATTTTTCAGGCAGCCAAGAATGCCCCCCTAATTGCTTAGCCTTATGATGAGAGTGGGCAATATTTGGGAGTTCAGGGCTCACCTTGGCTCCCAAGGAGGCCTTGAAGGGCTGCACATACCACAGTACACCATATTAAAAAAATCAAATGTTTTGTCCCCCAAATTTCGTTCAGAGCATGTGTTGTGGGCTTTTGCTATGGCTTTCACCTTTCTGGGATACAGTATTCTGAATCTGACCATCACATTCCCCAGTGGGGGTCAGGAACACTTTTTTTTGGGGGGGGGATCCAAAACCTTTCCTCCTCTCAATTTTTTTACACCTTCAGAAGCCTTAGAGGGCCACAACATGCCCCCCACCCATTCCAATCCTGCCTTATGGAGTGTCTCAGTTCCGTCTGCTGAGGCTTCACAGCATGACATCAAGTATAGTTGCCACACTGTATCCACAGACTCCATCATTCATGGTTTGAAAATATCCCCCCTCCCCCAAAAGATCCAAAAAGCAAACTTAAATTTTGCCATTTTGTATAAACCTCAGTGGATACCATGGGTTCACTGTACATCATCAGAAGTCTTAGGGGGAGACCATATTCAGGTGCCTTGCAGTCAGACATGGTTTGACATTTTTCACTGTAAATATTTTAGTTCACTGATAATTCCAAATAGAAATAGTTAGGCAGACAACTGGTGTGAGACAGAGTGATCATGGGAATATATGGAAAGGAACTTGTAAATTGCCTTCTTTTGTGAAAATAGGTATTTTATAAAGCAACTTGATGCATGCTGTACTTGTCTTCACAATAGTAATGACTGAATGACAGCTCAACAGGAAGGTGTTTTTGAACTGCTTCATCTCCAGTAGGGTTCTGTTGCTCTTTGCCTGACCTTCTCTTCTGCCTCCTTTGCTTCCAAGTGATAACTGGAGCTGTAATGAACCCTTCCCTGTAAACCCTTTTGAGATGAAAGCTGTGTGAAAATGTATTCTGAAGACCCAATGGTTTTGTTTGTATCTATTTTTGTTTTCTGCCTGGAGCCTTCCCTCCACCTCCTTGCTTCTGCTACAGTGCCATTCTCTCCTTCTTTTTATTCCATTAGTTGTATCAGCCTGTCAGGAGCCCTGTTTTGACATCATGCCCTGTGTAATCAGGACCTGAAACAAGCATTCACATGTACAGCAGGCTACCTGTTTCAGAAAGGGTACTTCCTTCTGGGCTGGTTATAGCTTCTCTATAACCAGCCCAGAGTAGTACTTGGTCAGAGTTAACCATGGTCAGAGTAGTACTGATGGAGTACTTTTAAATCAATCAGAGTTTTTGTACTTCTGAGTGAGCAGCATATTTCTCTGTGTTATGTGACAATGAATAAACAGTGAAGTAGCATTTCCAGACTAGACCTTTAATGTACAGTCACTCTGTCTCATTCATGACAATTCTAGGTAGCCTCCAGATTAGCATGGTTTTTCTTTGTAACTTTCCTGTTCCTCCCCCCTTTAGTGCCTCTTCTGCCTTCCTTTCTCTTTATAAAAAATGATGAAGGATGAAAACATGGAATAACTGCACAATTTTTTTCATTTAATAGCATTACTATCCCTCTGTTTGGAAACACTCATAGATTGCTTGTCAGATGGGTTTCTTTAATTTTCCTCCAAGAGCAGAAAGTGTACAGGTTCCCAGTTTTTGTCCTCAGGTAGGATAGCAAAAGAGGAGTGACTGGGCTGAATCCAGCCATTTCATTGGGGGCATGAGCAGTGATTCCAAGCCCATGGTGACATTCTGGCCACAAATACACCAGAGTTTCTTTGATATGCACACAGCGTACAAGCTCTTATATTCAAGGAAGTGTAAATGTAAAGTTTGAATAAAAACCGTGTATTAGATATATTTCATCATTAATAACTAGAAACTGAAAATCAGGTGAAAATTATAGGAGGTGATAGCATGATTCTGGCACTCAGTCCTTGTGTATGTTTCCTTCTGCTTTCTCTAATCCTGATTTTCCAGGGTGTATTTATAGACTATAATAGAAATGTCAGTATCTGAAGCAGAGAATATAGATTTACTTTAGAATTTAAGTGAATGCGTGGTGGGAATCCATATTAGATATGTTACTTTATTTTTTCATCCCTTCCTTATAACTAGGTCACAGCTGCATGAGAATTTATGTGGTTCCCTGCTTGGCATTTGGTTTTAAATCATTTTATTCACTTCTCAAATAAAATAGTGATGGTAGAGTCCTCTCTGTCCCAGGAAGGAGTTAGGTTCAAATATAGCTGCTAGTGCTCACTAAAATATACCCATGCCATCATGCCCAGCCCCCAAAACAGATGAAGGCAGTACATCCATCCAACTGCCACTGTCCTGGCCTCAGAGGGAGAGAAGAAGAGGCAGTTTCAGCTGAACTGAATCCTCTTCCCCACTACTATCACCTTTCCTTGTGTGCTGTGGCTTTAACCTGTAAGCCTGGGATGAGGGAATTCTTTTTTCTTGTTCATTTTCTTATAAAGCAACTTGTAGAGTAATGTCACTATGTAAATATATGAAAATAATAATGATGATGATTGATGATAATAGAAGTATGGACTTTCTGTTGAGTTACTGATTTATTGATATTATCTAGTTAAAACTAGAAATTGGATTTTGACCTTAGTAGTCAAGGCTCTGGCTATACCAGGGGAAGACAACAGGCCTTGAAACTGAATTCATTGGATTTTGGTCAGGGGCAGATAGAGGCCCTAAACACTTAAAAGATTTTGGTGCCCATATATCTCAAAATATAAACAATAATAAAGTGTAAAATAAAATTTTATTTCTTAAATGAACCACAACCTATAGTAAAAGGGATTACCAAATTCTAATTTTGTTGTATTTCCAAGATTAATTTATCATTATTTTTATTGCTGTAGATATATAATAATAATAATAAAATTTATTTATATCCCGCTTAATGAAATCAATCCAAGCGGCTTATAATAAAAGAAAATACATACATCAAATTCCCAAACATCCCATCTCCCGATAAAACAGTATTAAATGACATATAATTAAAATATCCATTAACAAATTTTAAAACCTACAACCTAAAAAATACAAACACCATAGCTAAAATAAATTACAATGCCCCAGGTCAGACTCAAAAGCACTCCTCATCCACCAACAAGTGGTGGGGCCATGGACAGAACACAGAGTCAGAAGGCCCGAGGCTGGGACAAATTACTCTGGAAAAGCCTG
>JAIPUX010001232.1:89737543-89749603 GCA_020142125.1 Phrynosoma platyrhinos | reverse complement strand
AGCAGCACAGTCTTCTGTGCTGCCTGTAGCTGCTTTGTCTTGTCGTATTTAGACCTGGTCTGTTACTTGACTCTGCCTCTGGCCTATTGGACTTTTGCCTTGCTGTGCTTAAACCTTGGTCTGTTCCCTGCCTCTGGCCCATTCGACTTTGTTAGTTCACCATCTTCGGTCCCAGCCCAGCGGCCTTCCTTGGAGTCCTAGGCCTTGAGAGTTGCTCTGCTGAGTAGCCTCCCCTCAAAATTTGTCTCTGGTTGCACCACTTTTCTTGCCACCATTCCATTCTATCTTTTGACCAATATATGGATTGATGTCATGGTGTTGAAGTGAATGAAGAATCTTTACTTGGTATGTTTCCAAGAGGCCAGACTGCTAGCACTGCCACTCACAAGACACATCCTATCTCCTTTGTCTTTTCCTCCATACCACATATTGTGTGGAATGGGGAAAGAATGACAGGATTAGAAGTAGAAAGTGACTTTACCAAACCCCTGTAAAATTCTCTATATTAGGGACAGCAAATGCACTATAAAAGTCTTGTCTGTAGTCACTATTGCAGATTAAAAAGAAAGACAACATACCCTCTTGGAGGTAATTTTGCCAGCTTTGACAGGGGAGGCTCTTGTAGCTTTTTAGGTCCAAAAAAGGCTTTCTTTGCAACAGTGCTTGAAGGGGCCACAATTAGGCCTGGAGTGGGATAAGTCATTAGACTGGGGGCTATCCTCAATGCAGAATTAAAGCCATTTAATACCAGTTTAATTAGCATGACTCTATTGAACAGAATCTATTCTACAGAATCCAGAGATTTGTAGTTTGGTGAGGTTTTCAACATGATGCCTTACCAAGCTACAAATTAAACTGTTTTCTGTAGTGTGGATACACCAGAGATTGTGAGAAAGTAGTTAAAGTAATATGGAATAAAAATGTGAATGAAATAGTAAATATGTACTCAGTAACAGTCAGAATTTTCTTCCTCATGTTACTTCTGTTATTCAGATGTTTGCTTTCCACTCTTTTGCTCAGGCAATAGTCTTAAGCATGTGGAAAGAGTGGAGAAAGCTTTGAATGAGAATATATAACATCCATTTTCAGTGTGTTAAAGTATTGATGCTGTCACTTCTGTATAAATAGAATTATTTTCTAGAACTCGCAACAGAACAGCATTATGTCTTATTTTAACTTACGAAGATCTTCTGTTCATTACTCTTTTTTACTTTATACTTTATATAATGAGACGAAAGAGCAAAATGAAAAATTGTGGAGGTTTTCTCCCCCTCCCAAATCTCCAATCCATCCATTACATTTAAGATTTATAGACTCAGCAATGTACTGCATGGTTCCTCGGGGAAGTGGAAGGCAAACAGAAGGTAGCCAGCTCATCCCAACTCCAGTGGATACTTTGTACTTTACACAAATTCTTAGAAGATCAAACAGTATGTAAGAGTGATAGGGCATTGGTGCACATGCAGAGTAACTGCTAAGCGGATTGAAGATATATTTTTAAAACCACAAATGGAAATTTAAATCCACTGTTGATTTCTCTGTCCAAAATACTTTTAGCTAATGCTGTGCTGAATCATATTCTTATTAACCATTAACAAATAAAGCTCTAATATTTGCAGTTATTCATATATTGTCACATTTTTTTAAAAAAAAAAGTCATTAATATATGAATCTGTGATAGTAAATATGTATGCCCTTACCCTTGTTTCTCTCCAACTTAGACCATTATTTTCAGGCAATGGGATATTTGGGATGAATAAATTTCCTAATTCTTTTTTACTTTTTCTTCTGTGGATTGGTTCTGCTTAATGTGCTGTACCACCTGTCTTACAATTTTGTATGGAGTAATTCTAATAATCATAGATAAATAGTGAACATACTCTCTTGAGTGTCTGTCAAAGAGGGATATATTATGATGCACAGGAGAACCTCAAGTTCTTTGGAAGCACAAATAATCTTTGGGGGGGGGGAAATTGTACAACCTAAAGTACTTAGTGATGACTGAGCATACTCAGAGACCACAGCGTACTGTCTGAATGCTGAGAATATGAATAGGTAACCAGTAGGGGATGTAAGACATGGAATGGAATATCTTGAATATTAGCATGGCTGATTAATTGGAACATTGAACACGTGTGAACACGTGTGATGTTTTGTTGCAGAGTCCATGTTTGACTTCTTAATAGCTGAACTTGGGAAGTAATATGCAATTGTCAGAATGTGATTTTCTTATACAGAGATTTATAACATCCCATATGTTATGAATATATACACAAAAGCAAAGTGTTGCACAATGACATTCTTAATTGAAAATCAGTAGAAAAATGCTGCTCAAAGTGGTAATCCATGGTCCATAACCTACCAACTGGCAGACTTTGGAGAGTTTCCAGAAAAGAAAAGAAAACAACTGTAGCTAATAAACACAAATATAATACCAATCCCTGACACATGGCGGCAGGGGACATGGTAATTCCCCAATCAGGTAGTTTGAGAAGCACTGCTGTAAAAGATCCTAATGTAATCCCACAATTATTTGCTTAATGTTACCGAATAAGACAAGAATTCTTACAGTGCTTCTTCTTCTTCTTCTTCTTCTTCTTCACAAAGTGACTCTGTCAAGAATCATGCTTCTCATAGCTACCATGCTTTTCACCCTCCTGAAGTATTGCATCTTGGAATATGTAATGACTTCATGCATGATTAAAGGGGAAATAATACCATCTACATTTTGAAAGTCCATGCAGCAACAGGGTAGAAGCCATTGTCATTTCAATTTTTGTGCAGTTATGGAATTGCACCAAAATTTGTCTCACAAATATACTAATTCTATCCCAAACTAACAAAAACAATCCTTGCTTCCTTGTGGTGAGAAGGAAATGGTTAACAATTTATTTTTTGTAGCATGAAGGCAGGAAAAGTCAAGATTTTCATCCTCAATTATCATTGGTGTGGAGAGATATGGGTTATTGTCTCTTTATTCCAGAGTGCTACCCAGTGCAGACCTAAAATCAAAATACAGGTGGAGTAATCAGTGATGGATTTGAGTAGTGAAGGATGAACCCTCCAACAGGATAATTGTCATTTTCCATTAGTCATATGGTAAACATGTTGCATTGGGATATACAATCAAGGTGGAGGGAATGTAGGCATCTTTCTCAGTTTACATTGATAGGACATTTCAGCGTATATATACCTACTTTTCCACTTAGTGAGTGGGAGGTATATTTTATCAATAGAAAAAACAATAGTAGGCTGATCTGGTTTTCAAAGCGATAACCATATTAGTCTGTTTCAGCACAAAAAGAAAATGGGGAAAGGAGGAGAAAATGTAGCAGTGCCTTTGAGACTGATTTATTTAACCATGAGCTTTTGTAGGTTTCAATCCACTTCTTCAGGTGCACTGGTAGAGTACAATACTAAGCCACAAGTATTTAACAGCAATTGCATAGTGGTAAGGAGAACTTTGTAAGATGATACAGGTCTGTCAAGCAGCTGGAAGAGTGAAAACTGTAAGTACTTGGTCCTGAAATATGAATGTTATAATTTATGCTTACTCAACAGTCAGTTCTGTTGTGGTGGGGAAATGTTCTGGGGAGAATTCTAATGTTACACATTTAAAACCCATAAATTAATATATGTAGCATGCCAAAATACCATTGCCTCTATTCATATCTAATGGATTGGAATATATAGTTTCTCTGTGATCCCTGCAGTTATAATTTTATTAAATAAGCTGTGAGTGCTGAAATATTCTGTGAATAATTGATAGGCCTTATGAAATGATAAGAATATCATTTAGGAAAAGCTGTATTAGATAAAACAAGTACCTCTGGAAAGCCCACAACCAAGGCATGAGTACATTAACAACCCCCACCCCCACCCTGTATGTAATTCCCAAGCAGCCAGTTATCAGCATATTGTGTCCAGTACTGGGTATAATACAGAACCAATTGATGGCTTTATTCCCCATGAATATTTAATCCCCCCTTTTTTAAAAAAAAGCTGGTGACCATCACTACAAATTGTGATAGCAATTTCATAGTTACTATCCATATGTTATAGGAAATAGTGCTTCCTTTTATACATCTTAAATCTTCCACCATTCAGCTGCCTTGGATTTTTAAATTTATTATGCACATAAAAACAGAAAGCATATCAAAGAATGAGGGGGGGGGGGACAGAATCAACAAAACTTAATTCATAATTAGAATAATGCTCTACTGTGTTTCATTTTTTTTAAAAAAAGCTAGAGAGCAGGAATCAGTACCATCCACATTATATAGTACAAATAAAATAGCTTAAGGTTTATACATATTATATTTACTGCTTTACCATAGAATCTACTATGGTGGCCATAGAATCTACTATCTTTTCAGAATTGGAGGTAGTGTTACTTTGATCAACTCCAAGTATTGCAAAAGGCAGAAATCTGGCAAATCCCAGAGGTAAGCCCCATTTCCCTGTCTCCAGCCTATCCGTCCACATGCAACTTTTTACAGGGGAAGATGTGTCAATTGTAGCTTGTTTTAAGTATGGAAATGCCTTAAGCTGGCACTGTGGGTTGCAAGCTATAGAGAAAAAATAAAGAGAGCAAAGAAATCAGGGCAAGCAGCCAATCTGATCTGGGCAAATGTTATTTCTCAGTTCCAAGAATGCCAGTCTTATAGTGAGTATTAAAACAGAAGTCATCCATCAAAACTCTCTAATAAGAAAAGATATTAGCTCTCTAGCACAAAACCAGCCCACTCAATATCCAATTTTCAGCTTTTGGTATCATTTATGCTACAGACACTGAATTACTCCAAAATCTTTGCACAAAGGAGGAGACTTCTGAACATCAGTTGAGCACTGCAGAGGCACCAGCATAGCTTTTCCTTGACTCCTCATTGCCTGTGATGTCTTGATATCATAGATGCTTAAATACAAATCACAATATTTTAATGGCTTTACTTAGGGTTCTAAAGTTTGTTTTCTCTAATTCAGTGTGAAAAAAAAAAAAGCCCAAGCACTACATTTTCTTTGGGCCTTTGCCGACTGACAGAAATAGTGCACATTAAATTAAGGCACTGCCCTAGCTCAGTGCTAGGGAGTCATGGGAATTGTATTTTTTTTCTGAGGCATGGAGCCTTCTCTGTCAGAGAGCTCTGGTGCCACAATAAAATACAGTTCCCATGATTCCCTAGCACTGAGCCAGGGCAGTGCCTCAATTTAATGTGCACTATTTCTGGCAGTCTGCAAAGGCCCTTCATCTACTTAACTAGTTTGATCTACTTGTTACAGTTGTAAAAGTGAATACTGAGATATCACTACAAAACTTTAGGCCTTTTATTCAGTTGCCCTTTGTAGATGTACTGTAGGATTTTATATCTTGAAAATACTTTAAGGAAATTGACTCCGTTTCTCTCCTTTTTTATGGACAAATGTCATTTTTCTATCAGCATTAATTTTGCTGCTGCTGTTATTACCTCTATTGTTCTGCAATACTTGACAGAAAATTGCATTGTACAGCCATAGGATAAGAAGCAGGAGATAGTCCATAGTCTTTTAAAGTAGGGATCTGCACACATGGACATTTTATACCAAAGTGGCATGGTAAAAATATTTTAAATATCAGTTAAACCAGGTGCTATTTCAAGTTAACTGGTATCTGTCATATCAACACAGATCCTGAGTATTGAGGGAATATACCCTGTTCTACAATATTGCTCTTGACAGAATTGGCAGAAGATGATTAATTCAAAACATTGGTCTTTTAGTTAACTGTGGAACCTGACATATAGAATAACTGTTCCTTTTCCTGGTTTTGTTCATATTGTTGTTCCAGCAATCCTTAACACCTCTTATCCTCACTTTACTTTTATTCCTTTTTTCCTGTCTTGCCCCTTCGGCAGCTTTTCCTGTGTTTGACTTCCTTTTTGATACAACACATCAAAGTGAACAGTTTACATGCCCTTCTCATTTCCATCTTTTATGTATTTTCTCACTTAAAACACAGTCTTCTTAACGTTTCCGTTGCCTCAGGGAGTTCATTCTCTGTTACTGTGCCCCTTTCCTAAATAATAAGTTACTGAGAGAGCTAGCAGGCAATAGCAAAGGCTGGTAGCTCTTATTCACACCTGAACACTTCTAAACAGGTGATACAGTTAGCAGAGCAATCTCTTTGTGCACACCGAGCACAGACTAGGGGCCAACTGTGTGCAAGAGATGGATGCTGACTGTGTGTGTGGAGGCTAGGTTTGGGATTGATATTTATATCTGAAATCCTAGCCTCAAGGGGTGCTAAGTGCTATATTGCAATGTAAGAAAGACCTGATGGTTCTCATGGAATTGACATGATGGTTGATGGCTTTAATTTAGGAGTTACAAAAAGAGCAATTTAGGACAACCCCAGTTGCTTTGATTCAGCTGTGGATTAGAATACATGGTGCTGAAAGTGTGACAAGCAGCCATCTTGATATATTCACACAGCTTTGAATTAGTTTCACTGAACTGAGTAGATATGTATACGATTGCACAGCAGAAAACAAGTACAAGCATTTGACAACTGGTTTAATTGTTCATTGATAGTGTTTTGTTAAGAACTTTTAAGGCATAATGATAATCAATAGTGTTTCTCAAGGAAAAACTATAGTGCGTTCAGTTATCTGTGAACATTTCAGGAGTTGTTACAAGCTATTATCTGTGTCTGTCTGCCTGGATAATGTACTGAATTGCTTAATGCAAATCTTTTATTTACAAACATTGCTTTTCTTTACATAGTGATATGTCTGTATCCAACCTTGAATAATGTATGTGGACAGAATGTAGATACATCTTGCACAAAAATGAAACCATTGTCTCATAGGGTTACAGCCTATTTGCAAAGGTCACTTTTACGTGGTTTGAAAGCATGGCTGCCAGGTCTTTCTTTCTAGGAACCTCCCATTCTATTTGAAAATACACAAATATTTATTTCCAGATATAATTGGAGCCACAGCCTTATGAATATTGCCTATTAAAATTTATAATTGATCATGGGAGTGCTTGTTTTAATATGATATTATGCCTTATGTAGTGGTTAAAGTATGACAACTATGATCTTCTTTGGATTTAATGGAAGCAATGAAGTGCAGGATATAAATGTTCTGCTAAATGAAGAAATTCTGATGCTGTTGATCAAATACCAAGAGAGTATGTGTTGCAGCCATTATGCTTCAGCTTACATTTCAGGGTCTGGCCAATGTCTGAATGAGGCATTTTCTTAGAATACTAAGCATGCCATCTTCAGTTCCATGACTGAAGAAGGCTTGGATACAAATGGCCTAAAGTATATAAGAACAAATAAAAAGAGCACAATCTAACAATGGGAGGAATGAGGAATCCACAACTAATAATAATAATTATAATAATAATTTTTTATTTGTAACCTGCCCCTCTGCTTGGCAATCGGGGCAGCATACAGCAAGGTTAAAAAGTCAACAATTAAAACATTCCTTTATCTCACATCCTAACCCTCCCACCCCTTAAAACTGAATTAAACTGCAATGGAAGTAAAATCAGATTAGCACAAATAAAATACAATAAAATCAATTTCTAGGCTAACATGCCGTAATTGAGAAATGCACTTTTGCTCTCTTCACTTCAGCCCTTCATGGGTCCCCAAACCTGCTTTCAAGTGTGGAAAAGGGGACAGTTTGGGAATAGCAAGCAGTGGTTGCAGGGAAAGAATATCAGGTTTAACCAAATGCAGAAGTTAGCTGCTTTATGAACAAACATGTAAAAACTTTTGACAGTATATGCAAATAGCTTCTAGACAGTATGAGGAAACAAAATCTCAGAGAAGCCTATTCTGTCAGTCGTAGTGCTTTTCACAATGTAGTACATGATTTCTGAGACACTGTGTAATACCATCTACATGTCACCAGTGAAGTCCTGGTGTGAGGTGGTGGGGCCTCTGGGGGCGGGGCTTCCAGGCAGGACTTCCGGTGGGACTTCTAGAATTATGGTCACATGAAAACGGCCAGCTGCCTTGGCTGGAGACCCCTCTCCTAAGGCCCAGATGCCCCCTAAGGGCCACAGAAATGGTGGCATGGCCAGCAAAACAGCGCCCACCACTCACCTGAGCTGAAGACCCCTCCACCAAAGCCAGAGAGCCCTCAAGGCCAGCAGAAATAGCAGTGCAGCCAGCAAAACAGCCACTTGCCACTTGCTCAGATTGGACACCCCTTCCCGAGGCCCAGAGAGCCTTCAAGTCCTGCAGAAATGATGCTGTGACTGGGGAAACAGCCACTCACCCCAGACAATGACCCCTCCCCCAAGTCATGGAGGCTTCCCAAGGCCCACAGAAATGGCCTCATGGGTCAGGAAAGCAGTCATGCAGCTGGGAAAATGGCCATGCCACAGCCAACTCCATGAGCTGGAGACCCCATCTGAGGCACACAGCAGCACCCACACAGTCCCAAGAAGTGGCTGTGGGGAGCAGGAGGTTACCAGGTGTTACGCCCCCTTCTGGGGTGTCACCCAGTGCAGAATGAACTCCTCACACCTCCCAGTGAAGCTACTTCAAGTCAGTATCTTGTGCTTGCCAGAATTGTGGATATCCTGTCAGGAAAGGCTTTCAACCTCACAGAAGAGAACTGCTGTGAGGAGAAAAGAACCTCTGGCACCAACTCAGTATGTATAAATAAAATATCAATTTAATTGATATGTCCAGGAACAACATTTTAAGGCTTAAAGGTAGGCATTCTTATCGCATACACTCAGCCATAACATTAAACCATTTTACCATTATTAAAATGGGCTGCCATATCATATGATCCCTTTCCCTTTTGTTTCAAAGTTCAGGGTTGTAGGAAAGACCATGACAGTTTCAGCAGTATCATATCCAAAATGTAAAGGCTGCTAAAATGTTGAAGAAAGTGTTCTCAGCCATTCAAAGAGGGCTGTGGGCTCAGGAGAATGCAGAGGTCCCATGAAGCCTGGCTAGTCTATTCCAGCTGTTGGGTCTTTACTCTGCAAGGAGCTATCTGTACTCTTTCAGGAATGTCCCCTGATTGTCCACTCCTTGGTGTCTGTGATATGAGGGCAGTGATAACTACAGTGGGAGTACAGCTTCTGAATCTAAGGGGTCTGATTTAAGAGATTTGCTTTGTTTTTACTTTTGAAGTAGTTGGATGCTCTAAAGTCCCATAGTATAAACTTAAACTGACTTTTCAGCTCTCATAATGGAACTTAGAATATATTCAATTGTTAGTAAGATGTGTCAGATATTTATCTTTGTCTTCTTGGTGAACTTGAGAAAAATGTACAATTTGACCTTCAATGCTTCTCCCAGTTTAAAGGACGTTAAAATGAGCATTCCCAAGTGGTCGTCAGAGGGGTCCTTGATGCATGCTTTTCAGTTCTTCTTAGATAAGTCAGGAGCATGTTGCAAATTGCAATGTATGGGCTCTAGGGTATTACTCCGGAGAATCTGTAAATTTTATTGTGAAGTCACAACATCTGTTCAAACAAATTTCCCAGAGGACACACAGTACAAAGTATTGGTAAAATCTAGGAAGAAAAGGCACTCAATTCCACAGAGCAATTGGTATTTGTTTTGAATGCAAATGTGATTACCTCAAATCTATTATTAGCTAGAAATGATCTTCTGAAGATAATCTTTGCTATTAAAGTCTATCTTCCTTTGCAGAAATTTTGATTTGCTTAGAACAGTTTTTATTTTGGAAGACTGGCATGTAGAAGGAAGGACTAATGTAAATTAAACATTATCTATAGTAAAGAACACAGACTGTGCATGCAAAAGCCTGAGAATATACACAACCATCGTGGGTTATTTTGTTTTTATTTATTTCATACATTTATATACCACCCTTTAACCAAACGGTTAACAATATGATAGTTATAAGGTTCATTCATTCATTTGTTCATTCATTCCACCTTTATTAGGCATAAACAATAAAATTTACAATAAAATAAAATAAGGTAAAATATATTTACAATAAAACTTCAGGATCATTATTATAAAATTTAAGCCATACTCTTGTTGGGAAAGGGATTTTCATAATAACTCTGTGAGTTATATGATTGGTCATACTGTGTCAGATTCTGATTGGAATCCAAGCAGGAAAACTAGCACTCATGTCAATAGAAGATATGTTGGTTTT
The DNA here is from genome assembly GCA_020142125.1 of Phrynosoma platyrhinos. Classification (NCBI taxonomy): domain Eukaryota; kingdom Metazoa; phylum Chordata; class Lepidosauria; order Squamata; family Phrynosomatidae; genus Phrynosoma; species Phrynosoma platyrhinos. Next base: position 89,739,458 of record JAIPUX010001232.1, on the reverse strand, counting down.
TAAAATCTAACTTTTGCTGCTTAGCATCAGGAGATCTAATAAGTTATAGAGTACAGCCTATGGCTGTTGATTTGTGATCCCTTCAGGTTTAGGAAAAAGCAATGTTTTGTTCTATTGTTGTTATTCCCTTTCCCTTTTCAAACGCTATTATTCACCATCTTTGATTGAAGCACACCCTGTATCCTTCCATAAGAGTTGTCTTAGCCAAGAGTGATTGTAATGGCCATAGTAGTTCATATGAAATGTTAAGACTAGGTACATGGGGTTACATTTTGCATAACACTTTGAAACTTCCATCAGTTCAAAATGTTGTTGCATGATTTTTTGACTGAGATCTTAATGCTCTGCTCATGCTACACCAGCCTTCAATATTATATTTACTATCTCTGTGCTTCTGGGCCCAAATTTGAAGTTTGGTTTCAACCTTCCAAGTAGTGAGTTGAGAGAGAAATAACAGGAGGTAACTGAAATGCTCTCCCCAGAAAACTTCAATTAGAATCAGGCCTTCTTCCTTCAAAGGTTGCTAAAATGACTGCCCAACTGTTGGGGGGCAATGAGCTTACAGTTGTAAACTGCTTAGACATCCCATAGTATGATATGAAGCGGTATATAAATGAAGCTGCTTTGCTTTACTTACATATTCTCATTCAGTGAACAAGTGAAACCTTTTCCAGATATTTGCTGCCAGCTGCCCAGCTTCTCTGGTGGGCCAAAATCCTTTAGAGCAGTGGTGGGCAAAGTGTAGCCTGTGGACCACAAGAGGACCCCATAGAGCCATGTGTGTGGTCCTCAGGTTCCCAGGGGTCACCAAATTGTCCCCAACTGCCCTCTGAGGGTGTGGGGGCATTTCTACCATGTTCTCCCAGGGGCATTTTAGACCCAGGAAAGGGATTTTTTTAAAACTGGCCTGGGGGAAGGGCTGGAGGACTAAAAACATAGCAAATAGCATGTAGAGGGCATTTGTAGTCATCAAGTTGCATTTTTTCAGGGGGTAATTTGGTGTGGCATGCATCTCCCCAATGTCTCCTGAAGGGTGATGTGCCCCTTTAGCCTCCCACAATTGTCCACCCTTGCTTTAGGGGCTCTGTACCGATGCAACTCCTGGATCAGTGCTTGTACTTTCTGCAATCTGCTGTAAGAAGGCATCCATACTTCCTTATGCAAGAGGCTCCCAGTGGCAAAACCAAGTCTGGGTACAGTTCAGCCTCACCCCCCACAACCACCCTATTCTTTCTTTGCGATTGCTGTCTTCTGTAGTCTGTGCAATCTTTCTACCCTACCAGCTCTCAAATTCTGCATGTTTGGATACTGTTTCAGTTTATTTATTTATTGGATTTATGTTCTTCTTTTCTTCCAAAAAAAATGGGACTCAAGGCGGCGTTAGCACAGAAAGATGGGATGAAGCAGTCTGACATGGTATGCACACACAAATCTTTGAAACAATGTCTATATTAGAAAAATACATGCAGACACGTCTTGGTCAATGTAAAGAAAGTGTTTGTTAAGAAAATATTTTATTAATAATATGTCTCAAAATACACACAAATTACTGTGTGGGAGTAAATATAAATGTCTCTCAACTCAGTTCAAGATTTGGACTGGATGAGGATGCTGGTGACATACCAAGAAATGCAATGAAAGTGAAGCTGGTAAATTTTCACATCCCAGCTGTGCACACCATGCTTTCATTTTATTTCACAAAAAAGAGAAAAATCTTTGAGGCCATACCTTCAGTACATATTTGCCTTCATTTGCATTATAACTAAATTCCAGCAAGTTAGGGTGCATAACTTGAATTTTAGCTTTGTTTTTTTAAAAAACAACCACATGGTGTCAGAAAAGTGAGTTTCTCACTCAAATGAGAGCAGAATTTTGCTGTTTTATGAACTAACATGTAAACACTTTTGACAGTATA
>JAIPUX010001232.1:89714504-89737387 GCA_020142125.1 Phrynosoma platyrhinos | reverse complement strand
ATATATATATATATATATATATATATATATATATGAGATCTAATTTGGCAGATAAAAGTTGTAATGTCTTATTTGCTGTTAAGCTTACCTTTTCAACAGTTTTCTGAGCAGCTTCCAGTTGCTGTTGGCAAGATTAGCTACATTTATTTTATTTTATTTTTAACCTTTGATAAGAAGTATATCTTAGTTACTTCATGGGGAAAAATGAAATACAATTCCTCAAGTTAAGTTTTCAGCCTTAAAAACTTACATACATTCCTTTGAAGCAGGAGAAAAAAGTATTAAACAAGATGGCAGAAGTATGCATGTCACATAAATAACAGAATGACCTTTGCAAACTGATAAGGATTGGGTTTTTAATGTTGTACGATATAAATTTTAATGGTTTGTATTTTAATATTTATATTTTAATTTATAACTGTTTCAACTCTTTAAATTCTTTGCTTTTTAAATTTTATATTTATATATTTTAATATCATTGTATTGTTTTATATTTGTTTTTCATCATCTTGAGTTCCTATATAGGGAAAAAGGCAGGATATAAAATAATAATAATAATAATAATAATAATAATAATAATAATGGCAGGGTAGTGTTTGTTATACACAGAATAAAGGTTTTTGTGTGTCTACCACAGGCTCTAAAGCAATAAATCTTAAAGTGAACCATTGAGTATCTTACCTGTACCAGCACATCTATGCAACCAAAGGAGATTTTGTTATTTATTGTTGCTGATTTCCCTCTGTGACTTTCTGCAGAAATCAACAGGTTTTATAGTATTTGATTCCACCTTTAATAAGAGGCTTGTCATTTAACATTTGATACTTGGATACATGTACCTGCATACAAAATATAAATATAAGTTCTCAATATTGCAGGCACGTTTAAATGGCTATTGAAAAATCTATTGAATGAAGACCTCACAGTTACTGTTTCTTGTATTTAGTGTCCTATTTGGGAGTTAAAGAATTAGAATTCTACAAAGAGAGTTCAGAGACATGCTGTCTGGTCCTGCCTTCCCCATCACTTCTACATCACCTCAGTATTTAATGCAATGGAGTATTTCTGACATGGAGCAGGGGATTTAAGAGGGCTTACATTCATCATATGAGCATCTCTTTGCCAGCTCATAATATGACATGGAAACTGGTCCTTATTCCAGACACAAATGTAACAGAATTCCTGAGTTGTGGTTTTTGTGAGATTAGTATTTAACAATACTGCACTACGCTGTTCTAGCAGTGTTATCCCACTTCCACTGCTATGGCTGCCTCCTGTTGAATCTAGGAATTTGCAGTTTAAGGAAGAGCATTTAGAATTCTAAGCAAGAGAGCTCTGAGGCCTCACTAAACTACAAATCCCACAATGCCATAGGAGGCAGATATAGCAGTAAAAATTGAATAATAGCACTATAATGGTGTAGTGTGGTATTAATGAGAAGAAAGTCAATATTTTACAAAATTTATCCTGTTCCCAAAATGAATTTGAGGTTGGCACTGTTGAGTATGTTGCCTTTCTCCTCCTCTTCCTACCTCTTTTCTCCTTAAATGTCATGTGATGGGGGTTTTGTTGTTAACTGTTTAATTGGCAAATTTTAGCTAGATTAGAATTTGGGAATTCTTGCTCAGTTACATGTAGGGAAAATTTGTTATATTCTTGCATGTGACTATTAGACATCTAAGCACTGATGGCTGCACATGTGGAAAGGCTTTCCATGAAAAGAGGATGCTAGACAGCTAAATCCCTGACAAATATCTAGACTGATAAAAAGGACTAGATCTTATTGTGCAGCTTTTTGTATAAACATTCATAAATTTTACACCTAGCATTAATTCCCCTACCACAAAACTATGGGAGTTGCCATGGTGTAGTGGTTTAAGTGTTGAACCAGGAATCCCAGGAGACCAGAGTTTGAATCTCTGCTTGGCCATGGAAACTCACTCTCTCATCCTCAGAGGAAGGCAATAGTTTCCCCCCCCCCCAAACTCATTTTACCAAGAAGCCCTCATGATAGCTTTACCTTAGGGCCTTTTTAAGTTGGAAATATCTTGAATGGCCATAACAACAACAACATATTTGTACATATTTTAAATAGTTTTCATTCCTTTTGTCATTCTGTGCTCTTTCCTTATCTATCACTGTAAATCACTGAGATCTATGTCAATTGTGATGTTTTATATAAATTGACAAATGGCATAGTAAACTTAATTTCTATTTCACACAGATGATACTTTTAAAGATGTTTACATTGATAGGAACCTTGACTACTCTGTACATATTTAGACATACTGTGAGCATTACCTATTCTACATGGAGAACAAGCACATTTAATATTATCAGCTGCATCATTTCAAGTATAGTGTCTAGATCAAGGGAAGTCTGCTTTGGTCAGGCCTCACCTGTAATACTGTGTCCAGTTCTGGGCACCACAATTCAAAAATTTAATAATGTTTTAAGGAGGGGGAGGGAATCTGATTGTTTGCATTATGTAATATTTTATTGTTGTTAGCTGCCCCGATTGATCTCAAAGGGGCAGGATATAAATATTATTATTATTATTATTATTATTATTAGGATGGCCCAGAACAGGCAGGCCAAATGATGTGGTTTCTGTATGCTTTGCGGGCATGGCGTTTACATGATTCAGTGTATCCATATCCCTTTTTGTCCCCCCCAAAAAAAAATAGTCCAGGAAGTGTGGAGGGATGTAGGACTGGGGGGGTGTCAGTGGGGCATTCATGTGGCCCTAGGGGCAGACTTGGATCATGTCTGCACCAGAGAAAACTGAAATGAAATGATCAAAATGCCTTTTAAAAATCTTACATTATAAAGTGCAGTATGGACATGGATTTTTTTTTTTAAAAAAAACATATTTAATTAACAGTTTAAATAGTGTTTTCAAAACAGATTTTGCACATCTATGGTTTACACATTGCATATGGGACATGCAAAACATCCATTGCCCTTTTGTTGTCAGTGTTCTCTCTGTGGGGGATTCAAGTTTCCTAAGGTAGCAGCCTTTGTTAAAGAAACAAAAATATCAAAATATCAAAAGTATCAAAGCCAAGCCTGCTAGGGTCTAGTTTTTAAATCAGCAGAGTAGCGGAAACATGTCCTTGTCTAACTATGCTTCCCTAGAACTGAGGATGACTCAAAGACAACACAAATAGTTTGTAGTTTAAAAACAAAACTTTACTAATGGCTTGAATCTACATATTCATGGAGGCTACATCCTAACTAATTAATAAATAGTTCAGGTTCATTTTTGAAATATTTTACCCTAGGATTGCTTATGAAATCCACTTTGCCAGCACACACACACACACACACACAGCCCCCAGATTTGGAGATCTTATATTAATAGAAACATTTACCAAATTAGGGTTATACATCTGTACAGGGATGTACATCCTCACAGACAAGGACAAATAATTTAAACATTATTCTCCCTGCTAAATGAGTACACAGAGACCTCTGTGTGGTTTCTGACCACTTTTCATGCTTTTGGAAATAAGCTTTCTGTGCAGAAATACATGTGTTTATTTTTTCTGTTCAGAAAGTATATTTCTATACAGAATAACCACATGTATTTCTGAACAGATTAATACTTTGTGAAGTGCAAATAATCTCATATTAGCCCTGTTGCTGCCTTATGGGTTCTCCTGGCTGTCAAGAAACCTCTCTTTTAGCCAAGAAATGAATAGCAAACCAGTGTTCTTTCCATCCATATGCAAAGCATAACTTATAAACTTAATCAATTGGAGCATTTTAGACTTATATTTTTAGAATAAAAATGTCCAAAGCAAATAAAGACATTGCCCTCCTACTGGAAATGACAACCCCAGAAAACAGAATTGGGGTAAATCTGGCCACAACCATATTAACTAAAATGGAATCTACAATACAGTAGCAAATGAGGTAAGCAAACACTCATGTGAGGGAGGTCACTTAAGCTGAACCTCCTGGAAGTAGAACCTCCTTTACTCTGAACCACAAGAGAATTTATCTGTATTTTTTCATCACTTAATTCTTAAGAAGGGAAAATAAGGACCCAGGCACTCCCCCTAAATGAGATCGGTTGGCACTCTAGAGCTGAGGTTCTAGGATTCTTTAATCCTTCAAACTGGATGTCACTGAGTGGATTGGAGGCTTTACATACTTCTGGGAGAACCTCCTAACCTAAATTAGCTGAGTTGGGACAATGTTCCCATACAGTGTGGAGTAAGACAAAAAAAATTGTTCTACAGCCAAACAGGTCAGAATAAAAAATACCTACTAAGTTCCAAAAACAACTATCTAAAACCCATACCCCAGGGTGGGCTAGTGGGGAGTAGCTCATTGTCAAAGGATGCCAAATTACAGCCTCAGACACTTTGAAATAAGGGTAGCTCACATGAGCAAGTACATGAGTTAATGCTACCCTGCATCATCTTTCTACCACAGGAATGCAATGTAAGGGAGCATTAGCTTGCATCCATGTGTCATTCAGCACGTTTTCACCCAAAACAGGTTGCTAAAATAGTTTAAAGATGCAGAGTTTGGGAAGGTAAAAAGGGGAGCCAGGAGTAGTGAAGGAGAGGAGAAGGAATAGATCAGAACAAACAAGGACAGTGAAGAGATAAGAGGGTCAGAGCCTGAGAAAAAGAAAGGACTGGATCTTCTAGAGTAACAGGGAAAACCCAGGGATGCAGACACACAGTGGACAGTGTGAGCCATTATCTAGTACAGCAGCTGCTGAGGAGCTTGAAGAAAAAGCTGACAAATATTGAGTTGAGGGGGGGATAATCTACCCTTGGGATCCTGGCAGGCAGGCAGCAAATAACCCCAGCCGAATGGAGACTGGTGGAATAGTTTACACATGGGGGGGGGGAAATAGGCAGATTATTGTAAATCATTTTGAATAACACAACCAGCTTGTGATCATGCTTACAAATGCTCCCCTTTTTGTAAGCACTGTAGCAATGGGTCCCTCTAGGGGAATTTTAATTAACTCAATTAATTATTGGATGGCACTACAAAACAGTCCTCTGGGACCATTTTCCACCTGTATACCAAGAGTCAGGAAATAGGAATCCACAAAAGCAGAGTTTTCTAAATGAATTGTACTTTTATTTAAGGGAAAAATCACACAACACAGCAAGCACTCACTAATGCACTCACACAAGAGCTAAGGAATATAGGAATTAGCATTGGAATAGGTAGTGGCTCCACTAATGGTGATACTCACTCTAGATGTGGTTGCTCCAGATGGTTCAAATGGAATACACTTTTGTTGGACTCGGCTGTGGGAAATGCTGGAATGGACACCCACAAGTCAGAACTAGTCAGAATTCACAGTGACAAAGTGTGCCCATACATTCTACCTAGCCCACTGAACAAAGAAATTTGGGGTGCTTAAATAGTTTGAGGCAAAACTGCATTGTGAAGGATCAATCAAGATGGGGCTTCAAAGGTGGGAATGAAGTTGTAAATTAGCCCTTTCTGGCTTAGGAGTAAAAAATTCCTGCTCATAAATTATCCTAGCCTTCCTGTCTCAGAGGTGTGAATGTCCCCTTGATTGCAACTCCTAAACTTATCTGATTTTTCCTCATCCTTTGTACATGGTCTCACACCTTTGAGCTCATGGTTACCCTGCCTACGTGACCAGATAGGATAACTCCCATGGCTACTTGCAGTCAGAGTACATTCAGGGGCATAGATGGGAGACACACACACTCACACACCAAAATTAGGAAGACTTCCATCATTCATAACAGCATCTGTGGTCATAATTTCCCCACTCTTGACTAATTGCTGGGGTGGTGGTGGAAACCTTTCCCAAAGATTTAAGGTGGCGTGTCTTTCTACAATATACAGGCCCTCTATTGTGCTGCTGAAAGATTTTGTCAAGAAATAAAAAGGATTTTTTTTAAAAAAATGGATGCTGCTTGAAAGAAAAAAAGATAGTTGACATAAACAAAAAAAATGCAGAAAAGAAAGGCTAAGAAACTTGGCAGCTGCATTTTATAGTCAAACAAACAAACAAGAAGCAAACCAGAGACATATGACCAAGTACTATGTGTACTTTGGACTGCTGTTTCTACTGGTTTTGTGGTATGTGTTTGCCTTTTGCAAACTTCACTGCCTGTAAATGTCAAGTTGCTTCTGGATTTCTAGGTGACACCTGCACATTATATTAAAATGATGACTGAAGGCTTTTCTTTCACAGGTGTCTTTACAGCAGTGACTTTATAGTCTTATATCTTACATGAAAGGCCATTCCAAAGCCTTCCATTCTTTCTTTTGTTATTTCATTTCTGTAACCTGTTATAGATGTGCCTTATTATTCTGGACTCCATCTACATGCCTATATTGGGACCTGGGCATGTTCAGAGTTACTAGATTTTTAGACACACAGATTTAGCTTGCCTGATAGCAAGCTGCAGGGGACACTGCTAAGCCCCATTCCAATTGCTACTAGTTGAGAAGACAGACTGGGGATTCTCAGGATAAGTGTGAGTGGCACAATCTACACAGATCCCTGATGCTGTGTGATACCCCTTGCTTGATCTGAGCTGTTACTAAACTTGTATTTTAGTGCTTAAGTATTAAATCAGATACTCTCAGCCTCAGGGGAAGGTAATGACAAACCTCCTCTGAACAAATATTGCCAAGAAAACCCCATAATAGGGTGCCTTAGGGTCACCCTAAATTGGAAATGACTTGAAAGCACACAACAACAATGAAGAATGCCAGGATCTAGGCAGAGCTTTACAGGTGTGATCAGTGCTAATGATTCCAGAATGTCCAACTGCTATACAGTTGTGGAATGTTTGCTATGGACAACACCGACATTGCTGTCAGCTAGTACCTAGAGTGGAAAGGATTGGGAAAAGTGATACAATAAACATAGTTTTTTGTGTGAAAATACATAATCTATCATAGCATCATGCTATTTCCCCAAACCGTGAGGAACACCCTGCATTTAGATGCCATACTTACCTTTGCTAGCTAAACTTATATTTACAACAATCTCTTAATTAAAACATCAAAAGATGTTTTATGGAGATTCAGTTTCACTACAAATAAATGTTATCCACCATTTCTAATGTTTCCATCCCATGAACAATACATAGATGCTTATTTTATTTTTACCACTTTGCTGTTTAGGTGAATGAATATGAAAAATATGCACTGCATTTCCTTGTCATTTCAGGGTCAGAACTGTAGGTTAGCTAACACTTAATACAGTTGTTCTCACATTTTTGTTTTGGATGAAGCCAATTCAGGAAAGTGGATTAAAATGTGTTTTTGATGGTTTCATATATCTCATAAAATGATATTTTTTTCCAGAAATTTCCATTAAACCTCATTAGTCCTCAATTCATAATTCCAAATTGTCTGGTTGTATATAAAAATGATCCCTTTGCCACCATCAACACAAAATGAATTTTTAATACATGCAAAATAATTTGTTATTATTTATTTTGTCCTAAAAGAGTTTCCATTTATATACATAACCCTTTGCAGATTTTCCTTCAAATCTAGTGGGATGTGTATTTATGTGTGGTGTTTAGTGAATATAAATGGGGATTCCACCCTTTGTGTAATGTCCCAGTGCAACATATGTTTGTGAAAGGGTCTGCTCCAGAGACACTACGCCAGTACTTGCCATACCAGGCTATACAGACATTCAATTAATGAAATAGGTAAAGATTTGGGATTGTATATGCTGTCCCCACTCCTGATCTCAATGTGTTCACTTAGAAGTCTGAGTACAATCTACATGCTTAAGTATTATATGTGTATGTAGGTATTCTGCAGAATCATCATGGTTTGAGCATTGGACTGTGAATCTGGAGACTAAAGTTCAAATTCCTGCTCAGCTATGAAATTCCACTGGGTGACCTTGGCCATGTCACACTCTCTCCCTTCTAAACAAATATTGCCAAGAAATCCATGATAGGTTCCTCTTAGGGTGACCATAAGTCAGAAATTACTTGAAGGCACACAGCAACAACAAGGTTTTCTGCACCCTGTAGAAATCCTGTAGATAATAATAATCATCACTGTTATTCTTACCAGTTCATATTCATTAGAAATCAGTCTCAAAAGAGAGGGAGGAGGGAAATTCTTGAGTTACTCCTTCAACTTGTACTGTGATTAGGATGGTGTTTTCAAGAACACAGGGCTCTGGGACTCAGCAGTTATCCTATAAATTATTATTTTGAAGGTATTTTTCACATGAACTGCAGCTGTTCCTATAGAGAATCTGTTTTCCAGTTTCCTTTCACAGCAAACTAAAATGTCAGTGTTCCTTTCACACAGTTCTCACTTTACATAGGAGAAGTAGATCAATTTGCTTAGTATATATGGGAGGATATATGAGGAACAGAGATGCTAAGAATATTATGTAAAAATCTGAAAAAAAACATGCAAAGAAATGCAGCTAATTTGCAGTGTGCTTCTGGTTACTTTTAAAAACATAATTTGAGTATACTCAATAACATTTACATCATCTATTAAATCTTTATTCATGAACTTCCTTCTTTAGGGTGACAGTTGTTTTGCACAAACATTCAAGGCAGCTAGAAATATTCCCACTTATCACTTCATTTTACCCCTCATGTATTCAGTGGACTTTTTAAAAACATAACTCATCCTATAGTAATCCTATTAAAAGTAGTCCAGGGTATTTTCTCTGCTGACAAAGGAATTAATAGCTATTTCTGCTGTGATCTCTGACACCACTAAATGTAAATATTTTTTTTCTATGCCTCCATTTTGGAAAAGGTATAAAGCAACAGGTTAAGTAAATTAGGTGCAAGTATAATTCCATGAATACTTTAAGATGGCTTTCAAGTAAGTTCATCACAGGAAATTGTTCAGCTATATACATCTACAAAAAAATGCATCTGTTTGTAGTATTCAATTTGCAAAATAGCTGGATCTTCCTGTAGTCTTACAACTATGTCCCTTAGTTGGTGGGAAATGGGAGGTCATGGTGGGAGGTTAGAAAGAAATAGCAGAAGTTGGCCAAAGAGGCCATGAAGCACCAGACTGACCAAAGCCCTCCAAAACTTGGAACTGGCACTGGTGCATTGTATGAAGTAGCCTGCAATCCTATACATTTTATGGGAAGACATTTATATGGGAGAATATTCCTCTGGGATTTACAATGAGCTATATAGAGACATTCAGCTATTACTGCAGGAATAGAAAAAGTCTTGCCTGGAAGCAATATATACCCCTTGAGCCCTGGTTTGCAATCCCTTAAGCTTTTCAATATCCCCCAAAAGAGTGTTGTCCCACTCCCCTGGTGCTTGGCCAGGTGTGGTTTTGCTATCGCAGCCTATTGGCTGGAGCGAGATGTCTGATATAGCTTGATGGCTTTGCTGCTGGGAATCCCATTTTGGGAGAAAGGAAGGATATAATTCCAATAAATAAATAAATAAATAATTTTATTTGTATCCCACCCCTATGTCAAACAAATTAATCTCACTAGCTAAAGGAACATGGCTAAAGATGTATGGTTCTGTAATACTGATGTATTTTTACAACCCTTCATGAAAATAAATCACAAATAGAATTAGAAATCAGGATACAAAATTAAGTTGGAAAATCTTTTTATAACACGTTGGACACTGAATAGAAACAAAAAAGAGTTGTGGTGTGGAAATTTAAAACAGTTTTTACTGTGACATGGACTTCCATTTGACATAAGTAAACTGGCTGCCAAATATGATGAAAAAGGCCACAAGGATACTCATGTGATACTAAAAATGCAATGGAGATGTCTTGGTATTTTTTTCCTTGCTGTTAGAAAAGAAAGGAAGTGTGTATATGAGCTATGTGTTCTCAGGTCTGAGCTATCACAAGTAGCAAGTTTCACATTATGTGCATACTAGAAAGTTAACAGGTTCTGTTTTTTCTAGAAACAAGAAGAAAGTTAAAAATCTCAGGATTTTATCACATCAACCTGTTGTCTCTTTTTGTTAAAGCAAATGGGAATATACAGATTTGAAAACATTCAGTATCACATTTCTTTGCAATTGTACTATTATGCTGCTTTTGCAATCTGTGGTCCTACAGTCACTCTTCCTCCCTGCCTCACTAATTCCACTTTCCTCCTTGTGTATGCCCTACCCAACATATGCATGTTTTTCTTTTTTTTCTTTTTTTCTTTTTTTTCTTTTCTTTTTTTTTTCTTTTGCTGCAGTTGTACAATTGTGGCAAATGAAAATTTTAAAAAAGAAAAGAAAAGAAATGGAAAAGGAAAGGTAAATGAAGTAAAAGCAACCTCATTCTGCCTGGGAATAGTGAGGAGTTTAGAAGGGGGAGAGGAAAAGAATCTGGCCCGCTCACACCTCGCAACCGAAGGAATATTGGGATTGCAGTGAAAGAGACCTATCACACTAGAGGCAATTAGTGGAAAAACAGTAATTATGAGAGCCATTGATGGATTTTGCCTGTTCTTGAAAAGATACACTCCACTAATGTTGGAAATGCAAAGCAGCAACAGGAGAGTCCAGTGATAGGTACTGGACAAATAGACTGTTATCCTGCTGTAATGCGATTTACCAGCCTTGTGTGATAAAGTCCTCACCCCAGTTTCTAACATACTAAAGAAGAGATAAGTGGATTTTTAAAAAAAACCCACCTTATTCAATATATGTATAGCACTTTTTATCACTGGGAAAACATGGGATAAAAACTGTCTTTTGTGCAGAGAGAAACAAAAATGCAAGCAAAGCAGTGAGCAGCCATGGGAAGCTGTTTAAATAACATTTGTTGCAGAAGGATGACTTTTTGAAGTAGTGCACAGCCAGAATCAAGAAAATGAAAGTATGTATCTAATATAAATCCTTTGACTTTGATCACTTGCAGTCTGCTGAAATTTGCAAGTTAGATATGTTGCTCTTCAAAAGAAGAAAATTTGGCCCACTGCAAAGATGAATGCAAGAGGGGAGAAAATAGGGTAATGTTCCTTGGAAATGTAATAAGACTTCTTTGATGTTTTTCCCCTTTCCCAGTAGCAGTTTTTAATGCTTCCCCAACTAAATCCTTTGTGGGCTCATAAAATACAAGGAACTGAATAACAACATGTATTAACTTAGCTTGTGTTCGACATTAACATCTCTCTCTCTGCTGTGTAATGTAGCTCATATGTAAGACACTTCTTGCAGTAAAATAGAAATGTTACTGTACATTTCATAAGGTAAAAATTACTCCCATGTTTTATCCTAATTTTCTTTTTCCATTTTCCAAGCTGGTACCTTGCAAAAAATACTACCTTTGCTCAATAGAGAAAATAAGCATATTTTCTTCCAGCTAGCAACTGTGTATCCTTACACAAAAGGGGAGTTTACATGAAATGAATCACACACTAATAGATGCTTGGTTTGTGTAGTCTCCTTCTCCTCTAACACAGGTTTTTTAACAGTTGAAAGCAAAGATCATGGTTTGTTCTTGCTAACTGTAGCTCAAATAAAACATAGTTTCACATACAGTGGGACCTTGGTATCCACTGGGGATTGGTTTCATGGGGGGGCCCCATGGATACCAAAATCCTTGGATGCTCAAGTCCCATTAAATACAATTGTATAGTAAAATGGTGCTGTTTATATAAAATGACAAAATCAAGGTTTGTTTTTTAGAATTTAGGTTTTAAAAAAAAATTTTCAAGCCATGAGTGGTTGAATCCATGGATGAAGAATCCATGCATACACGGGACCAACTGTACTTGGACCTCACGTGGAACAGCAATAAATGTAAAATAGGAAATGAATATATGCAGTCTCCTCATTCAATATATGAAAGAGAAGAGGAATGCACAGGTTAACAGTTTGCCATGGCTTCTCCACAGTGGTTTATTCACACAGAGTAAATAAATATTTCCCATAACATACAAACAGAATCCTTGTTTCAGTACATTACTTCTTGCCTTCATCCAAGTTCAATGTAAAGTAAGTTATTATTGATATAGGTGAGAATAATCTATGCATTAAGAAATGAGATGCATATGTCAGTTATGTGTACCTTATCCTCAGTGATTAATTAATTATCTGGCATGTTTGGGTTTTTTTTGTTTGTTTGTTTATCATTTTAAAATAAAGGGACTGTAATATATTGTTGAGAGGCAGTGTGATGTAGTGGTTTGAGCATTGGTTCAATTCTCTGTATTGCCATGGAAACCCACTAGGTAACTTTGGGCAAGTCACATACTCTCAGCCCCAGAAAATCCCATGATAGAGCCTTAAGGTCATCATAAATCAGAAACAATTTAAAGGCAAACAACAATGAAATATACTGTCAGTTTATTAGGAAGTTGTAGTATACAGTACAGTGTAGAAATGTGGAAGGCAACTGTAAAAGAAGGTTTTAGATTCTCCCATGCATGTCAGACCTCAAATGCATGGAGATTGTGTGCAGTAGGCAGCAGAATGTAAAATCCTAATGTATGTCATGTGTGCATAGAGAACATCTTTACAGTGCAGACATCTTTAACATTCATCATCATCATTATCACCAAATTGCCTTTATAACTATCTTCTCCCACCAACCATTGAACTATCTCTGGAAACTTACAAGAGAACTGTGATGGTGATAATAATTTCTTATAATTTATTTTAGAATCTAGTTCTGTAAAACATATCATGATGGGATATATTATTTGATAAACAGTCCTAATTATTTTGTCCAGCCTCTTTTAAGGGCCTCGGCAGACGGCTTAAAAAGCCGTCCTGGAAGCAGGGAAGAGGAGGGGCAGCCACACGCTCGGTGCCCCTTCCTCCTCCTGAGGTTGCCCTCGGAGTCGCCGGCCCTCCGCATGGCCAACGCTCCGAGGGCAACCTCCCACCGCAGCGTCCGGACACGCTGCAGCAGAAAAGTCAGTGAAAGTGCGCCACAAGCTTTTGTGGTGCACTTTCACTGACTTGTGAAAGGAGTGCTATTTTAGCGCTCCTTTCAGGGACGGGGAAGGTGCGCCGCAGGATTGAGGTGTGGGGATGCCTCGGTCCCGCAGCGCCCCTTCCCAGGGCAGCCCCATGCCGCCAGTCTGCTTCCCCCCTAAGATCATCAGGGCCTAGTGCCTGTCTTGTGGTTCTGCAGCAAATTGGGCATTCTATCAAACAGAGCAAATAAATTTAATTTGAAGATCCCAGACTGCAGCACTACAAAAAGTGAAGACATTATATATCAAAAACATATTAGTCACACACACACACCCCAAAAAATGAAAGACCCCGTAGAAAGTTGGTCAGTTTAGCTGCTTTTCTGTAATCATTTTATTGTGTTTCTGAGAGTGATTCTCAGATCTTTGTACTTAATGCCAAATGTGGCAGTATGATATACTTCTGTTGTGTTGTTATGATGCTTGATACCTTATTTTCAACTCATTTCCTAAAAATTATTAACAATAAGTATGTCATGGTAAAAACAATTGGGTAGATGCCTTTAGTGAACTAGCCAGGGAAACATCAAGATCTCTTTCCTAAAGAATCATATAGGATTCTTTCACATGTAACACTATGGAAGGATTTAGTATTACCTGCATAAGTTTCTGCAAGCCTGAGGAAAACCTTGGGCTCTTACACTCCTCTCACTCCTCTTCCTTCTGCATGGCTGGGAGGAGATCTGTTTAATTTAATTTCACTTTTTCAAATTTCTGGCATTATTCTGCACATATTTTAGCTTGAGATGGTTACAAGCCAGCAGAAAATGCTAGATATTATGATTGGCTTGTTTAACAATTGGCTAGAGTTTGTTTTCAACCATTATTCCTGTTTAATACATATCAGTGAACCACAAATCCAGTAAACCTAAGCGTAGCATGAGACTTCTGGACTTCTTCTGAGAAGGAGAGGGTGGAGGGACTATACAAAGTTAAAGCTTTGCTTATGCTCACCAAATCCTAGTTTAGCATTATGCACCAATATGGCTAGTGATGTCAGAACCTATCAAACTATCTGTGAAATCTCCCTTGCACAATATCTAATTGATTCTTTTGGTATCCATCTTTTTTAAAATTGTCCTCAGTCTGGAATTTCACTAGTTTAGGTTCTGTTCAAACTTCAGTAAAAGTTTGAATTTAACATGAAAGCCACTTGAAGTATGAAGAACATTCTGCCTATGAAAAAATGTACTAGACTTTTTTATTTCCTCAAACCCCCTGCCTCATTGTTGGAGTAAACATAATCATTCTAATTATCACTGATAGATTAATTCAGTAGCAGTTTTGAACATTGTTCACACAATGGCTTTGTCCATTGTTTTAGGCGAGCTACACACACTTAATTACAGTTGCTGTTATTATTTGCTTTCTCTTTGTTTAGTAAAGGAGCTGCACACAGTGGCAACAAACTGCAATTAGCTAATGGCTCATTGGGAGGAAATATTGGTACATGTTAGCATAATAATAATTCAAAGCCAAAGGTCAAGTGTTTTCCCAAGATCCTTTGAGTTGAATGTTTATATTCTATTTTCCTCACATTTACCTGCCCATCAAAATGTGTTTTTGTTGTTGTTGTTGTAACTGGATTAGGTTTAATGATATTTGATTGTAGAAAATACCAGACAATTAATTGTAATTCAGTTTCAGTTTGATAAATTGATCACCCATTAATTCTCACTTTACTTTAGTTTAGAAAGAAAGCCTCCAGAATGTTAGGACATAATAACCTATTTCAGGCTATGCTAGAAACTAATTAAAAATAAAATTATGATACTGTAGATACCATAAGTTTGTACTAAGAGTTAGAACAGCATACAATATGCATGTCATAAATTGAAAATACTCCTAGTTTTGCTATGCGGATATGAGAGCTGTTCTTCAACAAACATAAACCAGAGTACCTGAGTGCATGGAACTAGTTGCCTATTTATTCATTTTTTTTTTACTTTAGCTAATTCTTCATAAGAAAAAAAATCCACAAAACACAAAATGAGAGTGTATAGGATAGGGAAAAATTGCAGAGAAAACAGTAAGAGAAGACATGAAAATCAGAGCAAACAATTGAAGGAAAAAAATGGCAAAAATGGAGAGAGGGACCATGAATTGTATTAACCCGTGGACATGGAGGAACTTTTGTTTTTGTCCATCAGACTTACACTGTGTGAAAATTTCATATTCCATTCTGTCTCTTTATGTCTGTTCTCTTTTATTTAAATAATAATCACTCTACCCTTTGCTTAAAATAAACCAATAACAAAAGCAAAAATGTCCTAGAGTTGCTTTCAAAGACCAGAAAAAAGTTCTGTGCCTAAAGGCATGCAGTCTAAAAGACACACCACAAAAGTAAAAGGGGGTTGGGAGGAAGAAGGGAGAACAAAGTGAGGCAATGGACATTTAGTTATAGAGATCAGAATATCATAATTAAGCAAGTGATGGAGATAGATGTTAGCCCAGTGGAAAAAGTGCTGCTGCTTCTCTTTCTGGTAGATGTAGAGGGGTTCTCAAGTGCAGCTGTATCTTGGTGTGGTGGAAGATGCTCGTCTGGATGTCTTTTTGTGTTTGTGTGGACAGATTTGGAAGTTACTAGAATCCCATGATTCTGAAGTGGCATCTCATGGGATCCAATCTGTGGTTTGTGGAAACCAAAGAGGAAGAAACCCTATAAACTAAATGGTGTGTGTGTGTGTGTGTGTGCATGTGCATTCATTGTATTGTGTATGTCACATTATTGGCCTGCCTCACAGGTCCTCATCCTATAGTTCTCACATAAGGGAGAGCAGTGGGGAGAAATGAGGTCCAAAGAACACATTGCTCAGGTATACAGATACAATATGACTGACATTGAAATCTTTTTGTTATTCCTTCTGAAGATATGCAGTTCCTAGTATTCATGGAGAACTGTCCTTCATTTTTGTAGGTCAGCTACATACAAGATTTCTTAACACCTAAGTCTGTGACACAGTTGTTTCAGCAACTGTAATTTCTATAAACTGTGCTGTGTGAATATAAACTTTTTGTATTTCTGTTCCTATTCAATAAGCACAGTGCAGCTCTGTAAACCATTTATCCAAGTCTCTCTTATTTTTCCAGTCACCTATGTTAGTGGGCATAATCATATCTTATGGTATCAGATTTCAAACTTAAATTATGCAGTGTGTAATATTGAAATACTATTGTTTTGTCTGCCCTGAATTTCCTATCATTCAAGCTTGATTGGATGGGTCTGAGTTCTAGAAAATTATGACAGAAGAAAACTTATTTCAGCATCTTCCATACTATCATTGATTCCAATCTCTGCATATTTTTGTAATTGCCACATTTAAATACTGTTTTTGCCCTTTGGGCAGAAATAATACCATAGAATCAAATTAGACCAATACTTCATTGAAATCATATGAGTTCTTGCTAATTTCAGATTAAGTGAGCTAATAAAGCATTAAATTAACATGTCTTGTGATAAATTCTAATGTTTGTTTAAATTCCCATTAATTTACTGACTTGAAAATTTCAATCAACATAAATGGCATTGAAATCATAGATGGGATTTTCTTAACTTTAAAGAATAGCTAGATGAAATTGTGTGTGGTTATGTATCATAATAAAGTAGCTTAGCACTTAGGAATATAACTGTCAGAGAAGGCAAAATGACAATGGCTAGTATCCAACAGTGAAGTATAATTGGAAAATTGATCCTGAAACACACACTCCTCAAAAAAAAAAAAAACATGCTATGGTGGTCTGGAGGGTAAGAGAAAGAAAATCTTGACGCTCCTGCAAGTATAGTGTTGGATGCAGCCCACTGTCTAACTTTTGGGGAATATAATGTTCATTGTTGAAAGTATATGAATCACATTCAGAACAGCACTGCGCACAGAACAAGCCAAGACTAGCAGCAAAGAAAAGTCAAAGATTAGCTAGGTCAAGAAACAAATGAAAGCCAGTTCCTTCCTCTGAAATAAGCCCTAAGCACCCATTATTCATTGGAGGTATCTCATCCAAGTACTAACCAGGGCTGACACTGCTTAGCTTCCAAGATCAGATGGGAGTGGGGTGTTTTGGATTCTTTAATGTAGGCCATTATCATAAATCTTAGCTGGTTTCGCTAGTTACATTTTAGGTAACTGTCAAGGAAAACATTAAGAAATCGTTGAGATTTGCTAAAAGAAAATTTCCTGCTCCAGAACTACTCATTCTACAAAAGAGGAGAAATAAACATGACAATTTTATCTAAAGCAGGGAACACGTCACCATTGTTCAACCATTTACGTGATTGTTCAGGTCATATGAAGTCAGTCAGTGGAGACTAGAACCAGTCTTCACTATTTTGTTAGTAAAAGCTTTGAAGCAATCTAGATGTTTTACTACACCTGAAAAACCATTGTTAACAGATAGAAGCCTTTTACAAACACTATTAATATATGCTATATGTGCCTGAGCAGGAGTATTCTAAAGATTGTAGCATGGAAGGGAAAGCTGTCAGAAATATGCAGTTTGGCACCACTTTAAGTGCTGTAGCTCCATCCTATGGAATCCTGGGATTTGTAGTTTTACAGGATCTTTAGCTTTATCTGCCAAAGAGTTCTGGTGCTTCACAAAACTACAAATCCCAGAATTCTGTAGGATGGAGCCATGGCAGTTAAAGCAGTGTCAGACTGCATTATTTCTACAGTGCAGATGCATCCTTAGACTTTCCACTTTGTTTGCTACACTTCCAGTAAAAAATACACCTTGACTTTATTGTTGACAGTCCATTCAAAATAATGTGTAGTGATGTCTCCATTTTAGACTAAATGCATAAATCAATGCTTATTCCAGTATGAGTGACCACCACCCACAGACTCATAGTATCATAAAACATGATGCAGTTACAAGCTCACACAGTCATAATTCAACCTTGTTCTAAACCTCTTCATTTTCAAAAATGCGTGTACATATTTATCTTTCTTGAGCAGCATAAAGAACCTGAAGACTAAAATGCAAAATAGTCTTAAAAGGGGAATATCAGAACAAATATTGCATAAGTTATTGTCTGTCTATATTTTGACTTTGGCTTGTATCAACATGGGGTCTCGCATCCACTATAGTGAGGCACAATTAACTCCCAATGGGCAAGTTCATGGCTGTAGTATCCACTGTAAAAATAAGCAAACTTGAGGGCATCCAGTGCAATTCACAGGAGAAACAGTAGACACATCTCAAGATGCTGATAGAATTAATCTTTATTGGTGGAACAGTCTGATGAGTTCCAACCTAGGAGTACTCTCAGCTTCTTCATGGGGCTACTTCATCAATTTCTGAAGCTGGACTCAAACAAATTATTGGAGAAATGGGTTTGCTCAGTAAATGGTTTGAGTCTCCCTAATTCAAAAATTTCTGAATTTTGATTCTTAGTAGCCTTCTGAAGAAGGCCTTAAAGGTACCTATCGTTTGAAATTTATCAGGCTTTTCTACCAAGGAATTAAAACCAGTCACCCTGACCTCAGTACCGGGGAAGGGGGAGTTAGAACCAATTATAAAGGAATGTATTTGCAAGTATCTAGGTGACTAGTAGCATGTAGTGATTAGTAGGAATCTCCATGAGTTTTTCAAAAACAAATTCTTCCCAACTAATCTTTCTCTCAGATATATAGATATAGATATACTGTAGATATAAATATCAGGTCAGTAGTTTAGTAGATGATGAGAAAGCTGTAGATGTCATTTATCTGTGGAAAGGATTTTCAGACGTTGGAAAATACTCCCACTATATCTCCACTATTCAGGCATCATCTGGAGTACTGCATTCAGTATGGGGCATCACATTTTAGGAAGGATTTAAATAAGTTGGAGCATGTTCAGAGAAGGACAACAAGGATGATAAGAAATATGAGGACCAAAATATAGGAACAAAAGTTGAGACAGCTGAGCATATTGAACCTAGGGAAGAAAATACTGAGAGGTGATATGACTGCACTCTTTAAATATCTAAAAGGCTATCACAGAGAGGAGGGTGCAGTTTTGTCCCTTGTTGCACCAGAAGTGGTGATGTGATAATTATTTGTCATGGTTTGCTAAAGACAGGAATTGGTGATTCTCTGCCACATGATCACATAGGTGTAAGAATTTTCACATGGTGCAAATGAAGTAAAGGGACAGGAAATTCCTATTGAAGTTCATTGTTCCAAAATGTTTTATTGTTTTATAACATCATTGCAGGATTGCAAAAGTGTGTACATTTTCACACTCAAGTCACATACAAAGCTGTCTTGCCAACAAGGTGTTGAAATTGTGTGTTGCTGTTTGTTTGTTTTTTAGCAATGACTGGATTCCCATTTGTCAGAGCTTGAACAGAAAATGTCACACAAGGGAGGGTGGGGGTGAGGGGGGTAGCTTGGTCTAGTTAGGAATAATAATTAATAATAATAATAATAATAATAATAATAATAATAATAATAATAATAATAATTTTTATTTATATCCTGCCCCTCTGCCAGGCAATCGGGGTGGCGTACAACATTTTAAAACATCAGAACAAATTCAAATAAATTCAAATCCCATTCCTTATTCCTGCACCCACCCACCCCTTAAGAATAAATTAAACTAAACAAATTAAAATGACAATAGGCCTAATAGTTTTAAGTTATAAGAGGATAGGAGGATAGATTTTGATTGAATATTAGAAGGAAATTCTTGAAAGTAAGATCTGGTCAACAATGGAACCAATTACCTAGGAGGTTGTGAGTTCTCTTTTTTTTTTTGGATATCTTCAAAAGGAGCTAGGCAAGCTACCTGCCTTGGAGGTTCCAGCTGTTT
Organism: Phrynosoma platyrhinos; assembly: GCA_020142125.1. Lineage (NCBI taxonomy): Eukaryota > Metazoa > Chordata > Lepidosauria > Squamata > Phrynosomatidae > Phrynosoma > Phrynosoma platyrhinos. The sequence goes on along the minus strand of JAIPUX010001232.1, from coordinate 89,717,664 downwards.
TTCCTTCATTGGGTGGTGGATTGGACTTGAATGGCCTATGGTATGCCTTCCAGTACTCTAATTCTCACTATCCTTTGCTTTGAAGAGAGACAGATAAGCAATGAGTAAGAGAAACAGGCAAGCAGTGAGTTTCTTGCTGTTTTCTTTGAAGCTCTGTGAAAAACTAATATTGACATCATCCACATTATTTAAGATGCAGAGAAAACTTGTGTAAGGTGTGACCCGTTATAGTCATAAATAATGGCTGGCTATAAAGTCAAGCCAATACCTATAATGACCTTGTATATAACCTCTTGGTTTGTGTCAGCAGCTTCTTCCCACTTCCTTTTTTCCTGCTGACTTCATGCTTATAGTGTACATTTGAGATAGTGAACATGAGCAAAAGCTGTTTTCAGAAGTCCCTTTGAGTCAGACCAGGAACAGTTGCCCAAACAGCAAGATGATGTTTTAATACTTATTATTTATATTTCAGAAATTTTAATGGAATATATTATATATGTTTTTACTGTTCTCCTCCACACCACACCAGCACCATCACAGTGAAGCAAGCTAGATTCAGACATCAATTTGACTGGTGTGTGGTCAAATATTTCTCTCTCTCATACTTTTAAAACTTTGGTGCAACTTTTTTCTTAAGTTGAGATTGTTAGTTAATAGCACTTTTGAAATACAATACAATTAATTAGCACTTTGGAAGCAGTTGTTCTGCCCCAGTGATTAAATGAGTTCAGCTGCTTTAGCTGGCTCACCTGATTTGTCTGTAGCTGACTAACTTGATTAGCTGCATAGGCCAGTATGTCCCTATCCTAGAAAAACATTTGAGGAAAAAAGTGCTGTTAGGAGTGTTTGAGATGATTTGCAGTCACTCCTAACTGATAGACTTTGATCACATTAAAGCACCCTGGTTTAAAAACATGTGCCATGATTTATGCACAGAGGCTTAATAAGAAGGAGAAGAAAAGCAGAAGGAACTGGAAATATCCATGAAATCCAAGGTAAAACAGAGTCAAGGTCTTAGGATGTGTAAATGATTTTATTTTTCAGATCACCCACAGATTCAACCATCCATAGCTTGACAATATTTAAAAAAATGCAGAAATTCCCAAAAACAAACCTTGAGTTTGCCATTTTATATACAGGACACCCTTTACTTTCCCCATTGTATTTAATGGTATGCACAGGAGGATCCTAGAAACAAACACCAGTGGATACCAAAGGCCCACTGTATATGGCCCTTGTAATAAGAAAGATGTATTTTTCTAAGCTTTGTGAAAAGCATGGATTTCTCTTCTAGTGGATTCACTGGTTTTATGATGTGCATTTTGTTGCAGAGAATATGCTTATGTTCAGCCATACCTGAGAGAGAGTAAATAAAGTCTTCACAGTGTTTTTATAGCTTGTATTAATTTCCTTGGGCTATGGGGTATACCCAACAAATATAGGAACAATTGCTGTTCTCATACAATTGATAAAATAGTTAATTAGGATGTCATTAAGTCTTACAAAGTTCTTCAACCTGCCAATATTTTAAACCCAAATAGGGGGCAACTCAAGGAATACAGAATCTTCAAAAGCAGGAATAGACAAATTGTGGACCTTCAGATGCTCTTGGTATTCTTCAACACAAACTATGGCTGGCCAAGGCTGATGGGAGTTGCAGTCCAATAATATATAGAAGGTTGTTCTTTGCCCACCACTGTTCTAGAATCTAATGAAGGGATGATATTTATAGTAGAGGTAAGCATTCTATTGAGTCCAGAAGGCCACTTACTGCCCTATTTTCAGCCACACTATGTCCCCATAACATTTTGAGGCAAGCATTTTGGGTGACTGGAAGTAACAGCATGTCTCTTCTGCTTGCCTTTCAAACCATTCACTGAGGATTGCTGTTTCAGGGTGGGGAGCCTCCCAAAACAGCACTGAACAAGTCTGCAAAGGGGTTACTGATGATTTTAAGTTGTTTGTTTTTAAGCAAAAAATTACTATTTCAGCTGAATATATGAGGGTGCTATGGGTGGGCTCCAAGGGTTGGAGTGACACACATACCCATCCCAGACTGCATGTAGATCACATGTCACACAATTCACACCACTGTATTATAGAAGCCAAACAAGCATAAAACCTTGCCTAACTGATTGAGATATAGTGCTTCATTGCCAACCACAAGATGAAAAGATGTACATATTGGTTACAGGATTCTAATAACTTGTACCTTAGTGATAGAATTCCAACAGTTTCAGATAACTTGTAAAAGTGGAATGCATTCATTTGGTGATTACTACCTGAGATCTATCTTTCTTTAGCTTGCTAAAGTAATTCAACAGCCATTTTATCACATGCCTGTGGTCATACTGATGTCTACTAGCACTAATCCTTGCTTCTGATCATACTGATGTCTACTAGCACTAATCCTTGCTTGTTTTTGGAACCAAATCACAATATTGTTGTTAGCCCAGGCATTTGAAATTTTAAGGTTGTTTTTTCCCTTTTAACTGATGTTTGTTTCTTTGCTAGTTGAATAGTTTGGGATACTACTTATCTCATAATTTTATCTTTGCATTTTGTTCAGTTTGTATATAAGATATAATGAACAAACTATGAAATAATGAGACCATACACAGAACTTAAAATAAGGGCAACTTTATTTATACTGTTACTATTTAAACCTGTTTCTTGAAAAATGCAAAAAAAGGGGGGAGTAAGCTAATGTGGGACCAGCTGAAGCACATGGTCTCTCCTATACCTCTTCCACAGCTTCCATTGGGTGAAATACCTGAGTCCTGAGGAAAATCCAAACACTGGGTTGCTCCCATGCTGGCCACCTGCTGGGAGACCTACCAGAGAATCCAAGCCCCAAGCTGTACAACTTATGGTGAGGGCAAGATCCCCCAGCCAGCCCAAAGGGCAGCCTCCTTTCTCAGCCCTGTAGCCACCTGACCTGTGGGGGAAGTTCCAGAGACATATCCTTCACCAAAAATATGCCATAGGCAATTACCAAATCCTCCTTTCTCTCCCCACTACCTGCCAAGTGACCACCTATTTAAGACTTCACCCTAGGCCAATTTCCAAGTCCCCAAAGCACAGTGTAGGATAGGCCAAAAAAAAAAAAAAGGGGAAGGGAAGAAAATTCCTACCTGGCACAAAAGCAACCAGCAAACTT
>JAIPUX010001232.1:89672715-89693969 GCA_020142125.1 Phrynosoma platyrhinos | reverse complement strand
GAGGAGGAGGAGGAGGAGGAGGAGGAGGAAGAGGAGAATCATGAAATGGCAGACTGCTGCTGTGTGACAGGATGTTGCTCACAGTTGGTTTGGGTACTCATATATAGTGGTGTTGGTGGAAAATTTTCATCTTCTGATGAAAATCAAATCTATTTTTGATAGCCTGATGGATATATAGTTCACGAGTAACAGCTGAGACTAGGATAGTTGCATAATGCAGTCCACATAATGCTCCAGATGACCAGCGTAGGCTACATCTGCACCGCAGAAATAATCCAGGTTGACACCACATTACCTGTCATGGCTCCATGCTATGGAATTCTGGAATTTGTAGTTTGGTGTGGCATCAGAGCTCTCTGTCAAAGGCTAAATATCTGACAAAACTACAAATCCCAGAATTCTATAGCATTGAGGGCCTTTGCAGACTGTCAGAAATAGTGCAAATTGAGTCCACTTTAAGGGTTAGGGTTAGTGCTAGGGAATCATGGGAATTGTTTTTTTCCCCCTGAGACATTGAGCCTTCTCTGTCAGAGAGCTCTGGTGCCACAATAAAACACAGTTCCCATGATTCCCTAACCCTAACCCTAACCCTTAAAGTGGACTCAATTTGCACTATTTCTAGCAGTCTGCAAAGGCCCTGAGCCATTTCATTTAAAGTGGTGTCAAACTAGATTATTTCTGCAGTGCAGATGCAGCTGTAGCGCTGAATACTTTTTACTAATGTTGAAATGTTACAGGTCTATCCTTGTACATGGTATTTAGGAAGTATAAAAGAGGTATAAAATAAGTATCCAAACATCAAGTTGTTTGCAACCTAAAATTCAACACAAGGGAGGCAACAACAGAAGGGAAGGGACATGGAGACGATGTAGATGAGAGAAAACAAGTATGTAGTGGAGTCAGAGTTTAAATAACGTCTTTGTGATTAGCAGGAACAATTTCACACACACACATCCTCTTTTCCTTCTGAGCTTGCAATCATCATAGTAAGGGTCGGTAAATTTATCTGGCAACAGTATTTTCTTTAGAGATGTCATTGTTCTAATTCAAAGGATTTGGAGTAGGTTGTCCTTGAATAGACAAATAATTCCCATTAGCTTTACCTGGAGATAAAAACTGGTACCACTGGTTATAGGTAATGCTGTAACATCAGTGCAAAATGCCTGTATTTGGGGGCTCTCCTTGAATGTCTTCAATAGGAGTATTACTGTGAAGAAGACTAACCTCCTAAAATGTACCACTACATGACTTGGAAAGAATATCCAACTGCTGAATAAATATAATTGTGCTACCACAGATGCACTGTCTGGAGGAAAGATGTTTAACTCAGTGAACACCAACGTCCACTTATTGAACAATAACATGATAATCTGGCCTTTAGGAATACGATATCACATAATTAAAATACTGAATCAAAAGAACCTTCAAAAGTTCTGTCAAAAGTTACCTGCTCTCAGCTCACCCAAACTAGTCATCTGATCCCTAGTATCACCTCTCCAGGGAGAGATTACAGTAGACCAGGGGTAGGCAACCTTTTTGAACTGGGGGCCGGGTTGCTGTCCCTCAGACAATTGGGGGGCTGAAGCACCAAAAATAAATAAATAAATAAATAAATAAATAAATAATATGCATGCACACACTCTCAGCCCTAGAAAAGCCATGGCAAAACCCCTGTGGAGATTTTGCCAAGAAAACCCCAAGAACAAGTAATAACAACAATAATCAATAACATCATTTCCACCTGTACTTTCTTATGCTCAGAACATGATATTGTCCAATCCAGACAAATAAGCAACCATATTTCTAGAAGGAAAGATATATTCTATTCCTTGGCAATAGATCCCATGAAATTCCATGCTGTTACTTAATAAAAGCACTTTGGAACTGGCCATATGCACTTGCCTGAGTCTCCTCAACCATGTGTGTTCCTTGTTCCATGGAATTGTTCCCCCACCAGAAGTTTTCTTTTACATCCTAAACAGTAAGTTAATATCTTGTTTACCAATAATGAAATAATGAGAACAGACACAGATAAGTGGATTAAACAAGGACTATTTTATTTTTATATTTTTTACAATGTTATAATTGATCTAAAAACCTATTAAACTGTTTGAGGCCTGAGAGTAAGCAAACTGATAAAAAAAGGGGGAAATAACCTGGTGCAGGTCCAGCTCAGGCTCAGATGTCAACCTATGACATCTCCCCAACTACCTCCTTGGGTGCAATCCCAGACCCCAGAGATAATCCAAAGGAGATTAGTTGCTAGCCAGTCATCTTTAGAAGGCCAAAACCTAGAAATCTCCCTCTCACAAAACATTAAGAGAGAGAGTGAACTCCAGATCAGCCCCAAAGGCAGTCTCCTTCCCCCACCTGCCAGTCTTCTGCCCTGTGAATGCAGTTCCAGAGACCAACCCTCCACCATAGTGGGGTGCCAAGGTATACACCAATCTAAACATCTTCTTCCTCTGCTACCTGTCAAAGGAGACCTATTTATCAATACTCATCTCAAGCCAGTTGTCCAAGTCCCAACAGATACAGTATGGAGTAGGTGAAAAAAAAAAAAACACCAAGTAATGGGGGGCGGAATTCTACTCATCCCCTAGATGGCCAGCAAAATTCACACTGTTCTTAGGGTGGGTGGGTTGCAAAATATGATGAAGTGTCACTCTAGGGGGCAACAGATTTAAATAGCCTTTCAGTTGCCCCCTTCATGCAATACATCTGGTCTCTCTTCACAGAGGCCAACAAAGAGGCCCCCTCCTGTGCGGCAGCTTTGCTGCACAGGTCAGGGGCCAATTATTCTGGCAACCACCATCCAAGTCTGTCCCTGTGACTGTTAACATGAATATGAACTTATGGGGGAAGCAGACTGGCGGCATGGGGCTGGCCTGGGAAGGTGTGCCGCAGGACCGAGGCATCCCCATGCCTCGATCCTGCGGTGCACCTTCCCCATCCCTGAAAGGAACACTAAAATGGTGCTCCTTTCACTGACTTTTCTACCGCAGCGTGTCTGGACGCTGCGGCGGGAGGTTGCCCTCGGAGCTCCGGCCGTGCGGAGGGCCGGCGGCTCCGAGGGCAACCTCGAGAGGAGGAAGGGGCGCCAAGCGTGCAGCTGCCCCTCCTCTTCCCTGCCTCCAAGATGGCTTTTTAAGCCGTCTGCTGAGGCCTTTAGTCTATGAATCAGAGGACTAAGCGAAACATGGAGAGGGGAAAGGTTCTTAAAAAAACCTTGGTGTGTGAAATAGGAGTTGAAAAGGAATCTCACATGGATGACTCTTAGGGCAGGAGTCTGGGTTTTGTTTTTGGGGTTTTTTGTATGGGGGTTAGTTCAGATGCACAGAGGCAAAGTTAAATCAGGACAGGTTTTTAAGGCTATGGAAAAAGAGCAGAGTTTATATAATTGCTTCACCTGAACTAGGAAAAACTGATTCAATTATACTATATTTTGTCTAAACAAGCCAGCTTCAGATAATGGGCTCTGCATAGTTTAAACAAACTGCATGCACTCATTTGGACAAAACTATTGTTAACTGAAAACAGAAATGGATGCCTCTGATCTCCTTACAAGTATAAGAAAGCCTTTCCACATGGTCAGTTCCACTTTTATTACCATGGGAAGAAGGCAAAATGGAGAGAGTCATGCCAGCTTGGTGTCGGGAGCTGGGAGTGTTCAGCGCAGACCAGAGGGCAGCCACCACCACAGTTTGTTTGTTTTCTCTTTGGGAGCCTTTTAGGCTTTAGCCCCCCCTCCCCCCGGTAACTTTTTGTTTTGACTTGTTGAACTAGAATGGATTTCCCCCCCCCCAACCTGATTCTGGCATTTGGGGGTTATTAGTTGCAGAGATACAAATAAATAACCCCAACAAATAGCAACTTTCCAACAAAAATTATTCAAGGTGCAGGATTTTTGGTTCTTCTACTTCACTGAATCAAAGGAGATTTATTTTACTCTATGTGAGAAGCAGAAGAGAGACTGGGAATCTGCTGATGTTCTCTTGTTTTAACAACGGAACTGTGAGTAAAGCTAATTGGCAATGTAACTATTAAATTGGGTTCTGTTCCTTTTGTCACATATAACAGTCATAAACATTTGTATCAAAATCTATATTGGAAAAATCATAGGAAAACAATAAACTATTAAAAAGAGGAACTTGAAGATAGAAAATACCACAATCATTGTTGAGCAGAGAAAGAGAAGCAGCTGTTCTGCAAGCTTTGTGATTAACAAGATTAACAAGACTAGTGAAGGAAGGAGAGAAATACAGCTGCTACAATTGAAGCTACCTCTGATCTCCTGAATGGATTAAATAGTTAATTGTGGAAGGAATTAATTCAATTTAAGGGAAGATAGGAGTGCTCACAAATAGCAATTAAAGACAACAAGAAATGAATGGTTTTGAACTCTACAATAAGAAATAGCAGTAAACTGAATATCTTGTAACATCAACACTGTTTAAGCACTTTGGAATAGAGAACTACATTGTTATCTTGACTGGTGGTCTATTTAAGTTCTTATAAAAAATAAATTCTTCTGGGGTGTATCTTGTTGATGCCACTTGTTGATATTTGACATTTTATTTGATATTCTTTGATACTTAATTATATAAAAAACTGAACTAAGAAAAAGGTGTATTCCTGTTTGTAAAGGTTTATCAAATATAGGCTGTGATGATAACAGTCTTTTAAATAAGGATTGGATTTTTGGTTTATCTTTCAATAAGAAAATTGATACTTGCTTTCCTTTAATAAAAAAAGAAAGAAAGACAAAGTGATTAAAAGTCTACAGTGTTAAATAGGTTAGGTCGAATAGGCTAGAATAGACCATTCTGAAATACAGGATACAGGATAGAATTTTGATGTTTAAATGATATTGTGTTTCTCATTTCTCTTTGGTACTCTTAAAGTCTAAAGAAGTAATTATAATGCTGTTAATTTAATAATGAGTAATATATACGATAATTAGAGAATTTATGCTGTATTGATTTAATACAATATATTATTGTTGGAAATCAAATAGTTTAAAGTGCAATCACAGATTAATTTTTGTATATCTTTATTTAAATAAGGGAACAAAAAACAAAACAAAACAAAAACCAACATCTTTATATTGGGGAAAATTAGTTAAATTACACATAAATAGAAATAAAACTACAAAAAAGAAATGGCATCAGGAATCAAGTCTAGAGCAATGATGCAAACTCAGATAATATCCACATAAAGAAGAGGATTGATTTAACTCACATAGAAACAACCAGATGTGATCTCTATTATACTTCAAGAACTTAGGGAATTTAAGAAAAACTTCAAAAAATAAATAAGAAAGGAACTGAAGGCAACTATAAAAGAGATTAAAGAAGACCTGCAAAAAGAAATAGGGGATTTGACCTCAAAAATTGACGATCTAAAAAATGAAAGATATGAGGAAGGAAATCTACTCAATTAAAAAGCAATGCAAGATCTGGAAGAAAAAAAACAAATGAGATGGATAAGAATAAAAAAACAAATGTGCAGCAGATTTTGAATCAAGAAGTCAGATATAGGCAGAAATGCATCAAGATTAGAGGTTGGTGGAACAAGCCAACGAATGTCTTTTGGAAAGACTAACAATGATCTTTGCTAAATATATTAGATTAACTGAAGAGGCTATGGATGGCTACATAGAACAAACTTTCAGAATTAACTCTGTGTATGCCAAAGAAAGGAAGATGCCAAGAGATGTGATTATGAACCTAACTAGTATTAGAGTTAGAGATAAAATTATCCAACAGAGTCTCAATGAAAGATTGATGGTTGATGGGAATGAAATAGAGATCTTCAAAGACACATTATAACAAATTTTAAAGCAAAGACAAGAATACAAATTGCTTACCCAAGCCTTGAGAAGAATGAACATAAATTACAGGTGGGAAAAAATCATTCACATACAAGCAGAAAAGATATAAGATCAACACAATCAAGAAAGCTAAAGACTTTTACAGAAAGATTAATGTAAGGAAAAAAGAAGAAACAACTAAAGATAACACGATGAAAGACCAATGAAGAAATTATGAAGAAAAAGAGTTAATTAGAACATCTAGACAGGGGTAGGCAACCTTTTTGAGCCTGGGGCCAGGTTGCTGTCCCTCAGACAATTGGGGGGGCTGAAGCACCATAAATAAATAAATATACAAAAAAAATTAAAAAACATTAAAAAAATTTAAAAAATACATGCACACTCTCTCAGCCCCAGAAAAGCCATGGCAAAACCCCTGTGGAGATTTTGCCAAGAAAACCCCAAGAACAAGTAATGACAACAATAATCAATATCATCATGGCAGGCGGTGGCGGCAGGACTGGCCTGGGGCCAGTCCATAGGCCTCGGGGAGCTGCATCCGGCCCCTGGGCCTTAGGTTGCCTACCCCTGATCTAGACTTAGAGATGAAGATGGAAATGTAACTAAGCAAGCTGACAAAATTTCGATGCAAGATGAAGAATGCAGAGAGGACACAAATGAATCAGAAGAGTAAGAGGAAGAAGGTATGAATGGTAGTGATGAACAGGAGGAAGGAATTTCAAAAGAATAACTAGAAGAGGAAATAAACTAAGTATACACATATTTGGGAACAACAAACCATAATATTTTTTTTAAAAAAAATGACAATCTCCATAGATTCTTGGAATATTAAAGGAATGAATACAGCTCACAAGAGAAAGTAAATATTTCATATTATAGAAAAAATAAACTATGATGTTATGATTTTAGATGAAACAAGGGTCAAAAAGAAAGAGTTATTATTTAAAAAATCCCAAATTAGAAGTTTTCTACTCTGCATCGGATCACTATATTGAAATTATTTCTAAAATGATACCAGATCATAATCTAATCCAAATTGAAATCCATAGCCCAAGGAAAGAATTCTCTTGGAAACTAGATGATAACATCTTTAAAAATGAAATATTTATTAAAAAAAATGAAAGAAGAATTGAAGAATTACTTTAAAGAGAACAATACGACAGAGGTCCAGGAAAAGGTGCTGTGGGAGGCCAGTAAAGCAGTAGCAAGGGGTCTGTTAATTCAAAGAGCCTCAGAAAATAAGAGAAAAAAACAAGAATTGATAAAACAGATCTCAGAAAGGATGGGGGGAAAAGAGGAGGAACTTAGGAAAAACTCAATGAATGAGAACTTAAGAAATGAAATTCAATTACTACAAAAGGAATTACAAGCTCAAACAACAGAAGACATAGCAAAAAAATAAAATAAAAATGGCCAGACAGTTATATTTCCAACAAGCAAATAAAGTTGGAAGATGGCTGGCTTATAAGTTAAAGAAGGATAAAGAAAGGAAGATAATTTCCAAAACCGAATGTAAGATATATTCAATCAGGATGAGATTCAAAAAAAAAAAAATTTTCAAAGAGTGTTTTGCTAATTTGTTTCAGGAACCAGAAAAAGATAGTAACTCATTGGTCAAATTGAAAAATTACTTATCAAACCAGAATATTTTTAAAATCTCCTAACAACATAATGATTTGTTGAATACACCTATCACAAAACAAGAAATAATGTGAGCAGTAAAGAAACTAAAAGAAAATAAGGCACCTGGACCAAACAGCTTCTCAGCCAAATATTAGAAACTCTTCTTAGATGAACTTGCTCCAACATTTCAAAGGATCCTTAACCAGATCCCTAATGAAGGAATACTTTCATGGAGAAAGTCCAGTATAGCATTGATACATAAAGAAGGAAAAGATTTGGAAAACATTGCCAATTATAGACCAATCACATTGCTGAATGTCAATTATAAGATCTATGCAGGCATCTTAGCCACAAGATTAAAAAATATCTTAAAATATAAAATACAATCAGACTAAAATGGATTTCTCCCAGGAAGATATATCAAGAACAACACAAGAACAATGCTGAATTTAATATAATATTATCATCTACACAACAAAAAACAACTGGCTATGGTGTTTGTCAATGCAGAAAAAGCATTTGACAACTTGAAATGGGTTTTTTTTTTGTTTGAATGTATCAAAGAAACAGGAATGAAGGGATATTTTGCTGAAAGCCTGTAACAAATATATAAAGAACAATCTGCTCATCTAATTATAAATGGAGAACTATCTCAAGAATTCCAACAGAAAAAAGGAACAAGACAGGGCTGCCCTATATCACCCTTATTGTTTATTATTTTATTAGAAATCTTAATCAATAGGATAAAGGAAAACAGTAAGATCAAAGGAACAAGAATTAAAGGCAATAAATTCAAAGTAAAAGCTTTTACTGATGACCTAGTAATGCTATTCGAAGATCCAGTAAGCAACATCAAAGATCTTTTGCCAGAAATTAACAACTTTGGTGAACACTCAGGCTTTAAACTTAATATAGAAAAAAAAGTAAATTCTAACAAAAAAGGATGAAGAAGATAAGCTAAAGGAAATATCAGGATGTAAGGTTGTTAAAAAAGTGAAATATCTTGGATTAACATTAAATAAAAATGTAGATCTGTATGAAAATAATTACAAACAAATTTGGAAAAACATTCAGTCTGATCTGCAAGGTTGGAACAAAAAGAATATATCCTTCCTAGGTCAAATCACAGTAACTAAAATGATGGTGCTACCCAAAATGCTTTTCCTGTTCATGAACCTACCTATAATCACCAAAAATAAAGTGTTTCTGGACTGGAATAAAGATCTGAGAAAATTTATATGGAAAGGGCGAAAGCCAAGAATAAATTGAATGACACAACAGATGACATGAGAAGAGGCAGCTGTGCCTCACCTAATCTAAAACTTTACTACCAAGAGCATCTCTGCTTTGGATACAAGAATGGATAAAAATAAATGATTAAAAATTATTAGCTTTGGAGGGTGCGCAATTAAGATATGGTTGGCATGCCTATTTATGGTATAGCAAATGTGCAGTAAACAAAGACTTTAACAACCACGTTGTTAGAGATGTCCTAATCAAAGTGTGGAATGATATCAAAATGAAATTCTACTGGAAAATTCTATCATGGGTATCCATGCAGGAGGCATTCTATAGTAGATGGAGGAATCAAAAATGGATAAAATACAATTGTCTTATAATAAAAGATACAGAAGGCAATATGAAATTTTTAAAAAGAAGATTTAAACATCAGAGAAAATTGGAAAATAGATTGGTTCAATTACTTCCAGATAGAGAGAAGGTTTAAAGAAGATTTAATGAAGGAAAGTATCGAAACGAACACAAATCAAATAGATAAAATTATGTGGGGTGAAGAAAAAGGGAAAATATCTAAGCTTTATTCTTTGTTGTTGGAAAGGGAAAATGAACAAGAATCGGTAAAAAATCTCAATGGTGAAATGGGCAAGGGACATAGGGCATAATATACTTCTTGAAAGTTGGAAAGCAGCATGGAGAAAAACACAACACTTCACCACATTGCAAGATCTTAAGGAAAACTATATAAAAATAGCAAACAGATGGTATCTAACACCAGTAAAAATTTTTAAAAAATCCTAAGATCTGGTAAAGAAAGATGCTAGAAGTGTCGTAAAGAAGCTGGCACTTTATTTCACATGTGGTGGTCCTGCCCACATATCAAGAGGGTTTTGTCCACAATTCTTATGATAATTGTGGCACTGGAATTATATTTGCTTAATATAACCTCAATATTGCAAAAAAAAAAAAAAGATGAAAACAAGTTCTGGAGAATCATGCTATACTTAGTCACGGCTGCCAGGTTAGTAATAGCAAAAAAGTGGAAGCAAGAAGAAGTCCCGACAATGATGGAATGGAAATTAAAAAATGCAGATATAAGAGAGCAAGATATTATGTCACATTTAATTAAAAATAATCAAATAAGCAAAGTAAAAAAGGAATGGTCCTTAATAGAGAACATCTGGAAAATCAGAAAGGGAAAATACAATTCAAAGGTGTAGAGCAGGGGTCCTCAAACTTTTTGAGCCAGGGCCCAGTTCGTGTACCCCAGCTCATTGGAAGGCCGAATAAAAAAAAAAAATTGGTGGCCGGAACCATGCATGTGCATGCCATTTTGAGTTCCAAACCCAAAATGAGTAAAAGCATGCATAATATGTGGAAAGTAATCAATTTAACAGAAAAGCAAGGTTTTTTTTGATATCGAGAAATCAAGACAAATTGTTAGTTTAAGTGGACACTTAAGGGAAAAAAAATTTCTCTCAACCAATATGCAATATATGGAAGTTATAATTGCCATAGGTTTTGTGTTACACTAGCAGATTTCATTGGTAACTTAAAGCATATGTAAATATAGAAGGAAATATGTATATTTACATAGATCTACACAGATATTTCTATATGGTTAGAATTGTGTTGAGAATTTGGTATAATATGAAGAAATATTACATCACAGAAGTTATGTTATATTTTTATTTTTAAAATAAATAAATAAATAAAAATATTAAAAAAGAAATTGTAGCATCTTGCCAAGAGGAGATTTTTTTAAAAAAAAATCTTGTTATCTGCTGCCTTCAAAAAGAAAAGAGACCATTATGTATGAATATGGTGTATGTATTGTACGTATGGTGAAGCAGATTCTTTTACCGTGGTCTCCTAGAGCCAGAATCCAACAGTGTAACAACTAAACTATGCTGGTTGTCCAAATTAGGAAAGCCTTTAGAAATACCTTTTCTGTTTTTGGTTTCCAAAACATTTTTTTCTCATACTGAAACAAAAAGAAATACAAACCTGTATTTCATTGTTGCAGAACAATTGCATGTGTGTTTATTCAGAAATAAGCCCTGATGTATTTAGCAGGTTTACTTCATCCTAAGTGTATTTAGAATTGCAGGCTTAACTGCTTATGGATTTGAAAACTCATCTGGAGTTTTGGGTTTCAGTATCATCAGTATGTTGATGTCACACAGCTCTAGTTTTCCTTTTCATCCAAAACTGAGGGAGCTGTTTCTATACTAAACCAGTATCTGCTGTCTGTAATGGACTAAATGAGGGTGGACAAACTAAAACCTAATTTAGGGCCTTATCAAACGCTGGCCAGGAAGCGAAAAGAAAGTGAAGACAAACCGAAGTGACTAACCTGTGCGGTCTTTCCGTGGCCTTTCCGTGGCCTTTCCGTGGCCTTTCCGGGGCCTTTCTGGAGGAGGCAGAGGAGGCAGCGGTGGAGGCTCCCTTCCGCGCCTTGCCCTCCTCCAGCACTTGCCAGCCCTCCAGCCAGCGCAAGGCACAGGCGGAGAGGCGGCTCTGGCCGCAGAGGAGGCAGCGGCTGAGGCTCCCTTCCACGCCTCGCCCTCCTCCGGCACTTGCCAGCCCTCCAGCCAGCGCAAGGCACCGGCGGAGAGGTGGCTCTGGCCGCGGAGGAGGCAGAGGCGGCGGCTCCCTTCCGCATCTCACCCTCCCAGCCCTTGTACTTCCCCAAAAAAACGAATGTCAGAAGATCCCCTTTGACTTCGGTTCAGGGGGAGAAGAAACGTTTTAGCTTTGGATTGCCTTCAGATATTGTGTGGACACAAGGAAAGCAAAAACGTTTTAGCTTTGGATTGCCTTTGGATATGTGTGGACACAAGGTAAGGAAAAACGTTTTAGCTTTGGATTGCCTTTGGATATCTTCTGCTTGGGACCCCGTATGATAAGGTCCTTAGATAAGACAGAAGTGATCCTGGTTAATCAGAAGGTAAATCAAGAAATAAGGATTTAGCCAGTGCTGGATGGGATTACATTTCCACTAAAATCTCAGCTTCACATTTTGGATCTACATCTAGACTCATATTTGAGCCTCAATGCCCAGGTTTCAATGGTGGCCAGGAGTGGTTTTGCACATTTAAAACTACTGCATCAGTTGCACCTATTCCTTGAGATCTAGCCACTCAAACCCACTGAATAATCTTAGGCAAGCCACATTTTCTCAGCCTCAGAGGAAGCCAAAGGTAACTCCCAATAAAATTCTGTGATAAGTTTGCCTTCTTGTTTTTATACATCTTCAAGTCATTTCCAACTTACAGTGGCCTTTAGATAATTCTATCACAGAGTTTTCTTGCAAGATTTATTTAGAGAGGGCTTGCCATTTCCCCAAGGTCACTACCTTTGTTGTTTAAGTGCCCTCGTGTCCACCTTCACTCATGGTGACCCTATGGATGAGATATCTCCAAGACCTCATCCTCCACTGCTTTGTTCAGGTCTTGTAAATTCAAGCCCATAACCTTCCTGATTGAATCTATCCATCTGGTATGCAGTTTGTCTCTATAGTAGTGTTAGTTTCTACTCTTGTAGGTTTTAGGAAGGAAATGGGGAAACTGCTCTGTTAAACTGTTTTGATTAATATTGGTTACTGTTGTTTCATTGGCTAATTGAGGGTTGTGATGATTTTAAATGGTTTTGTTGTTCATTTTTTTTTTTTAAAAAAAAAGTGATGGTTGCTGCCTTGGATGCTATTATTAGTGAAAGAGATATAAATGAAATAAATAAAGAATTATAATATTAAACTAGAAAATGAGAACTTAAGAAGGAAAGACCAAGGAGGAAAACGCATTCTATGATTCAGATTGTCCTTTCTCCACTTCTGCTCCTCTCCCCATGGACACTTTATCCAACCCACTACTACGTACCTATTTCATAAATCTGCTACATCTGGTAAATTTCCATGACCTCCCTTTCCCCCTCCCCCAGGACAAAGTATGTCATCTTTGTGAGAGAACAAGCTCTCCACTGGCTGAAAATCTGAAGATATTAATTCATTTAAAACTGTTGGCTTTTGATTACTATACTTGCCAAGTAATTACTCTTCCTAATAAGTTTCAGAACTAAAAAGAGAAGGTAAAAAGTTAAAATTCCTATTTGAAAATAGCTATTGATGTTGCTATAAATATTGATGAACATCATAGATTTCTTAACAAGTGTAAGAAACTCAGTAAGAGGATTTGCTTTGGTTTTGTGAAAACAAAAATACTTTGAAATCTGTTCTAAAAACCATGCTTTGTTTGATTTATATCTCTGTGTTTGAACACATGCATCTAGGAAGGATTCTCTACCTGAGAACATTGTAACTAAAATTAGATCTGGAAGATACGGGTTAGTCCTCCCTTATAAGAGGCAAGACAGTAGTACTATCACTGAACACTGAGAAAGCACCCTATTTGGGCCCATACCATAGAGATGTGTAACTAATAATAAAAACTGTATGATGTCAGGGTGAATAATAATCATGCAGAACAGTATTATTCTGACACATCTGAGACAATGCCACATATGAGACAATATGAGAAGACTCTTTGTAGCAGGAATGGGAAATATAAGGTTCTTCATATGTGGATGTACTGCAACTCCCACCATCCCAATCCCTTGGCTGAGCTGCCAGGGACTAATGGGAAAAGCAGTCTGACATCATGCAGACAATGTGTTCTCCAAGCTTGCCTTACAGTTTAGAAGATGCTGAATGTGTGATGTCAGAGTGGTACCAAAACCCAGTGTGCATACATCTGTTGACCATCTCTCCTGCCATGCCTCTATATATTTACTAAGTCAGAGAATAATTTATTCATGAATAATTTGAATAATGAATAATTTATTTAATTTGTAAAATTGCACTCTCCACTTACTACCTGTCTCATGCAATATACAATAAAACATAAAAAAATTAACAACCTCCACAAGGACAAAATGCACACCTTCACATAACAACAAAATAGAGTGGTATTAACTTTAAAAATAAAAAGTGACAGAACAGAATGAAGGATAACTTTGGGACCTCAATGGTCTTTGCTATCCTAAACCAAGTCAAAAAGTGCCTCAACACCCAAAGGAGGGAAATTTTAAAATAAAGGATTTTTTTTATCTCAAGTAGCTAAAACCTAGAGCTTTTTAAGTGGTAGGATATATAGCAAGCTTCCAGTGGATGCAGACCTCATGGATACACAGGGCCAACTGTAATATAAATACCAACCCGAGGGCATGATTATACTTTTGCAATACACAATTGTAGTGGATCTAGACAAAGCCAACCCTACCATTAGACAGGATGATTTGATTGCCACATGCAGTCGGTTTGGGATGTCATGAAAGAGCCATCATTTGTTGTTTTATTTTTACTGCTGGGGATAGGCACTTATGGGATTTGATGCCTCACCTGCCAAAATAACTTTGCTGGTTTTGGATACAATGTATCTTAACTTGGGAAGATAGGAATCATTAATTTCTTCTCTGCTCTTCTATCAAAATGTCTGAGGACTTGCTCTAGTCTAGGTCTTGAACTAGTGGTTGAGGAAATTTATCCACTACAGTGCCAACCATGCAACTTTGTCCTGCAGAGAAGCCAAGGAAATATCATTATCTTAATTGGCCAGGAGATCCTTGGAAAAGCTTCTGGGTCAGGCTTGCTCAATACTGTTTTTCTGGCTAGGTCTGCCTTTTCCTTGCTCTTCCCCAATTGTTTTCCTCCTTCAGCTTCACAGAAGCTGGGTATGACAACCTCTTTCAATTTTCCAAGTGTATTTTTAAATCCCACAAACATTATTTAATATTTAACTATATTAATTCAAAGAAATGTTCTGTGTTTTGTATTTACTTTGAAAGTATATGTAACTTCCTTGCCATGTTTACTGTTTCTATTTATTTAAAATATATTAGAAGCATTTGTAATGCACATAGCTACTCATCCAATATTTCAGACAGAGGCCACAGCTTGTTCTTGTGTAAATGAATTGAAATGACTCTTGAAATAAAATATCTAGCACTTAATTGCAGATGGAGAGTTTTAAATGCACCATTTATTACCTTTAGTACCACATGTTGGAATAAATCCTAGCAAACCATTAGACCTGAAGGTAAACATAGAGATAACACTTGAGATTTCAAATGCTTGAGTAAAACATTTTTAACTTTTGCTGTCAAAATGACAACCTTACATAAGGTTTATTTTAGCACTTTAAAATACTCTCTTCTTTATCATTTATGCCCCCTGAATTGCACATATCATGACTAATGTCCTTTTATGTGTGTTCCATGCCAAATCCTAAATATCTGTAGCAGCATATCTCAGTGCAATTTACTGTCTGTTTTACTTAGTAACATTTGCTATATTTTGTACTGAAACTGACAGAATAGTACTGTTATGTTACACATTTAATTGGACCTTATGACAACAACTACAAACAATAACATATTTAGCAAGAATTCAAAGATACATTGTTAGTCTTTAGAATCAGTATGTAGAGAAATCTTGTAGCACCTTTGAGACTAACTGAAAGAAAGAAAGAAATTGGCAACATGATCTTTTGTAGACTTTGCTACAAGATCTCTTTACATCCTCAGAAGCGTATTTAGCAAGAGAAGACTTGGTATAGCTGGGTCCAGGAAGTGCTCAATGTCTTATTATGAAAGGAAAGGTCCCAACTCCTTGAAGGAGGTAGTTATGAGTTGTGCTACTGCCAGAACATTGATCTGCCCCTGCCTTTAGAGTCCAAAGTGCCTCCCATGCTAGAAAATAGTCTTTACTAAATGTGGTTGGCCACTTTCCTAGGCAGTGATAGCCTCACCACAGTTGGCATTTTTTAAAAATAATTTCTTTAAATTATTTCAGTTTGTTGCATGTGAGGCTAGCTTAGAAAACTACCTAGAAATGTTCATTGGTATAGGTATAGCACCTTGATTCTTGGCTGGAACAGTCTGATGTAACATATCTCATGAAACTTGACAACTGCATTGGTTTCAAACCTCTTTTAGGGTACAAAATAACTAATTTCTGGACTAAATTAATCATTGCTCTCAACTAGAGTACATCCATGCAAGCAATGGCATTTACACAAAGTGTTGACTTAATATCCTGCTTGTATTCAGTGGGAATGGCCCCTTACCTTTAAAGCTTTAAATGGTTTAACTTCAGGGAGTTTTGATCCAAAACACACTGTGAAAATAATCCACTTTGAGACCACTTCAACTGCCCTGGCTCAGTGCTAGGAGATCCTGGGAATTGTAGTTTATTATGGCACCAGAGCTCTCTGACAGAGAAAGCTAAATGTCTCACAACACTACAGTTCCCAGGATTCCCTAGAATTGAGCCAGGGCAGTTAAAGCAGTCTCAAACTGGATTATATCTGCAGTGGATCTTTGAGAACCACATTTCCCTTTACAAATTGGAGGATCTCACTTGGAAGTGTCCCCACCTTCAGAGGTGATATATGTGATGACTAGGAATAATGTTGGTGTTCTACAGGAGGAAATTAAATGTCTGTCCTGTGTTAGTTTTAAAAAAAAATTACCCAGGGCTTTTGATCTGATGGATTTTACTGTTTTGTGGGGAGACTGCTGTTACTCAATTTGCATTTATTTTATTCAGTTTTTAAGTACTGCAAGCCAATATGGAGAGCCAGTGTGGCATAGTGGTTTGAGGGTTCAATTCCCACTTGGCCATGAAACTTACTGGGTGACCTTGAGCAAGTCACATGCTCTAAACCTCAGGGAGAGGCAATGGCAAACCACCTCTTGCAAAGAAAGTCCCATGATAGGGATGCCTTAGGGCTGCCATAAATCAGAAATGACTTGAAGGCACACAACACACATGCATAAGCCAACATGAAGGAGCCTGGTGGTGCAGTGGTTAAATGCCTGTACTGCAGCCACTTCCTGATAGACCACAAGGTTGTGAGTCAATACTAGCCAGAGCTCAGGCTTGACTCAGGCCTGCATCCTTCCGAGGTCGCTAAAATGAATACCCAGCTGTTGGGGGGCAATGAGCTTACAGTTGTAACTACTTAGACACTGCATAGCATGGTATGAAGTGTTATATAAATGAAGCTCCTTTGCTTTGCTTTTTGCTTTTAGTTAATTTTGTAATAAATAAATACAATTAAAAATACTCTTTTGTAGTACCAAAATCAGCTGGCAGAGGTTGGATCGGGAACAAGTGATGATCAGCTGGCAGCATAGCAGCAATTTCATGTGCAGTAAAACTCATTTTTCACCGTTCCAGCCCGAGTCTGCCCTTTGCACGGCTTGGACTGAAAACTGTGTGCGATAAACTCCTAAGTTCCAATTTGTTTTTCCTCATCTACTCCATTACTGATGACAGACCTTGGTTTAGGACCAAAATTGCTTCCTTTGATTGTGGTGGAAAGTAGTACTAGAGTTGGGGTCATCTACATATGGATGGCACAAAACCCCAAGATAACCATTCCCAGCAATTTCATGTAATTGTTAAAACAGCATGGGAGGCAGAATCCTGAGAGATCTCACAGGCTAACAAACAAACAGGAGTATCACATTCTGGGTTCACCCCCTCAGGAAAGAATGAAGCCATTGTAAAACAGTGCCCCAAGTCACATCCTAGAAAGTTGACTCAGAAAAAACACTGAGGTCAAGCAGAACCAACAGGACCCACTCCCTCTGCCTAGTTCCCAGTGTAGGTCATCTACCAAGGTGGCCAAAGCCATCTCTGCTCCACATCCAAGCCTGAAACCAGATTGAAATGGATCTAGATAATCCTCCTATTTATATATATATATATATAACTTCAAATTGATCTTGCCACCATAATTAAAACCAATTTAATAAATTTCCTTTGTACTCTGATACATGGATACTTGCTTAGCATAGTATTCAGGATGTGTATCAAATTAACATATATATTGTATATTTATGAAAAATGGATTGGGGCATTTAAAGCAGATTTCATGTCTTCTGTTCTGTTAAACAAGTTCCACCCTCCTTTGGTTAGAGAATTCCAATGCTGGAGGAAAAGAATTAAATCTAATGTCTGTCATGATGTTACATCCTACAAATTTCCTACATTATATCCTACAAATTTGAATCCTGCAAATTTTAGAGCATATCTATTGAAGAATGAGACCCAAAAAACAGACTATTTTTAGTTCACTAAAGTGAAAAAGAAATGCAATGCCTTTCATGATACCTTTCAGATCCAGGAAACAAATATTTAGTTGGAAATTAGAAATTATTGCTGTTGTTGCCCTTGTCAAGTCATTGCCGTGTACAGTTCCTATACTTTAAATATACATCAAATAGGAAAGGATCAGTCTTTTTATCTTGGTTTTGCTTGGTTTCTTATTTCTTTCACATAGCACATTAATTTGTCAAGTGTTTTTCAATAAATTAAAGTAGGCTTTCTGAACATGTTTGAGAGTATACATTTGTATACTTTAAAAATAATTATAGTGCACATATTTTACAAAAGGTTTTTTTGTAGAAATGAACTGTGACTGTCTGACATGTACAGGTTTAAAGGGAAAAATGCATTCTCATTGTTGGATTTCGAAAATGCAAACTGGATATGTACACACTGAAATCTAAAATAATGGAATTCTTATTGGATCATTAGAAGCATATCACTTTACTCTTCCTCTGTGCTCCGTTTTTTTTTATTCCAAAATTTTGTGTTTAAAGGCCTCCAAACTCCTGAACTACCTCTAAAATATACATGAAAATCTTAAGTCAACTTCTAGGTTCATATATGTGTGTTGTTGTTGTTGTTGTTTTGTGCCTTCAAATCATTTCTGACTTATGGCAATCCTCAGGCAAATGTAACATAGGGTTTTTGTTTTTTATTTACAAGATTTATTCAGAGGAGGTTTGCCATTGCCTTCCCCGAGGCTGAGACAATGTAACGTGTCCAAGATCAGCCACACACACATCGGGTTTCATGGCCAAGTTGGGAATCGAACCCTATTCTCCAGAGCTCCATTCCAAAATAACACTCAAACCACTACGTCATGCTGTCTCTCTCCATGTTTACATATATGCATGCATACACACACACACATAGAGGGGTGGGGCAGGCCCTGGTGAGGCATATGTGAATCCTTGGGCAGAAAAGGAATGTTCAGCCCAGATATAGAGCTTTGTTCATTTATTTTTATTTATCATTTTTGATATGCCACCTTGCTTCCATTTTGGGACCCAAGGTGGCTTACACTATGAGTTTAAATTAAATACAATTGAAACAACAAGTAATACAAAACTTTAAAATAAATAAATAAGTAAATATATCAAATACATTAATTAGAATAATTTTAAAAGTTTTAGAATAATTTTTGGTGGTTTGAAAAGGTGCTGTGTAGCAGCCCCCTTAATGATTCCATGGAGAGGACCTGTGCTGAAGAAAACCAAGTGGTGGGAATTTCCTCCCTGGCAAAGGAGGCTCAGAGGATCCCCATTTGTGTCTAATTCCTGTTCCTAGGATCCAGGTGGCAAGTGTTATTGCCACTAATCTGAGTTCCAGACTGCCAGAAATAGTGCAAATTGAGTCCACTTTAAGGGTTAGGGTTAGTGCTAGGGAGTCATGGGAATTGTGTGGGTTTTTTTCTGAGACATTGAGCCTTCTCTTTCAGAGAGCTCTGGTGCCACAATAAAATACAGTTCCCATGATTCCCTAACCCTAGCCCTAGCCCTAACCCTAACCCTAAAAGTGGACTCAATTTGCACTAATTCTGGCAGTCTGCAACCCCTCTAAGACATGGGGGAGACTGAAAAGAGTTTATTACCCCTACCACATTTAAGCCAGCAAAAGGACTTTGCTAATGCATTCAACCTTCTTAACTTTCCTAATTAACTTCCTGAAGAACCAAGGAAAATTACTAGCTGATGGGGACATTTTACTTCTAGCATCAACACTTCTATGATTGCAATGATGAATAAATAAGCTCCAAGTGTAAAGAGATTTAAAAGTAGAAGGAAGTGTCCACCCACCTTTATTTTATAACAATTATAAGTTGTACCAAGAAAAGACAGTAAATAGAAATTAAAATGCTGCAAATTTAGAAACTTAAAGACCCAATTTATTTGTTTCAGAAAGCACCTGCTGTACAGAAAGAGTTAAACCCACTAGGGTGTGGTAAAGAATTTATTGTTTATTTTATTATTCATTTACCCTGATGAAGGCAAATACATCTCTGGCTCCGGAAGTGAATGGAGTAGATTACATTTTGGTTCATGGTGCATGGTGCATGGAATACAAGTTGTTCTGATGAAGGTGGAAAAAAAATAGGGACATCTAGTGAGGAACTGGATTAACTACAATAAAAAAGGAATCATTTTCTGCCCTTTGAGAGCTGTCATGACAGCTGTCAAAATGTTTACAGATACAAAATCAGAGAAAACAATCAATTAAGTTAACTGATTTGAATCAACTACTTCTAGAAGAATTAAGACAGGTGAGACTAGAGATCAAAGAGAAGAAACTTGATTTAAAGAAAAAATGGAAAATGGAATTTGAAAAACTTCTTGAAGGTGGAACATAAGAAAGATAGGAAGCAAGTAAAACAGTCCCCAATTCAGATTACTTCAGAATTTGTTGGGACAGAAAGAACCAATATTAGATGGAATGAGAGGGGCTGAAGAAGATTTTACAAAGCAGCAACACCTACAATGTGGGGTGGAGAAGTAGAGATTGGAGAATGGAGGAATGGAACTATTGTAAAAAGGGAGCAGTTAGAAGATATTCTGAAAAAAACTTGTTGGGACAGAAGGAATTAAAACTGAATGGAAAAATGAAGAATTTGAGAAACCCATGGAAAATAATGCTTTTTATTGTGATCATAAACCTGAACTGAAGTGGTGGTGAACCCAAAGAATCGAACTCCAAAAGGGGAGCAGTCTGATGAAGGGGGGCAAAAGTTGAAATATGGAAAGAAACTTTATAAAAAAAATTTAAACCATTTTAACTGCCAGAAGTTTGGTTGGATGTTATACAGTTTTGGAATAATAAGTAAGATGTTTTGATATTTTAGACAAAAACTGAAATCTGGAAAGAAATATTATGTGAAATTTAAATTATAACTGTTAAAAGGTTGTTGCACCTACTGTATATACTTGTGTACAAGTTGACCTTGTGTATAAGTCACGGAAAGATTTCAGGGTCAAAATCATGGATTTTTATATGACCTGTGGATAAGTCAAGGGTAAAATTTAGGGGGCTATAACAAAGGATGGAAAGGGGAAAATAGTACTTCCATCCCTCCTTCTCTGGACCTCTCTAGATCACCTAACACCAATTTCCAGGTGCTGGAGGAGAGTTTTTAACATCTGATTAAGAAGAAAAGCAAGTGGTGATAAATGGGAAGTTTCTTACATGGGAAGAGAAGCTTTGCAAATCAGACTAGGGAGAGAAGTAAGTGGTGTTAAATGAGGAGTTTCTTCTATGGGAAGAGAAGGCTTGCAGATCAGACTGGGAACCTCTTACACACACACACACACACACACACACACGTGGGGCATCAGGCTTATTTGTTTTAGGCCTTTTCTAAACAGTACTAGTGTATTGACCCATATATAATTTGAC
>JAIPUX010001232.1:89639166-89672615 GCA_020142125.1 Phrynosoma platyrhinos | reverse complement strand
ATAACTACAACCATTAGCTTGTAAATTGGAAGTAACTTCATTTTGTTTTGTTTTGTTTTGTTTTATATTGTGTTAGTTTCTGTAGTTGATAGAGGTAGTTTTGATGTATCTTTTTTTAGTTTTATCCTATATGTTGTTTTATATATTAAAAATTGTATTAATAAAATATTTTCTTAAGTTTTAGATTCATATAAGTACTACACACTTCAATTAAAAGTCCTGCACCAGACAATTAAACCTGAAAGGCCTATGTAAACAGAAAGGTCTTTGCCTGCTGGACAAATGAGAGTAGACAGGTTGCCAACCTAGCTTCTTGTGGCACATATTCTACAGTCTGGGATCAGCTACTGAGAATGTGTTCTCCTGTGTTCTCATCAAATGTCCCTATGACGATGGTGGGAATGAGAGAGAGACATCCCCTGATGATCTTACAATTTGGGCATCCTCATAATCTGAGATATTATATTCAATATAATAAGACCAGAATCTGCCCATGTAACAAGAATTTTCCTTCCTTTTATTCTCCTAGGCCGCATCATCCTAAGCCTTATTTGTTCTAGAAATTTTCTCAAATTTCTGGAGCAACTTTGGGGTCACAGGAGAATGTAAGGTGGCAGGGGAATTTGCTCCATCAATAATATCTATTCCACCATTAAAATTATAACTCATTATTAAAAATGTCATTTCAGTTTTGGACTGAAACCTAGGCTTGCATTCATTAATGTATTGGTATGTATTTAATTTAAGCTATATATATTTATGTTACTCAATGCTTTGCTACTACAAAGAGTAGATAATCAATATCCATCTGAGTAATTAAATCACCCTATTAATATCATTTTTTTCACCATAGGATTGAAGAAGAACAGAATCTTCTGGCAGACCTACAGAACAATTTCAACAAGCTTATTTTATGGTTAGATGAAGGAAGTGAAACTGTTCGCATTCCTCTTGAACCAGGAAATGAATACCAGTTAAAAGATACTCTTGAAAAAGTGAAGGTAGTATACTTTCAAAGAACTATATATTCTTTCTTCACATTTACTTTGTCTTCCCCTCACCCAAGTAAATATACTCCAAATATATTTTATCCTATTCAGTTCTTGCTGCCATGTAAAGTTGGTATTCAGCATC
The DNA here is from genome assembly GCA_020142125.1 of Phrynosoma platyrhinos. Lineage (NCBI taxonomy): Eukaryota > Metazoa > Chordata > Lepidosauria > Squamata > Phrynosomatidae > Phrynosoma > Phrynosoma platyrhinos. The sequence continues at coordinate 89,671,481 of JAIPUX010001232.1, read as the reverse complement.
TACCACAATAATATATAGTAGAACCCCACATTACATGGTTTCAGTTATCCACAAAGATCTATGGCCCCCTCAGTAATCACAATTGCACAATGTCCCAGTCAATGTCTGGCAGAAGCATACCACAGAATCATAGTCGAGGACCTAGAAGATGCCTAGAGAGAACATCATCATTTATTTTATGTAAGAGAAATAGCATTCCAGATTATATTTGAAGTTTTTCATACGCCAAAGGTCCCAGAAAGAGTGTAATATGGTGTCCTTCTGTATTCAAAATCAACATATTAATTTCATCAGTTTTTTCCCACTTCTTAAAATAAGATATCTATGCAGAGAAACTATTAGAATGAATCATGTTGAAAATGTTTGATTTCACCATTTATGAAAGATCAAAAAAGAGACACAGGTAAATTTGCTATTTAGTGCCAAGCATTTGGACCCCAGTTTTAAAGCCATTAGTGTCTATTGTAAGCTTTTCAGAAAATAAAGAGAAAAACCTATTTTGAGATACTTTTTATAGGCATATACCTTTTATAGGCAGAAGTAAAATGGCAAAAGTATGCATTCAAAACTCATCTTCTTAATAGCAAAATAATTATCAGATGTGTTAAATATAAACAGAATCTATCTTGCACAAAACTCACAAAGGTTCAGATTATAGATCAATTTATTTAGGCTATTTGGCTGGTACAGTATGGGTTGCTTCACCTGCTTGGTTCATGGTGCTTCTCATCACAGTAAAGTGGTGCACCACTTAATATACCCAGGAGTAGTTGCAAAGCTGAAAAGTCTAAGGTCTGAGACCTAGTTTAAGCTTCACATAAACCATAACTGAAGTGTTTCATCAGTGTTAACATCCATTGCAGTTCCCCTCTTTCTAATATGCTAAACAGAGTGTATTTGGTTATATTTGAAGGTAGCATTACAATGTAAGAAGCATATCTACTTGACCCGTTGAGGTTATGTATGTTTCAGCAGAGAGACGAGTGTGTGAGTGTATGTGTGTGAGAGAGAGAAAGAGGGGGTGTCAATATTGTAAGCTGTCCTGAGAAAACATTTTGGAAATCAAGGAATAAATATCTAAAATGGAGCTGCCAAATTATTAAGATCTTTGGCAGAAGCTTTGCTTCATATCTTGTCATAAGCAGAGGTGTGATTAGCAATGACATGGTAGTGAAACCATGGTTTTCTGTCAGTCCTTTCATTTTGAGTGATCTGCCTTTCTCTGTTTTTTAAAAATATATGATGGATTGATTCTGCTACCATTATTATTCTAAAAAGAAAAGTGGTCTATAAATGCAAGCATGCATAAATAAAGTGGCACAGATATGGTCTGGAATATTTTAACCAAGTGGAATCTCATTGCACTTGTATGAATTTCAGAAACAACTTCTCCTATAAGCAGGCCCTGAAAATCTTTGTGCATAAAATATGACTTCTTATTGTTATTATAATAAAGTAGTTAATAAATTAATGGTTCTCTCAGCACTTTGAATCTAATCCTATATATAAATATTTGGGAGATGATCTCATTCAATTTGGTGCAACAGTTTCTGAATAGACATTTATAGGATTGAACTCACACATTTCATTCTCCTCAGGAGGTGGCATGCATCAGAGCCCCCAACTATGACACCAAGAGGGGCTTTATCCTTTTTCCTCTAAAATACATTTTGGGTGTCTCTACTGCTCCTTCTCCATCACAGGAAATCATTGGAAGCTGAATCAGATGCTTGGTCCATCTATCTTAAGGCTTGCTTTTTACTGCTACTATGCTGCAGAATTAATGCAGTTTGACACCACTTTAACGACCATGGCTCCATCCTCTGGAATCCTGGGATTTGTAGTTTGTTGTGACACCAGAGCTCTCTGAAAGAGAAGGCTAAATGTCTCACAAAATTAAAAATCCTAGAATTCCATGGTGTTGAGTCATGGCAGTTAAAGTGGTATCAAACTACATTAATTCCGATTGGAAAGAGTCCAGGGGATCATCACATTCTGAACCTGAACTATTTGAGCCTACTTTTTTTTTTTTTGACGTTTGATTTGCTGAAGGCCACCCAGTGGATTTCCATTCCTGCTCTACCATGGAAACCTACTGGGTGACCTTAAGCAAGTCACACTCTCTCAGCCTCAGAGGAAGACAAAGGCAAATTTTGAACAAATTTTGCCAAGGAAGCCCCAGAAACAACTTGAGGCACACAACAATACCTTATGCACTTCTAGGGAACAATCACACAGAATGTGTTGTTGTGTGCCTTTCTGACTGATGGTGACCCTAAGGCAAACCTGTCATGGTAAGATTTGTTCAGAGGGGGTCGACCTTTGCCTTCCTCTGGGGCTGAGAGAGTGTGACTTGCCTACTAGGTTTTCATGGCCGAACAGTGATCCAAACCCTGTTCTCCACAGTAGTAGTCCAGTGCTCAACCCATTGCACACTTGGGCTCTCAAGAAACATTCATTCATTCATTCATTCATTCAGAATATTTGTACTCTGCTCTTGTGCCAAAGTGGCTTACAAATTGTTAATTAGACAGTTTCCTGACTTACAGTCTAATATATTCTAAGCAATTGGAATCTTTATGAGTGCTAACAATTCTTTCCAAAAAGATTATGCGGACACATCATAATTTATCAGATTATTTTTTAAAAAAATGTCTTCCCCACTGTAAGAAAAATAAAAATATGAAGAAAGGGGTTTGGCTAAAAGACAGACTAATTCCCATTTGCTCAATATGTAGTTTCAGTAACTTTACTTTGTAAACTGTTTGACTTTGGAGTTCATATGCATGTACAAGAAAAAGCACCTTTCCCATGGTGTTAGTCTAAAATAGGATCATCTACTTTTGCTTGTATTAAAAATGTAATCCTTTGGCCCTTTACCTGGAGGTGAACTTCCATAAACACAGTAGGTCTTGCTTTTGAGTAAACTTATGTAGGATCATGCTGTTAGTCATCCTAAAAGCTTCCCTCTCCCCACTACTTGGGACCAAAATCATTAGCTTGATGGTAGCTGTAAAACAGCAAACTCTTGCCAAATCCTTAATGCTGCAAAACACTCTAGAAATGATTGAGCACTGATTCAAGTGCCTTAAAGAACAGCTTGAAACATTTGCCTGTTCAGAAGAACTGTTGTTTTTTTATTGTTGTTTTTTAAAGGAAACCTTTTCTCTGTTGAGACTTTATGATAGCTGAAGAACTAAAGAACTAAAGTAGTGAAAAAATCCCATAAAATGTCCTTGTTCTGACTTCTTTCTAAATTGATTATTGGCAAGATCTACTGAGACAAAAAAGAGATGGGAATAGTAGAATGGCTCTGCATTTATTGCTATTTGCTATCTCGTCTTTGCAAAGTTTGATAAACCACTTTGAGCACTGAAATTATCAGTCTAGTAAATATGTCCACACTGGGTCAAAGCCTGCAAAACTGCAATGTTCTTGCTGAAATTTGAAACATATTATACATTTGAATAACACCTTTGTTGTCAATCTAATGCCCCCAGTATAGCCATAGTCAAAGAATTTGGATCAGGATGCACATCTGAATATATATTCCCATGGAAACATGTGGATCGTGAATCGAAAACATGCACATTCAGATGCATAGCTCATCTATACCCACTGTTCTGGATCCTGCCAGCAATACATACTTAGAAGATCTTTTTATTTTATTTTATTTTTTTGTTTTGTTTTGTTTTGGCAAGCCAGGGAATGTAACTTTTTCTTAGGATTTCAGTTCAAAATCAGTGGAGTCAAGGAGATTGACATAAATACTGAATTAGCTGGAAGTTACCATTGGCTTTAGGTCTCAAAATTAATCTCTTGTTAAAATTGAACAAGAGATTATATGTATTTTTTTCAAGCCTTATCCTCTCTTATCTTCACAGCAAATGGGCATATTAGGAGTGTTAAATTGTGAAAACACGTATGTAAAGAAGATTATTATGATGTTTATATACTGCTCTTGTGAAAGAAGTATGTGTGGAGGAGAAGCATGCCAGCCTGAGTTTATTGTTATATCTAACTAGATCCGATATGTTAACCTCTTTTTAAAAAGAAGTCAGTGCACCGTATGTCTATTTTATATCTTGAAAACACTGAGAATCATTAGATGGTGTTATTTTATCACACACCTTTTTGTTCTCCTAACTTTTAATAATTTCATTATTATTTTGTCCCACTATGGTTTTGATGTTCTGGTGACTATCTGGGTCATGAGGAGGAAAATCTATCTAATGCAAAAGTGGGAGTGTTGTCTGCCCCCCTTCTTTTCCTGAGGCATCACAACCTAAAACAAAAGCTGGATATTTTGTGCTGAATTGAGCTCTCGAGTCTAGTTACTTCAGCTGATAAACTAATCAATAGAAGTGAAGATAAGGGAGTTGAAAATTCTACTACAGTTCATTTTAAAAGTTGCATTTGTCTGTTCCAGTTAAGAGTGGAAGAACTGCCTGCGCACAAGGGAATACTCAAACGATTAAATGAAGCTGGAGGAAAAGCACTTGGTAGTGCATCACTGAGCCCTGAAGTAAAACATAAGCTTGACACTAAACTCAAGGAGGCTAACCATCGCTGGATAAAGGTTAGCTATGTGAACAACTTGTTGTGGCATATCTCTGTAATCTGTTACTGGTATCTTCCATATTTTTCAGCAATCATTTTGCCCATTTTTCAGATATACCTGTACTATTTTGTACATGGCAAATGGGGAGACCAAAGCCTTATCGCTGTTGTTCTTTTCACCACCAATAGTGATTTTTTTTGTTTCACTGTTACAGGCCTTTTTCTTCTGGTTGTTTTTCTGCAGAATTTTACTTCACACTTCAATCCATACTCTACTGGATTTGTTAACAATACTTCTACAAATTCTTTTTTTAAATGTCTACACATACTAGGAAGGTGACATTGGACAAGAGCACCTACTGTATATACTCATGTATAAGTCTAGAAATTTTAGTCAAAAAATTGGCCCCAAAATCTGAGTTGACTTATCCCGGGGTAATGTAAATACCATACTCTAACCCTTACCCCCTCCAAAAAAAAAAAAAAAGGAACCAGTCCCTGGTGAAAGGCAAGAGCTTAATCTGTCCTGGAAACACTGACTCCCCTCTGTTCTCTCATCTATCCAGCTTTTAGTGTGAGCACAAACAGTGATTCTGCTTGAAATTTGTGAGTTCTTTAGCATCATTTCCCTTTGCTTCATTCTTTACATCCTTTGTTACATTCCCCTAAGTTTTATCCTTGACTTATCCATGGGTCATATCACAAACTATAATTTTGGCCCCAAAATATGTCCTTGACTTATACACGAGCATGACTTATAGTTGAATATATATGGTACTTTATTCTAGGACATAATTATGGAGTGTTTTGAGAACAGAAAGAAGATATTGAACTGTTGAAGTCCAAACAGTGTCCTAACTCTAGCATTACAAGTTTTGCTATACATTCTTTTCTGGCTCTCTGCTCTTTCCCTTCATATTTTCAAATCAGGCAGGACAGAAATGCCATTAGTTCCAGTTATATTACATGAAAAATTAAACTTGGGAATGTTTGTCGCTCTCCTTCCCAGAACTATCACCCAGCCTCCCACATGTCTGCATTGTTATTGCTGTTGGCATTATTAGATAATAAGAATATTATAATATGGTGGTTAAAAATAATAATTAGCATTTGATTTTAGATGTTTTATTGGCATGACCTTGGTAAAATGTTCTCCTTCTTTTGATCTAGTAATAATTTTGAAATGATAATTGTGAAATAACTGCCCACAAGCCAAAGTTTATTATGTAATAAACATAACACAATATGTTACCACCATTATATCTATTAGAAATCTGAAACATCTTTCTCTTAGCTAGATAGTATTTAAAAATGCCTTACAGGTTAATGGATAGATAAAAATAGGGTTAAATTATTATTTTCTAGTAATTAAAATATATATCAGTATCAGTTGAAATGTATCAGTTAGTGTTTGCCATATTTTTTCATGTCAAAAATATGCAAAAATACAATTTGAAGTACAGTTGTCATTTTAAATATATCTTTTTTACAGTAAGATGGACTCTTTGATGTGCTTAAGATTCTCTCAGATGAATCCAACATTTCTCTAAAGAAAGAAAAACATAAAAAGAGTCATACTGAATCAAATTAACTAATCTGAAATTCTATTCAGACAGTAGGGAAGCAAACACCTGTGGAAAATATCTGAAATAACATGAGTGAAATAACACTCTCCTACTCACTACCTTGAGAGATATTCTGCCTCTAATACTGGAAGTAATATGTAGCCATCAAGATTGATAGCCACTGATATCATCCATGAGATAATTTTATTGATAAAGAACTGGAGGATCAAAACCACAGCAGATCTTGACTCTGACATATAGATATACCCTTCTTCCTGCATTATATAAATTAAGACATGTAATGGTGTATCTTTTGACAGCAGTCCTGGATGAACAAATTAAAAAATGGATGTTGAAAATCATGCTTTCACAGCTATACAAGAACTGTAATGCATAAGCACAGAAAAGAACCTTAAACCAGAGAGAGAGGATAATTGTATTTTCTTATATTTGATGGATATTGTTTTTTCTTTTGAGCAGATGGATAAAATAGAGTCTCAGAGGAAGCAGTAGTGACGAAAGCATGACTTGTAAAATCTTGGCCATTGCCTTTTAGAGTGTTGCTTTAAAATTGCACGTTCTTGGTGAATGTTTTAATGATACAGGCACTGAACTGTTCTTTGACAGACTATATTCCTGTAAGTTAAGCATCTTTAGTTTATTTTTCATTACACAAAGAAGCTAATACCTGTACTTCTTATGCTGTACTGAGGTAGGCTTGGCTAGCTGATGCTTCAAAGCAAAATAAAAGGAAACTAGGCAATGGGCTTTGTGAAGGGATTCAGTTCTTGCCATGTACCACCTATCAAGACATGAAGCAGATCTGTAATGTGTTTCTTACATTTTATTGTGCAATAAATGCACAGATAAATTGGCCCTGGGCCAAGTGAACTGTGTATCAAGAGAAATAAGTTTATTATTCTTTAAACCTATTCTTAGTTCAAGAGGGATGAGTCAGATTATGAGAAGGTAAACTGGGTGACAGAAGCTGGGTTCTCTTTATTTATCTACATTCTTCCTAGAAAGGAATACTCTGTGGGTTGCCATACTTACTCTGAAATCCTTGTTCTGATCTTGTATGATCTGTTCCTCTTTATTAACATCAATTACTCAGCATTGAACAAATTATTTGACTATTTATTGCCAGTCCAAACCAACCTTTTGTTCCTTCTCAACCAAATAATTGAACTGAACTCTAGGGAAAGATTAGATCCTCCCTTTTAACCGGTTAAAAGGAAAACCTGCATTGAATCCCATTGCACTTACCTTGAATCTCATTGTCAGAGAAAGGCTTGAAATAAATAAAAATTAAAAAGAAAAACATTTTAGGCAGGTGGGGAGGAGAGAGAAGACAGGCCATGTTACAATATAGAACAGCAGAGGGGAAACACATGCTCTCAAAGACTGTTTTAGCATACCTCAAAACCCCATAGAGCTCACCCCTATGTCCCCTTTGAAACCACCCCAGACATTTCATCTCTCCCTTTCATTCTGAATTATTATTGGAAACACTTTGCTCTGACATAGTTCTGTACCGCTGATTTGAACTCCCTCCCCCTTACTCCCTCCCAGTGTAGACAGAGTTGCAGTACTGGAACTTTCAAGTTCAAGAACCAGACATGAGCTTGTAAAACATGTTTGATACAAATGTCCCAATTAAATAATAATGAATTTACTTCTGTATTCTAACTGAGAATTTGGGGGAAAGGTGGATCAGTAGATCTACTACTGCATCCCAAGCATTACTGGTTTTTAATGGTCAAGGCATATGTGGGGTTTTCTCCACTATGAGAGCTCAGGCTGATGTATTTGAGTAGTCTGATGATTGGGCCCTTTGCATTATCTGTGCTTTGCTTTAGAGCCAATGGACTCAAAGGCCCTGGCATCTTGCTGCCCAATGTCCTATTTGAGGGCTTTCTGCCAGCTACCATTGGTGGGAACACCTCTTATAGTAGCTTTCTGCAGGCAGAATGTGGCTGTTAACAAAATGCAAGAGCTACGCCTAAATCTCTCAAGCAGAGCAATCAAACTGGCAAGGCAGGAACTGAACAACAACAGATTCAGTTCCACAATGTGTGCATCCAGACTGAATTAAAAAAACCAGAAAGTCCTAGCTTTTGTTCCTGTTCTTTATTATTTTATTTTGGAGATCTATATACATTTTGTATATCCCAGAATATTTTCTATCAGCTAATGGTATGATCAGATACTTTTTATACCAGCAATTCAGGTCTGTTTATTTTAACCCAGTAGAAAATTGGAAAGAACAGGAACACAATCTAGGTCTCTTCAGTCAGTCTGGATACACCACGAAGGGATGGAATCTTGTAAAGAAGAAAGCAGTCTTTTTTGATGAATATATAAAGGTAGCTTTACATACAATATTTGTCCAAAATAAAACACATGATTTTATGGAGGGGAGTGAGAGTAAAAAAAGAAACATTATAGTGCAGAATATAGTGATGTAGGAAGAGAGAGAGAGTGTGTGGTAAAACAAGAAAACAAGCAGAAAATCTGCAAATATGCTAACACCACCCACATAAATCCACATATTCCTGACAGAGGTTCTCTACCTCTAACTTGAATCTACACAAATGAAATACTCCTCATTCTGTTTGATTAGACTGTGATCCAGTCACACATGATTCAGAGTAATTCAGGAATCTCGGGGGGGGGGGAGAGAGACTCCATAAACTCTGCAGAAAAATCATATTTTTTCCCCTGGAATATCCAGGAGTACCCGTGAGGATATGCATTATTGAATGTTTAGCTGTCTATCCACTTCACATATATTTTCATGGATTCACATTTTTGACAGAGAGAGGGTGAACAGAATGCAAATTTTCACAGGACTGTAAAAACAATTAAGCGTAGATGTGAATGTGTGAATATTTGCAGCAATTCACATAAAACACTTACATGTAGACTAGCCCTCAGTTAAGCTGGCAGAGGAGTTTGTCCAGGCCTCAACTCATCCAGCATGTAGTTCTTCAGAGTTAAGACTGCATTTTAAAGTATCAGTAAGTTTAACTTAAATTAATTAAATAAACCACAAAAATAGAGCCACATAATAAATCTCCCAAATTAAAAGTGAACTGAGAAGATTACTGCTAATTTATATATTTTACTATACAGAAGGAAAACAGATTATGTGGTAATCTTGGCCATAATTAATGTAGTTGGAACAAAACGTTCAAATTTTTAAGTATTGAAAAACATTGCAACACATACATTCCTTTTGAAATAAATAACTAAATTTAGCATATTTAATCTAAATTTTTAAATTAAGAGAACATATGGAATTAGGAAAACTATCCTTAAGGGAGTACTAATTGGTGTGAATTGCCTTGTTTAGCTGAAACTGCTGGTCAGGATTTCTTTTTTGTTATTATTATTTTCCCAACAACAGTTTAATGTATAAATAAATGATGAATGGGTTATGTAAGATTTGGTTGCATGCCTACACATGCCCATAAACCAGGATATCTCAGGAGTAAAAAAAAAAGCCTCTTTTGTTTAGCTACTTATAGAGTATGTATTTTCTGTGGCACATTCCCTCTGTTACCGAATCTTACTTGTGCACCTATCCCAGAAGTTTTTTTTCACAATGATATATTATTTTGACTCTTTAGGATTTTTGAAATTTGCACTTATGGGGTGCCTCTATGCACACAATAGAATTAACCTAGGCTGTCAATGGGTCAGTAGATAGTTGAAAATGGAATTATCCTGGACTAAAAAAATGGACTGAGAATCATCCCCCAACCAACCGTGAAACAGAGAACTGTTATCCCATTCCCAATCCAAACCTGGGCACACCCAGACCATTAAGGTTGTCTTCAAAACTATTCAAGAACAAGGGAGTAATCCTACAACCCCAAGAATTCCAAGGAAAGCTATCAAGCTACCTTTCCTAGTAGCAAGGCGCTAGATCCAGAACCATGGTCGCCTCAACTGTACATGTCCACACATACACAAACCAATGACTATAAGTAACTTTAGTAAAACAAAAGTAAATAAATGTATCAGAATCTATATATGAAACAAATATGAGGCAGAAGAAATAAGTAATCTAATTTATCTGCTCTAAACACACTGTAGGTGAACTGTATACTTTAACTTTCAGGAGTAAGGCTTGAACTAACATGAGTCTTGCTGCCACAAGCTTAAGACCACCACCATCCATCTTTCATTTTATAGGTAAAGTGGTCATAATTAGCCAATTAAATCCCCTAAAGATCCAACCTTCCAGGATTCAGGACTCTAGTCCAAAACACACTGCTGAAATAATCCAGTTTGAGACTGCTTTAACTGCCCTGGCTCAGTGCTAATGAATGAATCCTGGTGATTGTAGTTTATTGTGGCACCAGAGCTCTATGACAGAGAAGGCTAAATGGCTCACAAAACTACAGTTACCCAGAATTCCCTAGCATTGAGCTAGGGCAGTTAAAGCGACTTCAAATGGGTTTATTTCTGCAGTGTTTTTTGGACCTCTGGATAGTCTGGAATGATTAGTACCCTTATTGTTTCTTTCAGTTTCTAGAATATGAAATTGTCAGCAGTACAACTGGGAAATTTGTAGGGCATTTCATTCTTTGCAAATTATTACTTCCAGCAGGTTTCAGGAAAGATAGGTCTTCCATCACCATAGAATCTCCCCTTTATGAATTTCTGGGTGTTTGTTCTAGGAGGTTAGCATCCCAGTGGCCTCTAGTAGATCACTCTTTAATTTTGAGTTAAATGTTTTCAACCAGTTTGCAGTGCTCCAAGTCATGAGTCTCTTTACCAAGTGTACACATGGGTTTTCACTTACTGAAGGTCTAGCTTCCTATACATTTAAGAAGGCAGGAAAACATGCATGACACAGTTATTACAGATCACTGTAACAACCCCCTCAGCATCCTGTGGTAGGCAGTGACATAGAACACCTGGCTTTCACCTGGCATTTCCATTTGAAATTTTCATGCAGAATGTCCATATTTTCTATTCATTTGATCCCATTCATAAGTTGTCAGAGACCTATCATGTATATGTGTGTCAGAAATCCTTCAACTGCTGATATTAGGAACATAGTTATTTTATGTTCATAACTGGCTTAGGCTGAATTTCCTTTCAACCAGATTTTAATATTTTTATCAACTGCTATTAACCAGTTTGCTCATAATTCTGTAATTTGCCTATTTTAATACTCACTGCCATGGCAACATCTCTCAACGGTATTGGGCAAAGATGTTTCTTTGCCAGCTTTCTCAATTCCTTCTTTAACTAGAGATGCCAATATCTTAACCCTGGACTATCCAGAAGAATACAGATGAAATAAGATGCTGAATGCTGTGGCATGTTGGTGCATATCCTTGTGATAGTAACATTAGCTTTCACAGGTAGCTGTTTTATTCACCAGCTACATATTCTGGGTTAAAAATGTATGGTAGGCAAGGTTGATATATGCATGTCAAAGTATATTGGAAATTCTCATAGCCACATTCTGATACCCAGATTGATAAATGATTGAGGAAATTCTCATAGCCACATTCTGATACCCAGATTGATAAATTTGAAAAATAAAGCACAAAACTAAACATGAGAAGACATCATTGGGAGAAAGAAGGTATCTTTCACAGGGAGGAGCACATCAAAGTCTGGCTTCTAAATTTGTTCCTTGCAATGTAAGTAGTTGTTGCCAGTAAACAGATAAGATCCCATTTGTTCCCTAATAACAAATTTAGGTAGGAGCTTTCTCTTTCTTAAGGTTCTGACACTTCCAGAGGAAAATGTGTTGCAAATTTGTGATTTCCCAGAAAATCACTACATTAATCTTGGCTGAGAAGTTATGTATTTCTGACTACTCATACCCATGCAGACCCAAACATCTTACATATAAGCATCTCTGTCATCTCCAACATAAAATACTTTATACTGTGTAACAGGAAGTCTAGAGGAAGTTAATGTTGGCCTGAAAAACACAGGCAAAAAACAGTGGCTTCTGGCTGCTTTGGGGAAGTGGGGCTGAAACTTTGTTGATACAGAACGCCCACCATATTGGCTCCAGCTGGGAACATATTAAAACATTTTTTAGATTTTTCTTACTTTCTGTACAACTAACAGAAAATTTCTTAAGGAATACAACAACTGTATGCCAGGATCTTTAACTATTTTTTTCTTCCATTGTCCAGTACTTGGTTTATGAGGATGTGATGTAATTATATTTTCTCCTAATACTGGAGACAAAGCGCATAGCTGTAAAATGTCTAGGTTTTCCATCATGTCACATTGGCAGGTTCTCTGTTAAAACAGAGAGAGAGATTTTGCTGTATCTCAATCAGAACAGAGGGAATACACAGTGGAATTCTATAAATGTTTATTTGGAAGTAATGTATGTTTAGGATTGCAGTCCTACCGTGAAATTCTATACAGATTTACTGAGAAACAAATCCAATTCACCTTACATACCCTAGATGCATATAGAATTGCAGAGCTTACAAAAGCATTCCTATAATTTCAATCAACTATGCTTTAACAAAATACAACAAAATACAAAATACACAAAACAGTGATACCTTTATTGGACCAACTGAGACAGTACAAAATACATTGTTCACACTTTCAAAGCTTTGCTAACTTCTTCATCAGACAAAGATGTTAAAAACCATACAGAAGAATGAAAAATTATCATGTTAAGAGTCACAGGCCTACATTTTGTCTTAGGATGTTACTTTTGTTGTCAATTAAGATAATCTGGTGTGATATCAATACAGGCAGAGGCCACTCACTTCACCTCATCAAGTGAGGACTGGGAAACTACAGCAGTAAAATCTAGGTAATCAAACATCAATTCCATTGGCAAAAGAAAAACAATTCCCTTTGAGATCCAAGCTGTCCTATCCTGTGAAGGCTACCAGAACATTTCTGAGGCAGAGAAATTTGGAGTCTCTGTACCCTTACATCTGGAAATACTTTTAGATGCTGTATAGGAAAACGTGCCAGCTGTAGTCCCAATGGAAGGGTTTTACCTTAGTTGGAGGTAAAAACCTCAGGACTGGGACTTAACTCTTTGAGGTTTCTATGAGGTTTCTATGTTTCAATGTAGGCTTCTCTCCAGAAGGTAATAATACATTTTGGGTGTGTTTGTGAGAGGTTTTCATTTGATGGAAAGGATTGGACTTTTTCTCACTGTGGTCCCAGTACAGATCTACCTCTTCTGCAGCTGCTATTTATAATTTTAAAAACACATAGATAGATTTGCTTATTTCGTACAGAATATTTTATACTGAAGACGTTATGTTGGAACATTGCTATGTATGCCACAGAAGCAGAAATTTCTTTTACAGAATTAATTTTTTGGTATTTAAAGGTATCCAAAGATTTGCCGGAGAAACAAAAAGAAATTGAACATGTGCTAAATAATTTGAACCAGTTTGAACAACAGTTGGGTCAACTACAATTGTGGCTTTCTCCTATCAAAGAACAATTGGAACTTTACAATCGAGTGGGCCAACCTGGAGCATTTGACATAAAGGTAATATTTTAATTGTAACTATATAGTTTTTTTTTTTAAAAAATACTATTTACCTGTAACTGAAGATAGGATGGAAAGTTTTGCCTTACTATTGCATAGGGGGTGACTTTATTGCATTTCCACATATGAGGAAGGTTTGTATCATCCATTCTAAAAACAATGAGTACAAAATAGGCTTCTAAACAACAACAAAGTTGCGAGAATATATTCACCAGTTTCCAGAGATTAATATCTGAGGCTTTCAAATTATATTACTTAGACTTTCTTTAAACATATATAGCCAATTCTAAATGCAGAAAAAGGCCAATCTTGAGTGTGTTTTATGTACTGACAACCAGATACACAATGACTATGATAAAAGTCTACTTACTAAACCACATAAAAATTGTTTATGAAGAATGCAAACAAGCTTAACATTTTTCAAGAAAGTTAGAATATTATGAATTGCCAACTTCAGGATATTATTCCATAGGTCCTTTTGGTGACTGATTGCCTTAGCTCTGTACCTTTATATTTATGTGAATTTTTCAGGCAATTGTTTAAAAAAAATGGGTGCAAGGCTAAACATATTAAATTCATTCTCTTAATTAAAATATTTAATTGAAAAAAATCAGCACAAACTCCAATCCATCAGAAGTGGGCTGCACAGAGACAATGGTTTCCTGGCCCACTATAGACTAGCTAGCCTTCCACTGTCATGTGGGCTCTCTTGGTCAGTTCATCATATCTCCTTTCTGGTTCCTACCCTACATTCAAATACTCCCACCACCATTCATATGGTTATCTACTCACCTTGGCTTTAGACAACATCCTTCCCTCTGCCTCCCCCACCCCTGAACAACTTTTGGTAAAAATGGTCACCTCATCTCCATACCCACAGGTTTTGCATTTTATTGCTATTCTCACACACAGCCTGCTTAAATAAGTCTGTCCCTGGAACCTCCATTCCATGCATCTGAGGAAGTAGACTCAAGTTTATGAAAGCTCATGTTGCCAGCTTCTTTCTTTTAGTTAATCTCAACAGTTCTACAAGATCCCTTTGCAAAATAATATTGATGAGTTTGGATTAGTCTTAAGTACTTCCACCAAATGTGAAGTGGCTGTAAGAAATAGTTGTTTACAATTCCTATAAAGGGCACAATAGACTGAAGGATATTGAAAGCAGGATGGTGCAGCTGATTTGCAGGCCTATTATTGAGTTGGCCAGTCCTAAATGGTACAGAATGTAGTTCCAGGGCTTTGTGGATAGTAGTGGAAGGATGAACAGAGTCTCCGTTGGGTATTTTACTGCATCCTTTGACTTGCTTCCTCATACATTTTCTGATGCTAGCGTATCTTGTGTTGGCCAGAAACTATCACAAGAACATTTCTTCTTTCAGAAATATCAATGGGATGGAAAGATGTTAAATAAACAAATGGAGTCATAACTAAAGTCTATAGTTATGGTCCTGACAAATTTAATCCCTTTTCATTTTTATGTGAGCAAAAACTTGCTTTATCTTTCTAAAATGTACAGGTTTTCAAAATACTTCATTTTGGCTGCATTGTGCCCTCTCTGTCATGGGGTGCAAGTATTGGTCTTGTGATGCCATAATCTTCCTGCTCCATTGGCTGTAGAAGAAGACAGGAACATCCTGCCTCACTGAAATCTTTTTAGGAAAGTAATTATTTGAAGCCTTAGGGAATAATGCATGAAAACAAATAAGCACACCTTTTAAACTTGACAATTTGCTTTTTTCTAAGCTTATCCATGTGGTATAGAAAATTTGTCTTTTATCTGCAGAATGTTTTTCTTTTCTTCTTCTTCTTCCTAGAACCTATAAATAAAAATGACTTTCACTGCCCTGCAGGGGTTCCCCATGAAGTGGAATAACAATAATTGCATATAGCTACAAATGCTCACTAAAAATCATCTAAACCACCTTTATTCTCAGGTCTGTGTTGCAACAAGTATGATTACAGTTACCCAGCCCTGAAAGGAACGTTTTGATCTCAGCAGGATGAACACTAGATGAAAGAAAAAATAATAAAGCTATAGGCATGAACATAATTAGCAGTTCACAGGGCAATTCTTATATTTCAAAGATAACCATAGGGTGGCAAAGATGACAGTATTGTTCCAAAACTGATATATATTTTCTAAATATTGTTCTAAAACTGAAATATGTACTTTCCTTTGCATTACCAAACCCTGAAAATGGCTACTGCTACCATTTTTGAACAGTTATATATCAACATATCTTAGCCACTATATCAATATACATGTCAGAGACAATTGTTAATTGAATTTCAAACATATCTTCCAAGAAACAAATCATTATATATCTTTGTTTCTTCCAAGAAACAAATCACTACTATACTGAAAAAGATTTTTCATTTTCTCTCAAGCATGCTTAACTCAACATGGTGGATTTGTATGCACCGTTCATAAAAAGTGGTTGACTTGCACTAGTGAAATGTAGCAGAGCTCTAAAACAGTAATAACGGCCAAGAATAAAGAAAAAAGACAAACAGTTCTAAGTGGCACCAAAGTATATTATGAATTTCATTCCTCATACACTAGAATTTGATATTTTAGTCACATGTCATTGCAGTCATGTTTTGTTTTCAAAGTTGGATAAATGGATATAGAGTAACATTTTCTATGACATTGTTAGCTAAAGAATCTCAACAGTATCCCCACATTTCAGCCATTTATTGTGTAGTACAATTTTTTAATCAGTTGAGAAGGGGTAGATCAAAAACTGTTCTGACAAATCTGTAGATTTTTACTACTGGATTGGGGGAAGGAGATTCAAACAAGTATTATAGTGAGACTCCACCTACAAAAGAAAGTCCTGTAACATTTTTCTGTGAGCCATGATGATACAAGATGTGCAGGAACTATGTGCCTTGCATTAAAGGAGAACTGCACTTTTTGGAGAGGATTCTCCATATTTTTACTCTATCTTTTTCTGTGTGTGTGTGTGTGTGTGTAGATGTGTATTGGGGTTAGCAGTGAAGCACTAGGAAGTGCAAGACACATGTTGCCCATCCTGATACATATACATATGGCCTTGCTATGTTCTATCATGCTGCATATACTGGGTAGCAAATTTCTGTGGTGGTGCTAGTGTTACTCTGTTCCTGCACTATAAAGGAAAAGATGTGTCTTGTGTATTCTAAAGGGTACTACATTTATTGTGACATCTTCACTGCAACTCTGCAAAAGCATTTTCCTAGATTAAAATCCATGGAATAAGTGGGTCGTACATGTGAATATATGTGCCTGAGAATAGGTTACATGTGTGTTAAAGGTACTGAGAAAATGAAGTAGGAGATTTAAGGGACCTGGTGATAGTCACAGGAAAGAGTAACAATTGTAAAGATGGTAATGTAGCTAATATAAAGCCCTACTGGTAATAAGACATAGCAGTTGATGTGATCATTCTTATAAGCAAGTACATGTTGGTAGAATTCAAAGATATAGCCATGCTAGTCTCTAGAATCAGTACACAGAGAGATCTTGTATCACCTTTGAGACTAACTGAAAGAAAGAAATTGGCAGCATGAGCTTTCGTAGACTTCAGTCTCCTACTTCATTTTCTAGGTACCTTTAACACACATGTAACCTATCCTCAGGCACATATATTAGCATGTATGACCCACTTATTCCATGGATTTGAATCTAGGAAAATGCTTTTGCAGAGCTGTAAGTACATGTTGTAAGACACCTTGAGTATTTTAAGGAAATCTTAGCCATGCTACAGCTAAGCTACCTCTGACATGTGAAATTTATTTGTGACAGAGTGCAGTGGTTTGGGAGACTACAGTTTAAAATAAATTAACCATGTAATACCTTATGCTCTCTATATAGATAGAACAGATATCTTACTGAATATATATCTTATTGTGCCAACACTAAGTTATTGTTTTCAGCATGTATAATTATTTTTGCTTCATAATAGTTTCTATAGCCCTGACCTGTGATGAAAAAAAGGTCATTGATATGTTATACAGATGAGCATCAGGGAGCCATATATCATGTTAATATGTTAATCATTGTGCACATCCTATTTATCACAATACATTTAATTGATAACATATTGCTTTTACAGATCAAGAAAAATGCAAACTGAAAGAATATAAACAAAAAGAAATTATGAAGGAAAACTAATTAGTTAAGTTTCCTGAATTAGGCTGACCAACATAAGAGACATTTGTTTTCTTTTCTCAAAGACAGATGAGTAGTAAACATAAACAAGATTTTTCTTTACAGGGTAATATACCCTTATAATGAATGTGACAAATTTGATAAAATAGGATGAATCACTAGTTCTGTTCCTCTTTAGTCTTCTCTCAGTGCAATAAATAATTTTTCAGTTCAGTGCATCCTTATGAATCCAATTTTGATACGATTATTCAAACAATAGAAGGCAGAACCATCACGCAGTAGAGTACTTGCTCTGCATTCACAAAGTTCCAGATTCAATCCCTAGCATCTCCAATCGAGTAAAAGGGCCTCTGTCTGAGACCAGAGAGTTACTGCTAACCAGAACAGAAGATAGCCTGACCTAATATATCTGCTTCCTAACTGCCTTTGCAGTTGATTAGGACATGTAATTTTCCATCTAGAAAATACAATATAAGCAATAAATATAAACAGTAAGAATATACACAATAAAGATAAACACCCAATAGCCCATTTATCCTTAATCTTTTCTCTTGCCAGGAAAAAGCTCTTAAAGAGAGGCAGATACAAAAAACTTCATTTGCTGTTCTTCATAAACATTTAATAATGCTTGACAGCTTCCGTCTATTGTAATGTCTCCCTCTTCCACTTGACAGGTGGATCTAATAGCTACAAAATCCATTGACCTACTTTAAGTGTTGATTATTCTATTTTATTAAAGATGATCTTACTCTCTAGGTTCTGCTCCCTCCTCCTCACTACCATCTGCTTCTCTTCTTCATCATATTTTTATAGTCACTGACACCAGGTTGAAATGCTATTTTATATTTATTTCTATATAGTTGCTCCTAGACTTGGCTGCCTAAATATTTGTGGATTAGAATCACAGAATTATAGAGTTGGAAGAGACCACAAGGGCCATCCAGTCCAACCCCCAGCCATGCAGGAACACACAATCAAAGCATCCCTAATAGATAGCCATCACATCTCTCAGACATTGTGACCATATTGGCCATATTGGCTGGAGTTTCTGGAATCTGAAGTCTAACAACATTTAGGGAGTCAAATGGGTGAACTAGAACATGTGTTCTAGAGGAAATAAGTGAAAGTTTATATATTCTTTATATAAGTTTATATAAGCCAGAGTAGTGTAGGGAGCCAGTGTGGTGTAGGCATTGGACTATGACTCTGGAAACCAGGGGTTGAATCCCATCTCGGTCATGGAAACCCACTGGATGACTATGTGGAAGACACACTCTTTCAACCTCAGAGGATGGCAATGCCCAAACCCCTCTGAAGAAACTTGCCAAGAAAAACCCATGGTTGTCATAAATCAGAAACAACTTGAAAACACACAACAACATATATATTGCTTTCTTCAAAGATACAGCAAGGAAGACATCCTACAGCAGGATCCAGGTAGAGGGATATGAAGTATGCTGCAGATTCTCTCCCCCAATTTTTTTTAAACTGTAGTTGTTAATTTTACAGAGGTAAATATACCCTGTTTTTGTACAATCTGAAGATTCATTCCTTTTTCCAGTGACTTTAAGATATTCCATCTCCCACAATTTTAATGTTAATTAATCCATGCCAGTGGATCTATTTTTTTTCCTAAGAAATTCATGCAGGGTGTTAATATAAGGTGAAAACATATCTTGTACAATTGGCCCTCTGTTTCCACAGATTCAGCTATACACATCTTTAAAAATATTAAGAGAATATATAAATTCCAAAAAACAAACCTTGATTTTGCCATTTAATATAAGGGACACCATTTTACTACCGCATTGTATATAATGGAACTTGAGCATCCATTGATTTTGGTATCCACAGGGAGGGCTGGAACAAAATCCCAGTGAACATCAAGGGCCCACTGTACTTGCAGAGGAAAACTACCAGGCCAATGGTGTTATGGTGAGTCCCACTCACCCAACTATTTTCTTATTGTGGCAGCCCCATGGGTTTTAACATCCCACTGCTGCCACCAAATTTATCATGAGCATTGTTTATTTTTCTTGATATGGCAGCCCAATGGGTATTGTGATCCCACCGCTGCCCCAATATGTGATGTACCAGACCACTTTTATTTATATTTATGGGTTTATTTCCCCATACTTGGTTTCTTTATTTCTTAGTAGCATGGAAATTCAATCCAGATTCAGACAAAGTTGTAATAAAATAACAATAAAACTTTATTTTGTTGGTGGTTAACAATGTTGCATTTTTTAGGATGTTGCATTCACTTGATCTTGTTATACACTGTTACACACTCCTTAACTTTAGAAAACACCAGATACTCTCTTTTGGGACCTTGACACTATCCTTATTTACTGTGATCTTTCCAACCTTATTTCTACACTAGCCCTCAGGCTAACTAAATCCCAGAAACTCCCTCACTTGGAGTTCTGTCCTAGAGCTAAGTCCCTCCCTTCTGAACTTTAGCCCTCAGTCCCTTTTCTGGACTGTTGCCCATCCAGACCTGGTCTGACTTCAAACGTCAACGGTCTCATTTAACACCTCCAGCTTGCCATTTGATTGTCTGCTATTGCTTAGGCATATTCTAGTCTGCCTTCTCTCCACAAGTGGTAGCTAGGTTGTTTTACTTCTGGTTTGATATTTTAGCATCCTTGTGAGTTTTACTTAAATGTTATCTCCCTTGAGGCTTTGGAATGGGTGACACTGGGGCTATACAGACCAGCATAAAGAGCCAGCATGGGGGCAGAGTGGGGCATGGCAACTGTCAGTTAAAAAGGATTAAGACTCTCCATATCTGCTAAGAGGTAAGAGTCATTGAATTAAATAAGAGGCTCAACAGATGGCCCTGATAGAGTGACCTCTGGCTGCCCCTTTCCTTGCTAGATCGAGCATGCAGCAACCACATGATGCAGCCCTGATCCAGCAGTTTGCTGCTCTAAAAAGAACTGGCATAATGCCTCTCCTTTTTAGAGCAGCCAAAGGGTGCCTTTGCCACCACGGCAAAGATGCAGCGTGATGCCGCCCGCTGTCTGGTTGGGTGAGCAGTGTGATGCTGGTGTCAGGGCATGTGACATGTGGTCACCATGCCCCCATTCTACCCCGATGCCGGCTCAAAGTGCCAGTCTGTGTAGCCCCTAAGTTAAATAGGTTTTACTCCAGGGTAATGCAGAAAGATGTTGCATAGGATTGCAACATAATTGTCCTTTAAAATATACAACAGAGTTAAGATTTGAGCTGTTTCAATATGAGAAAATATAAATGAAAACCACTAACTGTTCTTTAAAATGCCTGTTATTCCAATGTTTAACTGTGATTCATTGTAGAGTAGAAATGCCAAAATGTCAAGTAATGCCTTAAAAGTAGCACAAGACTTAGATGCTTTTACTACAAAAACTAAGTACAGTATCATCCAACATCCACAAGACAGTGATAATTTCTTTTGGGCAACCAAAATGAACATTATACATATTGCAAGGTTTCAAAGCTCCACTGTCTTCTTCATAAGGCAAAGGTATTAAAAATGATATGGGGGGGGGTGGATTACAATGTTAGTCCTAGCCCTGCATTTGGTCAAAAAGTTGTAGCTGCAGTCCTTAGATCAGATGGTATTCATGCAGGTAGGCCCTTCCTCCTTCTGGCCATGTGGGTGCTCAGACAGTCAGTCCAGGAAACAAACTTTAAATTACATTTGAGGACAAAAAGCTACTGCCTTTGAGATCCAATTTGTCTCAAATAGTTTGTAATCCCTTTGTTAGAAAGAGAACACTGAATTTCTCAAGAAGCCTCCATGCTTTGTAACAGGAAGAGTTTTAGGTATTGTTAAGGAAAAACATGCCAGTCCCAATTTAAAATATTTTTTTTACCTTTGTTCAAGGTAAAAACTTCAAATAGAAAAGTCCATTGGCTCTCCCTTTAGGATCTCCCTATGGTTGCTGAAATGTGGCAACTTCATATTCAGAAAACATATTCAGGGGTAGCCATGTTGGCCATATAGCAAAGTACAGTATCATCCAAAGCCACTGGAGCTTTGAAAGCTTGTAAGATGTATAATGTGTATTTTGTCCAATAAAGGTATCAATGCCTTGTGGATTTTGGATGATATTGTACTTTGCTGTATGGCCAACACAGCTATCCCTGGATATGTTTTACAAAAAAGTAAGAAAAATATCAAAGTAGTTCAGTGGACAGTGAGTAAACCAGTTGATTCCTAAAACTGTGACATTTCTTCATCTAACTAAATATATTAATAGAACACAGAATGTACATTAAACCCATTAAGTCCTTATTAATGTTACAATGTGTCCATGCTAATGCAGGGCTCTCAAGGCAGACCCTATCTTCAGGAGATCTCATGAGAGAGATCCTTTCCATAGTCCATTCAGGGAGAATAAGAGTGTTCTGGCTGTATGAATTTAGCTATTCTGTTCTTCATTGGCTTCTCTTCCCACCCATGCTGTGTTTTCCCCACAAGTGTGTGCTAGGGTCTCATATGTCAAGCACCAATTGAATGGATCCGTTTGAAATATTATGTTCCTGGCTAGTGAGCTTTTGCATTCTTTGCAGCAACCAGCCATGTCCTGTGTCTTTGCAATGTTTGGTCTGAGTCTTAGATTTATTGCTATCTAATTTTTTTTTAATAAATGTTTAGGTCATAGCCATCAAGGATATGGAAGGCATTGGGCAGGATGAAATTCAAAGAAAAATTGATGTGGGACACCCTGGAAATGGGGTTTGTGAATTCACTGTCAATACACACCTGGGTGTCAGGTGGGCTCACATGACCAGCACATATTTCTGTGAGCTCAAGAAACTCACAGACTGGTAGGTCTGGAATTACTGGGCTCCATGGTGGTTGCCTAATGTGGATCCTACCTAAACACCAGATTCATTTACTATAACCAATAAATAGCCTGCTTTTACTTGTACCAGTCTTGGATTATATCTTTGCTACTCTTCCACCTGCTTTTCGTCTCAGGTCCAAGTATTCTGAAATCTTATAGCCTGTATCTGTGAATATTATATTGATGTTATTCTATGTTTGTGAAATACTTTCATTTGAAAAACAAAATTAATTTGGCATTAAAATACTTGAAAATATGCAATATATCAGAAACTATAAGTTCAGTAAATTTGTTGAAAAGAAAGCTTCCAGCACTGAAAAACTAATTTTTTTTTTCAAACAACTGAGAACAAAAGGCATCTTAAAGAAAATATTAAGGAACTATGCATCATTAAGAGCTGAATCAAAATATCACCTAATTTTATATAAAGATAATTGATTCTGAAATACATAGTATTGTGACTTTCACCAATGCCCTTGTAAATTTCCCCTTCGAAATGAAGATCAATACAAGCAACAATAAAATTAAAATTGACATATTTGCAATCCAATGATGGCATTAATACCAAGCTATAGAATTTTTTTTTTAAAAAAAATGTATTGCTCTATTGAAGGCTCTATAGTTTGGACTAGTACACTGGATATATTTCCACCACTTCACTCACCTTCCTAATACTTGAAACACTCTGCCAAAAATTGAAACAAATGTAACATCCTAATTATGAGGATTGAACTATGTGGAGGAAAAAAGGAAAAGTGATAAAAGGAAACAACTGGTTCTAAATGTACTGATCAACAGTAAAATCCATTACTTGGACTGAAGAAACTACACTATGATTTGAAAGTGAAAATTATAATGACTTGACAAAGCATAAAAAGAGAAAAGATTAGTGAAAGTAAGATTTAGGTCATCTAAGATCATTTTATTTTTATTTTTATTTAGAAATGATGCACATTTTCTAAAAATGTCAGGAAGAAATTTAAGGACAACTTTTTATTGACAACAGAAAACAGAAGAATGAAGTGGTCCTTTGTAATAATTTAGAATGACATTGAACTAGACACATAAAAAGAAGAATGTATTTTTCAGATCGCCACTGACCAATTATTTACTTGAATTGGAAGACAATGAACATCTTGCTGTACAATTTTGTCTACAGTCAGACTTCTGCTTTACAATTTTGTCTGCTGTCAAACTAATGATGACTAACACTGGGGAAAAAAAGATGGAGAGTGACAGGATAGGTGATGGCACAACACAAAAGGAATATTTGAAAAAGCTGCCAGGTTTGGCTCAAACTAAACAGAAGAAAGAACAATATGGATAACAGTTCCAAGTGGCTCAAAAAAACTGCATCTATTGTTGTCCCCCCCTTAAAATCCACAGACAAGTCTCATCTGCAAAACAATATGACTGTCATTCATTTCCCTCAAATTAAATTTAAAAGCTCAATGTGTCTTCATTTGTTTTGTTTTAATATACTTATTAAAATTGGAATTGGAATTATTAAATGTAAGTATTAGATGCTGCAATAGGTGCTGAATGAAGAAATAAAAAGCACACAAATAAAATAATTAACAAAATAGTTGACAGCAGCTGTTACAAATATAACAGAGAAATTAACCAGAATTCTCCATTATGTAAAAATTTTAACATAAAGCTATTACCTGTTATGATGGCCGATTTAATATAAATACCCCTTTTTGGATCCTTGCCATGGCCCTGGACTGGAAAAGCCCCAATTGCTATAGATTCAAGGCAAGCACATCACATAGGAATCTAAAAGGTCACATCCACACTTACAACAATTTGCAGATCAAAAGGGCCAGGTCTAGGAGCTACAAGTCAGGATATGCACACCTAGAGGATTTATAAGTGCCAGCCAGTATGTGTCCAGCTGAAGATGAGATAACATTAAGATCCAATCTCCTCTCCTTAAAAATTGTCTACTTCAAAGAGTAGTAATTGGAATCCCTTGATATACAATAGCAACTCTTCACCTCAGGCTAGATTTAAGAGTATAAATGATCCCCAAAATCTCAAGCATGTTCGGGTCTGGCTAGATTCCATGGTGACACTGCACCACTGTGAACTCTGACTGGAGTCCCAGCTTTTGCCATTGTCCTTTCCCTTTTCATCTTCATTCATCATTGGAGCAGCTTCCATCAGGTAATTATCACCATTAGAAAAATTTGTGTTTCCTCTCCAAGCTAACTACTTTATTCTTGAGTTCTTGTGTATGAGTGTATGTTAGAGTATCTTTGTATGTTTGAATCCCCCAAATAAATTACAGTTTGTTGCAAAGCTTTGTTTCTATCAGTCTATTCCCTAGCCACCTCCATAAACATAGGATAAAAGATCCCATAGAAGACTTGGAATTTAGTAATTCCCCCAGTTCAAGTCCTTCTTTACATACCAAAACCAGCCATCAGGTCTTTCTACAGGAGGCCATGTCAAAGAAGAAATACATACATGTCATCATTTGCTTGTTGTTGTGAATTGCTCTTGAATTGACCTCAACTCATGGTAACCTTGTGAATGAGACTTCTCCAACACCCCCTTTCTTCCACTGCTCTGCTTAGGTCTTGTGGTTTCTGGCCTATGACCTCTCTGATTGAGTCTATCCATCTGGTGGGTGGTTTTCCTCTTCTTCTACTACCCTCTTCTTTTCTAGCATTATTGCCTTTTCTAATGAGTGGTGCCTTCTCATGACGTGGCCAAAGCATAACAGTCTCAATTTGATTCCAGGGAGATTTCTGGCTTGGTCTGTTGAAACATCCAATTATTTGCCTTCTTGGCTGTCCACAGTATCCTCAGCATTCTTCTCCCAAACTACACCTCAAATGAGTTGACCTTTTTTCTTATCTGCTTTTTTCACTGTCCAGCTCTCACATTCATACATGGTGATAGGGAATATAATGGCTTGGATGATTCTAACTTTAGTACTCAGTTGAGTACCTTTACTCTTTAGAATCTTGTCTAGTTCTTTCATAGCTGCCTCCCCATTCCTAGTCTTCTTCTGATTTCTTGACTGCAGTCTCTTCTTCTTCTTCTTCTTCTTCTGCCTTTCTCTCAGTATAGGGACTCAAAGCAGCTAACATAATTTAAAACAGTACAAGTTAAAAACTATAAAGTCCATTCCTTGTCAGTTTGAGAAAGCCTGGCAGCATAAGAATGTTTTTATCTGCCACCAAATGGAGAACAGGGATAGGGCCAATCTGGTCTCTCTAGGGAGAGAGTTCAAGAGCCTGGGGGCAGCCACCAAGAAGGTCCTCTCCCTTGTTCCCCCCAATGAGCCTGAGAGGGTGGTGGGACCAAGAGAGGGAACTCTTCTGATGATGTCAGTGCTCTAGTGGGCTTGTAAAGGGGGATATGGTCCTTCAATTAACGTGGACCCAAGCCACACAGGGCTTTATAGGTCAAAATCAGCACTTTGAATTGTGTCCAGAAATGGGCTGGCAGTTAATAGAGCTGTTGCAACAAGGAAGTTGTGTGCTCCCTATAGAAAGCTCAAGCTAACAACTTGGCAGCTACTCTTTGGGTCAACTTTTCTGAGCACTTTTCAAAGGCAGACCCATGTAGAGTGCATTATAGTAATCCAAACATGATGTAACAACAGCATGTACCACTGTGGCCAGATCTGACTTCTCCAGGAATGGGCTCAGTTGATGCACTAGTTTTAATTGTGCAAAAGAGCTCCTGGTCACTACTGGTACCTGGGCCCCCAAACTGCAAAGCTGTGTTTTCACACTGGGGGTGTAACCCCATCTAACATAGGCTGAATCCCCATTCCTCTCTTTTGACTGACATGGTGTACTTCTGTGTTGTTTGGAATAAGATTCAATTTGTTTGTCCTCATCCAGTCCTTCACAACTTCCAGACAGAACAGGTTCCTTGGCCTTAGGTGGAAAGGAAAGATAGAGCTGGGTTCACCATCATATAGTGACACCTTACTCCAAAATTCTGGACAACCTCTCCAAGTAGTTTCATGTAGATGTTAAAAAGTGCAGGAGACAAGAGTGAATCCTGAGGGACCTCACAGGCCAATGGCCAAGGAGTTGGGCAGGAATTCCCGGGCACCACCCTTTGAGAATGCTCCTCCAGGAAAGAATGGCGCCACTATAGAATGGTACCTTCAAGCCCCATCCCAGAGAGGTGAATCAGAAGGATACTATAGTTGATGGTATTGAAAGCCACTGAGAGGTCCAGCAGAACCAACACGGACACACTCCCCCAGTCTAGTTCCCTGCATAGGTCATCCACCAAAGTGACCAAAGCTATTTCTATCCCATAATCAGGCTTGAAACCAGATTGACATGGATCTAGATAATCT
Organism: Phrynosoma platyrhinos; assembly: GCA_020142125.1. Taxonomy (NCBI): domain Eukaryota; kingdom Metazoa; phylum Chordata; class Lepidosauria; order Squamata; family Phrynosomatidae; genus Phrynosoma; species Phrynosoma platyrhinos. Next base: position 89,644,516 of record JAIPUX010001232.1, on the reverse strand, counting down.
GTCTCATCCAGGAACCCCTGGAATTGAAAAGCCACCACATGCTCCAGAACTTTGCCCAAAAATGGAAGGTTGGGACTGGCCTGTAGTTATCCTGTAGAATAGGATCCAGGGAAGGTGTTGTTGTTGTTTTTTCCAGAAGATGACTTACCACAGCCTCCTTCAGGTGTGTTAGGACCCTGCCTTGCTGCAAAGAGGCATTAATCACTTCCCTTACCCACTCAGACAGCCCTCCTCTGGCCTCTCTAATAAGATGGAAGGGCAAAGGTCCAGAATACAAGTGGTGTCTCTCACCTCTCCAAGGATCCTGTCCACATCCTCGGACTGCATAAATTGAAAAGTATCCATCAATGCTGAACAAGCCAGAGCCATGGTTACATCGAAAGAAACTGTATCAACTCTGGCATCTAAGTCAGAGTGAATCCAAGCCATTTTATCTGCAAAATGGAGGGCAAATTCTTCTCAGTGAATGTCTTACATTCTCCTCTGGACCAGATTGCAAATGATCCCTGAACACTTAAAACAACTCAGCTGAATAGTTCTATGCAGCTTCTGTAGTTTTAGCCCAGAAGGCCTTTTTTTTTCTACCTTAATTTCTCCACCATAAGACTTCAGGTGGATCTTAGCCTGTTTTCAGTCGGATTCACTCTGTTTTCTGCCACTGTTGCTCTAGTCTCCATCTTGTTTGTTTCATTGCTGCCAGCTCCTTAACAAACCAGGGAGATGGTTTAGCTCCACTCCATGAGACAGGATGCTTAGGAATGATCGTGTCAACTGCCTTGGTCATTTCCCCATCCCAGAGATCAACCAGGGCTAGGACAGGATCTTGGATCAATTTTGATCCAAGGTATGAGAACTCTTTACCTATCTTGATTTCCTCATTCTCTAGGTTGAATTTGTGTAGGTCCTCTGTGGTAATTATTTTTGTTTTCTTTATGATCATCTGTAAGGCTGTCTCTGCACTTTCTTCTTCTTCCTTAGTAATTTGTCCAAGTCTTTGTGTCATCATTTAGGTGACATTATAAAGAGGTGCTATGTGGTTTGTGTGGCTTTGAGCATTAGTTATCACTTTATGTCATGTCAATTTTCCCATCAAGACAGGGTCCCAGAGACTTTTTTTTCATTGATCAATTGAATTTAATTGATACTTTCCCCAGTCCAATGTAGTTTTAAACCTTGCAGGAAGCCCTCACAAAGGACAGTGGCCAACTGATCTACTAATTAAAAAGGCAGTTCACCTATTTCTGAAGCAATACATGCCTTCTTTGATAACACTGTTCTTCTTTCTGAAAAATCTGCCATCATATTGTTATCAAACCTTCAGATAAAGTTCCAGTGCTTTGAACCCTCTCTAACAGTACAACTTATAGAATTCTTCGTATAATTAACTGCACTGTGGTTAAATACTATCTGTTAAGGCAGCATACCATGGTTTTAGCAGATATTGCCTTTGTTACTTCTTTTTAAATCTACAACTAAGATCTTTCACCCAAATGTTCTTAATTCCTGCTGTGTGAGAGAATATGAGAGACTTGGTGAAACTGAAACAATTACCATACTGGGGGATGTAATGGCATAACCAGTTGTCTCCCCACCATACAACAAGTTAACCTTATCTTAATGCATAATTTGTATTTTAATTCATTGTGTAATATTGAATGAGAAGTATTAATAGTAACCAAATTTTGGAAAGTGAAGGGAAAGCTACACTCAAAGTAATAATAAAGAACAAATCACCAGGAACAGATGGCATTCCAATAGAACTGCTACAATCCACAGAGACTGAACCAAGCTCAGTTAACTAAAATTTTCCAACAAACATGGAAAAGAAAGCAATGGCACAGAGACTGGAATTCATCAATATATATATTCTCATCCATAAAAAAGGAGATGCAAAAGACAGCAGTAATTACAGAACCATTGAACTAATTTCTCATGCAAGCAAAGTCATGGTCAAAATTCTGCAGCTAATACTCTTCTTATATATGAAACATGAAACCCCAGAAGTGCAAGCTGGATTCAAAAAGGAAGAAACACTAGAGATCTCATTGCAAACATATTGGATAATGGAGGGCACCAAGGAATTCCAGAAGAAAACCTGCATATGCTTTATTGACTACAGCAAAGCCTTTGATTGCATGGATCACAGAAAGCTATGGCTTGCACTAAGAGGAATGGGAGCATTACAACATCTTGCTCTGATGCATAACCTGTCCTCAGAGCAAGAGGCTGATGTCAGAACAGAATATGGAGAAACAGAATGGTTCCCAGTCAGCAAAAGGATCAGGCAAGCTGCATATTATCACCCTGTCTATTTAACCTGCATTCAGAAAACTTCATGTATAGAACAGGATTAGGGGCAAGAGAAGTGAAGCTAGGATGAAGGAACATTTATTTATTTGATTTTGATCCTGCCTTTCTACCCGAAGGGACCCAAGGCAGCTTACAAATAAAAATTCTAAAAACATATTGCAATAAAACAATTAAAAACATCAGCTAAAACAAAATAAAAACAATATAACATTAAAACCACAATATCCATCCCATATAAAACCTATGATTACACATTAAAAGCCTGCCTTACCAAAGATACACAGGTGACGCAATACTACTACCAGAAACAAGGAGCAGGAGCAATTACTTAAGAAAGTCACAGAGAAAAGTGCCAAGGCTGGATTATTGCTGAACATTAAAAAACAAAAACAAAAATAATGACCAGAGAACAGCTATAAGATGAGAAAATTGGAATGGTCAAAGAGATCCCATACCTTGTTCAAATATTCATCAAAATAGAGACTGCAGTCAAGAAATCAGAAGAAAACTAGAATTGGGAAAGACAGCTATGAAAGATCTGGACAAGATGATAAAGTATAAAGACATAACTGAACACTACAGTGAGGATCATCCAAGCCATTGTATTTCCCATCACCATGTATGGATGTGAGAACTGGACAGTGAAAAAGCCAATAGGAAGAAAACCAATTCATTTGAGATGTGATACTGGAAAAAAAGGTACTCAGAATACTGTGGGTGGCTATAAAGATGAACAAATGGGTTCTAGAATAGAGAAGGTTGGAACTCTCTCTGGATGTGAAGATAACTAAATTGAAGCTGTTGTACTTTGGCCTCATTATGAAGAAAAACCAATCATTAGAAATGGCAATGATGCTAGTAAAGGTTGAAGAAATTAGAAAGCGAGAAAGATCACAGCTCATATGGTTAGACTCAATCACTGAAGACACAGGAATGGGCCTTCAGGACCTGAGCAGAGAGGTTGAGGACAGGGGGACTTGGAGATGTCTCATCCACATAGTTTCTATGAGTTGATGTTAACTCGAGGGCAGTTAGCAACAACAATTTTGTGCCCACCTCCAATCTTTCCATTTCATTAACACAGCTTTTATAAATGGGTCACTGGGTGATCCTGGGCAAGCTACACACACTCTGCCTTAAAATGTAAACCTATTCTGAACAAACTTTGCCAAGAAAACCCGCATGATAGGTTTGCCTAGGTGTAGGTTCCCCATAAGATGTAAACAACTTGAAAGCACACAACAAAAACAATATATTTCATTAAAACTGAAATAGAAAATATACTTGGAACCAAATCCAGCTAATACAACTTATTTCTAAGTATAAGTGCATAGAAATGTAGCTGTAAATTCTGAACATGGGAGAGAAGCCTTGTGTGTTCAGTCATAAAAAATAAAGTCCCCAATATGAACCATCTTTACAACAACTCTCTTGCAACCTTCCAACCTAGTCAGCTTTGGATCTGGACTCTGGCATGAACTTTTAAGACATCTTGGTAGGTTAGTACTATTTACACTCAATACCTGTTTGGTTAGTGGGAATGCATGTTTCACAAATGCCCCCAGATTTCTTGAAATGTCCTATAAATTGTCAGTTACTTAAGGAGATACCCTTCAGCTATGATGAATTGCTTTTTTGACTTATTAACTGAGATGAAAATGCTCTTTTTATAACTAGTGCATTAATAAATGTAAATCAATTTAACAGAAGTCTAAATTGCTTCTACTAAGATGGCACTTGTGAATTATAAATAAATAAATAAATATCTAATGCCCTTTGAAAATGCTTCAGAAATGCAATGCAATGACTCATTCTGGTCCAGTAACCTCTGCCAGTTGCTGCAAGGTCAGCTGCTGTATGTATGATGATTTCTTTTTAAATGTTTGTTATTTCTCTATGAATTTTATTTTGACCATATTCTATAACATTGGTTCAATGAGACCTTCATGGATGATTGCCTATATCGCTATTTATTTTACTACTCTTACACCATGATACCTTTATTTTATTTTTTAAATAATCTCTTTCTCCCTCATTGCTGTTTTGCTCAACAATTCCCATTACTACTCCAAAGAAGAAACTAATCTACAGGGTATATACAGCTTCCCAGGGAGCCTTCAGACTTAGAGTTTTTATTGCTCATAGTAGAGTTAATCTACATTTTGTATTTCTATTTTTCAGGAAATTGAAGCAGCCGTGAAAGCCAAACAGCCAGATGTGGAAGGGATTTTGTCTAAAGGGCATCATTTATACAAGGAAAAACCAGCCACTCAACCAGTAACGGTAATGAAGCAACCTTAGTAATATCCATTACTGCATAATGGGTTATGCTTCCCCTGTTGTACACTTGTCCTTGATGTGATCTATTTGAAATCCATGAAAGAATTTGGAATCTTTCTGAGATATTACTCAGCTAAAACTATTTCTACATAATTTATTCATCTGACTTTGAGGTTCCTCCACCTCATCAAAAAGTTCATTTCAAAACAAGAGCTATACTTCAGCTATCTGACCACAGAGGACTGGAAATGCTACACTCATGTTCTTTGAATATTGTGTAAGGTGAAGTTCAGGGACGTGGACTAAGTGCCACACTCCTTTTCTTTCCCTATGTTTAATTCCTAACAAAACAAATTGAGTGGCATAGACTGCCTTGTCCTAAATTTGCTTCTGGATATATTGAAGAATAGTCCTTGGTGCATGCGACAACTGGGATTGAGAGGAAATGTTGCCACAGAAAATGATTCTTTCATCTGCCAATTTGTGGGTCATTATAGTGCTTGTTGTTGTTAACTGCCCTTGAGTTGATCCCAATTCATGGCGACCCTATGGATGAGACATTTCCATGACCCTCTGTCCTCTACTGCTCTGCTTAAATCCTGTACTTAACCAATTGGTAAATTGTTCTGAATTGTATTGCCAAGTGATAACAATCTTACAAATTTCCTTCTTCCCTGAATTTCCCATCTGATATAACTTATCGGCTTACGGAATGGTTACATGCAAACCATGGCATTTCTGTACTTTGCAAATAGTCATT
>JAIPUX010001232.1:89628205-89639066 GCA_020142125.1 Phrynosoma platyrhinos | reverse complement strand
CACCCTCAAGCTCCAACATGCCAGCTAAGCTATTCAAATTTTGGAGGACTAGAATCTGAAAATGGAAACCAATGTACAAATAATTTTCATGTGTTTTTGATCTGATGTTTAAAATGTAACGCTTTACAATGTGGTGTTGCTACATATGCAGTACCATCCTATGAAAGTTTACCCAGAAGTAAGGGACATTTTACTAAATAACCCTAATGTACATCAGCTAAGACCCACTGAAAACAATGAGACTTCTTTGAAATGAGGCATGTGTAGGGGTGTGCTATAAATGTATCAAAGGCATTATCAAAAAATACATTGATTGAATTACTTTTTTGCTCATGTCTTACCAAGTAATGATAATAATATATTGGCTGAATTACTAAAAAAAAAATTGGCTGCAGCTACCAGTTTCAGCACTGTGGAAGAATAAAGTCAAGTATCCCTATTTAAATGTGTGGCAAACTAGCACAGATTAATGGCCCCTATGTTAAACTTTTTCCTTGCTAATATAGCTACTATTTCTCTTGCTCTTTGAGATGTATCACAGCCTAGATCGATCTATCTATCTATCTATCTATCTATCTATCTATCTTCCTTCCTTCCTTCCTTCCTTCCTTCCTTTTTACTCTTGGTTGCATTGTGATTCAAAACATGTGTTTAGTGTAATAATTTAATCATAATGGATTATAAATGAATAATTATTTAATTTATAAAAATACCATTATTCATTTGAACTTTTGGGCCCCACTTTTAAAAATCAAAGCATAATCTAATGTAGAATATAATTTGGTCAGGGTATCACTCCACAGTGTGGGTGGGGATTATATGCTTGAACATTCAGCACACACAAAAAGATAGCATACTTGATGTTCTAACTTCATTCATCCCAAATATGCTGACTTTCTGGGTCCATGGAGATTTTGTCAAGGAGTAGTATCCAAACATTGCATCCATATTCTAAACTGTTTTTTTCCTCAGAGGACTCAGCTACTTAATTTTGTGGACATCTGAATAGATAACCAACCACTAGAATGTTTTTCTCTTTCTGTATTCTTACATATATGCAGTTGTCAGTTGTTGTAAAGGAGTTTGGTTCCAAACATAATGCAGAAATAATCCAGTCTGAGACTGCTTTAGCTGCCCTCGTTCAATGTTAGGGAATTCTGGGCACTGTAGTTTTGGGAGACATTTATTCTCTGTCAGAGAGCTCTGGTGCCACAGTAAACTACAGTTTCCACAATTCCCTAGCACTGAGCTAAGGCAGTTAAAGCGGTCTCAAAGTGGATATTTCTGCAGTGTGTTTTGGAACCTTGATGGGACAAAAGACAAAACTATATTTGCCATTTTTTTTTATACCAGTGGACTGTTCCACATTTGATTACAGCAGCAGGAACAGAAGAAGCAGCTATTTTCTAAGAATTTTTATGTGTTTGTCTGGGGATTTTTGTTTGCTTGTTTTTTGTTTTTGATTAGCTGTTTTCTTCATCTAAAACACTTCCCCAGCTGCTGTTAGCTCCCTGAATACAGTAATGTAAGTAGTTCTGTTTTGCACCTTGGGGAAAAATACCTGCTTAAAGGAAATATATATCAAATGTAGGCAATGTCTTCAAACATATAACATGAACGTATTTAGGAAATAAGAAGGAAAGGATTGAAATAATTACTAGATCTGAATATAGAACCCAAAATACTCAGTATCTTATAGTATTTCTGCCTTATGGTATTTACAAGTTAGTTGAAGATAACTTACGTCCAAGTTATCTACAGATCAAGAGTAGAAGTGTTGAGTGAAGACATTTATTTTAGGATTGGTAGAATTCAAAAATATAGCTGTGTTAGTCTGTAAAATCAGTACAAAGAGAACTTGTAGCACCTTTGAGACTAACTGAAAGAAAAAAATTGGCAGCGTGAACTTTCATAGACTTCTGTCTACTTCTTCAGATGTATTTGGTGGAGTGGAGGCCAGGAATAGACATATGTATGTGAGGATGTCAATTCAAATTACAAATCCTTCATTTATGGAAATGAAGTGGCAGGTCCAGTCTTAATTATGGTCCTTAGTGCACAAAGACATAGGAAACTGTCATGATCAAAATGAAAATATTTCCCTATCTTCTATTTTTCCCCTTGCAGTTCTAACCAAAGCACTCCCAAAATACTCAATAATCACATAAATTGTACATCTAGAACTGTAAAGTAGCTTGACTTAGATTCTCTAAGTTATAGAACTAAAAAGCAGTTTATGTAAGATCCTCTAAATTTCAGTTCAAATCAGGGTAGTTTTGTCTGTCCACATACTATTTGCCAGGCACCAATTTTAGTTGGAATAGCACAGTGGGTTCAGAGATTTAGGTTGGATTAGATACTGCATTAGTAAAATGTGTCTGGTCTTAATAGGAAGGCAAAGTATAACAGATCAGAATTCTATTGTCAGAATTTGGAAGAAATATAGACATAGGGCCTTTGCAGGCTGTCAGAAATAGTGCAAATTGAGTCCACTTTAACTGTCCTAGCTCAGTGCTGGGGAATCATGGGAATTGTATTTTTTTCTGGGACATTGAGCCTTCTCTGTCAGAGAGCTCTGGTGCCACAATAAACTACAGTTCCCATGATTCCCTAGCACTGAGTCAGGGCAGTTAAAATGGACTCAATTTGCACTATTTCTGGCAGTCTGCAAAGGCCCATAGTATGGGAGCTTTGACTTCTATAATAAATAATAACCATTTTGGCTGAATGAAAGAGTTACTTGATTGCTCTGTTTGGATAGGAAGAAATATATCAGTTTGTAGAGATTTTGAATCTAGAGTTGCCATAGCTTCATTTGTCTACTTGAGCAAATATCTATTCTGCCAACTATTACAGGTGGGAGGTTTGATACAAAATATGATTAGTACTACTGGTACCATTAAAACTCTCTTATTTTGTACAGATAAATTAATCAGGTAGTCAGATAGGTCTATCATCAAAGATGTATAAAATATAGATCGATATCAGATCTAGTGAAATGTTAGTGGAGGGGGGCAGCAATGGGAACAAATATTTATTATAACAATACTAGTTACACTTTTACAGTATCAATGTACATAGGGCCAATATATGTTGGGATTCATACCAACATAATATTGGAATAGTGAATATAAAGTCAAGAGGGAGAAAAATTAATGTATGCAGCATTATTCCCCCATTAGATTATATGAATCAATGTTTGTCATGCCATCGAATGTGAGGGACCAACATTTTCCCCCCTAAGTGCCAGGAAGCAGTACTTTATTTGAATCCATTTGCTGCAACTGTTTCTGTCTTTGCTTAAAACACTCTCCAACTGACATATGGTGACATGTGCTAACATTTTATTATTTAGTTATTTATTGAACTTATACTCTGCCTTTCTCCTGAGATGGAAACCAAAGAGAATTATATTTTTTAAAATCCTGTTGTACAAAAGTTTTAAAATAATTAAATGCTGGTATTATTAAAACTGTGTTTAAAACAATTGAAACATATTTAAAATGTAAATTACTAATAAAAATAAAATATAATATAGCACACCACTTCACACATGCAACTGCTAATAGAATTCATATCCTAATGCCTTCCTAAACAAAAAAGATTTCACCTTCTGGTATAATGAGAACAGGGAGAAGGCCACTTCCATGAAAAGGTGTTCCATATCCTCGAAACAGCCACATAAAAGGCCATTTTCCATTCCTCACTATAAGCACTGGTGAAAGTTGTGGGACTGAGAGAAAGCTGTCCCCTAATATTACCTTTATGTTGTTGTAAACATCTTATTTTATGAAGCTTACCCTTTTGTATATTTGTTCTATTTGGTTTTATGTTTAATAAAAATAAAAATTAAAAACAAGAATATATTCCATACACAAAAAGGCAGTATGGTCTTTGAGATTTCAGCTGAGAAAAAGTTTGGGAAACATGAGGAAATTATTAGGCTGAACAGTATAGTATGGCTCCAAAACCATACTTCTTATCTTTGCAAAACCTTGCTTTAGTAAATGTAAATATTCTGGATAATTATGCAGATAGTCAATTTCCAATAATATAGTACAGTAGATCACTGGTATCCACTGGGGTTTGTTTCCAGGACCCTTGTGGATGCCAAAATTCATAAATGCTCAAGTCTCATTATGTACAATGGCATTGGAAAATGATGTCTCTTATATGATATCGCAAAATCAAGATTTGCTTTTTGGAATATTTAAAAATACTTTCAAGCTGCAAATGGTTGAACCCATGAATATGAAATCTGTGGATATGGAGGGCTCACTGTATGTTCTTTGGAATGAGTTTGACATTTGTTATGTGAAATTGCATAGTAGAAAATGATTTTCTCCTTTGACAATAATTTATGAGCATCCTATATAATGTGTCAATGCAGAATATTATAAATTACAGCAGTTTGTGAGGTATTGGAAACATTGTTTCCTACTGTGTCTTATTTTTTTAAAAAAAATAACATGCTTCTGTTTAATTAATTAACCACACTGCAGAGCTAATTTTTTGCTTCAGTAATTGTTGTACAGATAGCAAAAGAACATTGCACACAGGATGTCATTGAAGTAGAATTGCTTCCTTGAAATTTCAAATTCACACATTCAGATTGCTTTGGGGCTTTCACAAATAACATTGTATTGCTTACAGTGCAGCTGCTTTTCCCACATAAAGTCATTCATCCTGATTTAGTTTAAATTCTAGGAAAAAATAATAATCTTGATGATCCAGAAGAGATAATCACAACAGCTGCAAAGACAAATAATGAATATTATATTTCACAAATGTGATTTCCATATATATAAAAATATATTTGAAGGTATAAATTTTCAATACAAACTGGATTTGAGCTGAAATGATGGAGAAATATTTTTTGTAACTATGTTATGCAGTGGTCCCACTTTCAGCAGTATTTGAGCTTTCTCCAAAGTAGACAATAGTGTCTTTATATTCAGATGGGGGGCAGTGTTGAGTCTGGAAACATTGCTCTCACTCAGCTGTATAATGTAATTTGACTGCCAGATCTGAGGGGCTGTGTAGTATCAGGAAGTCTTTGTGTTCCCTAGATCATTCCCAAGAACATCTTGTTTTAAAAATGATGCATGGAAACAATGCCTTCAAGCAGACAGGTACTAAGGAAGACAAATAATTGAGGTTCATGAAATAATTCATCCAAAGTGAAATGTTCATCCTGTAAAAATGAAACAGGTAAAGGTGAAGAAAGAAATGATCAATTGGAGCATGTCCAAAACAAGGTAGCTGAGATGGTGAAGAACCTTATGATGAAAGACCAAGGGCAATGGGAATGTTTCATATGGGCATGAGATAATTAAGTAGTGCATGTGACAGTCTTCAAATATTTATATGACTACTACATTGATGATAGAGAAAAAACTGTTTTGTATTGCATCAGAAAGTAGATATTTATGGTTATGAACTGTATTTGTTTGTTATGAGTTTTAAAGTATTGTCTGGATAGTTGTCTATGGGATTGTCCACATGGGCCAAATGCCTTGGGTTTCTCGCATCATCTAGTTTAGATGACAAGGGCAAAAATCCCATGGTGGGATCAGGCCTGACTCCATCAGTACAGATGTGGATTCGGCCCCTGACCCCTGGCCTGAAGGTAAAGATAGCCCTGGTTTTGCATTAAGTTTCTAAAAAAACAAAACAAAACAAAAAACTCCATGACAAAACCAGGGTGTTCTGACAGCTTCCCCTTCCCTCCGAGCTCCTTACCTTGCCTCCATGCAAACCCTCTGATGCGGTCCCCCAGTTGCCCCATCTGATGCAGAAATAGGGTGCCTGGTCATGTGGTTGCAGCCAGGCACCACATTTCCATGTCAGATGGGGTGACAGGGGGACATCTCAGATGATTCGCATGGCAGCAAGGTGAGGTCCTGGGTTGGTGTGAAGATGGGTGTATGAACACCTGCCTGTCCTCACCTGACCCAGGGACTGACATGAGTGAGCACCAGTGTGGAGAGAAGGCAGAACTTCACCAGCCCTAGCAACAGCCAGTAGAAAGTGAGCTGGTGGCAGCCAATCAAAATGAAGGCTGGAGATCAAAAATAGTTGGTTGGTGACTGTTGGAATCAGATAGGGTTAGGTTTAGAGTTGTGAGGGACAGTTACAATGAGGGTTCCAGAGAGGGACAGTTATTGTGAGGTTTCTAGATAGAAACTGGGTGTTAAAGTCCAGAAATGAGGGACTTAATACCTGTGAAGAACTCCAAGTGAGGGAGTAATAGTGAAGAGATATCCTGAAGGATATAGATAGCCCTAGTGCCAGGTTTATTAATTAAGTTCAAGGAAAGTAATCCAGAAGAAGGACTGTGTGAGGGTCCTGGGTAACAGTAACTCTTATTCTCTGAGGAGAGTGGTGTACAGGAAACTGTCATTGTAACAAAGTTGAAATTAAGAAAGTAAAGCTCTCAAGTGAAACAAGTAACACAAATACACAACGTAACAAATATTCACTTATAACTAAATATCTTTATCTGATCAGTTGATCGTAAATAAAATTTGAAACGTTTTGAAACTAAATATCTATTGTTTGAAACATCTTCTAAATCAGGGACCGGCAACCTACGGCCCGTGGGCCGGTTCTGGCCCAGGTCCCCACATTTACTGGCCCAGGTGAACCCCTGCCACCACCGCCACTGCCACCGCCACGCATTTTGATCGCTGTGTGGCCGTGCGCACTGTGACCGCCATTTTGATTTCCAAAATGACAGCTGTGACGCATTTGCGCATGCGCAGGAGTACTGCGCATGCACAAACAAGTCACAGCCGCCATTTTGGAAATATGTGTCATGACCACCATTTTGGAAATTAAAATGGTGGCCGCAACATGTGTGGAGGCGGCAGCGGCAGCGTGGGCGGCGGCGGCGATGGCAGCGCGCGTGCCACCATTCCCCCCCTCGGCCTGGTGGAAGGGACAATTTCAGGGGACCGCCCCCCCGTGCAAAAAGGTTGCATTCCCCTGTTCTAAATAAAGTTCTGCTATTGTTTTAGTAAAAGCTTGTCTGCAGCTTGATCGAATATCTACACTACTAACAGTCAAAAGTATTTTACAGCATAGTTAAAAAACACCTCTGGCATTATACAGAAATGAAGCAGTTTCACAAATAGATTGGAAGTTACAAGAAAAGTAAAGTGACTTAGGTGAGGTAAAGAATAAGAAAGAGCATCACAACCAGGAGCAGGATAGCACAGACTCAGCCCATGCTATCCTGCTCCATCTGCTCAGACCCTAGGAGAAGCACTATAGGATTCCTGCGTCAGAAGGGAGTTGGGCTAAATACCTTTGTGGTCCTTTACAACTCTTGATTTCTCAACTCATATGGTTCCTGACAAACACCAAATCATGTGAACTACACATTACCAAATGAAATATATTATGAATTTTCTAGTGTTTGGTTTCATTGGCATAGTTACTACTTCAGAGAGTAAGACATATTAGAAACAACAGTGCTATAGATTTTCTTATCCTAATTCTTTAGTAAAAAAAATATATATATATAACTTGTCTTTCTGTTTCAGAGAAAATTAGAAGATTTAAATACTGACTGGAAAGCAGTAAGCCATTTAATACAAGTGTTAAAAGTAAAGCCAGTCTCTGGGCTCCCAGAAATAGCATCTTCTTCTGTTGGTAAGTACTTCAGTGTTTCAGTAATCTTCAGAGTTAATAGGTTAATGTTAAAATGAAGGGATATTTTCTATCATATTGAAGAAAAGGAAGAGGAGGATATAAGCCATAAAAAGAATTTTGACAGCTGAGGACATATCTACATTACAAAAATACATGGTTTGAGCATGGCTGAAGACATATCTACATTACAAAAATATATGGTTTGATATAGTTCAGCGGTCATGGCTTCCTGCAAACAGTTTTTGCAATTATAGTTTGATGGAAAAAATGTCAAATAGCCTTACACCTCTTGGAAAACAGAATGACCATTAAATTAGTTGTACTTAGTTAGAAGTGCTGATATATTCTGTGACAAATCAATGGAATATTTACTTCTTGTATTCCATGCAGTGCTAACCTTCAGGGATTGTGCTCAATAAGAGAAAAAAATCTAAATGAAAGAAATAGTGATTTCATGCTATATATGTAGAAGATGAAAGTGGAAGATTATATTGCAAGTTAATTTTTCACTCAGTATGATGCTGTAATTCATCATGGACTGATTTTCTGTTCCAGTTATGCTATATTATTCACTGACATCTTTTTATGGGGGCAGGGCATTTTGTTTAGAGGCATTGTATCGTCATGCTATAATACATTTTGCAGCTTGAGGTACTATTTTTGCAATCTAAACTTTATTTATGTCTGAGCTGATATGTTTTACTGTGGCAACAAGTAGGTGTATCTGACATCTAATCTACTTATCTGAGAGAACATGTGATGGAGTTGGCCTTAATACTGTACAGTGGGCACTTAGTAACCACTGGGGTTTGGTTCTATGACTCCCTGTGTATTTCCATTAAATACAATGGCTTAGCAAAATGGTGCTCTTTATATAAAATGACAACATTTGCTTTTTAGAATTTATATATTTTTGAAATATTTTCAAGCTGTGGATGATTGAATTGGTGGATAAAGAATCCATGCGTATAGAGGGCCAATTGTATATGGCAGCACATTTCTTTTTTCCTGAAACAAGGAAAAATATGAAATAAAGTATGTTTTGATGACATACTTTAAATATATTTAAGTAAAATTAGAATCTTAGACCTCTACATAAGGCTGTGTTGTGCGTGGTCAGCCTGGTGGATAACTCAACATATGAGGCAATATGTGATAAATTAACCAAACTCATATTTTTTGGAGATATACACAGTAGTTTAAAGTAAATGCCTAGCTATTGTACCACCTGACCACATGAAACTACTCTAAAATGTCTCACACATTTGTTTATTGTTTAATTGCTTCAAGCCACTGGCAACCTATCCAGGTCCAAGGCTTGCTCACACATAACATCTCTGTTCTAGCAGATTGATTCAGGTGACCGGGAAGTCTAGAAACAAGCTGAGCAGTCCCTCCAAGTCCTTTTTTTCTATATAGGCAAGAGTGAGGTCTTTTCACTTGCCTAGTTATTTCCTCCTAGCTGAAAAGCCAAAATGTTTTATTTTTCTTGGAGAAGTAATGAAGGCTGCTGAATCAAGCAGGATTCCAGAGTAAACAAGTGAGGTGGCTAGACGCTTTGTCTTGTTTTGCCCTAAGGGAACACCAGGACCATGTGCCAAATATCTACAAGTAGTACTTGTAGTTAGCTTACTTTGAAGCATCTGCAAACTGAAATCATTCCCCAATAATGGGAAATATTGGTACACCTAACCCCTTCCTTGGAAGCTCATTGCAAGAGGGTGCTAAATGTGTTGAAAATGGTATGTTATCAAACACCATAGTAATTAAATTTTAAGCCCTAGAAGTCCCGTGGACCATAAATGAGGCAAAAATGAAGAAAATTCATCAGTATATAACAGCAAAACTCTTGAAAGAAATTAGTTTCTGGAATTTCAAACTATATGGCATGTAGATTGCTCAAATATAATCCAGTGCATAACTCAAATCAAATTACAGAGGGTGAGGTTAGCCTACCGCTATGATATTTGCTTAGGAAATTTGACTGTAATGGAACAATGCTAATATTTCAGACTCTGACAACCAAAGTAATCAAAATCCTTAGGGAGAGATGTGGTAATTCAATGGGAAGACAAGTTTCTTGACACATGAAACTTGTTTAATAAATATCATTAAGAAAAGAATTGAATTTAGTTATTTGATTTGAAGAATTTTCAAGGTCAAGACCTAGTTTCAATGCAAGTTTTATTTTCAATACAGTTGACATCAGACAAAAGTTGAAAAAACAAACTCACCTAGTAAAAAGACAAAGAGTTCAGACAAATGGCTACTCTTTTGGAATCCATGTAATAAAGCTTTCAGATTCAATTTACTCTCTGCGTATAGCTTGAAGAATCTCTGGAGGTCATTCACAGCATGTGCTCCAACACCAACAGGGAAAAATAATGAAAAGAGCTTGGATTTTAAAAAAAACTGACACTGTACTTTCAAAACTGCTTGAGTAAAAATATAATAAGCTAGTTTATGGAATAAATTCTTTGTGTTTTATGAATTTTTCTATCTTGATCTTTGACTATAGAGTACAGATTTTTTTGACAACACCCACTTAATGAATAAACATAAAAATAAAATATGTGAACCAGACTTAAACCAACAAAAATAGATCACTGCTTCATATTTAACTTGTTGCAAGGCTCTCCAAAGAGTTTTGATTATTTTTTACAATCCATATACATTATTATGGTTTATATGAAGATTTTTTCCTACTGTCAGCAAATCTGTGTGAAGATCTCAGTATCTATAGAACCAATCTAGAAACAGTTGCAGCAAAGACTGCCCCCCCCCCCAAAAAATAGGAATAAATATTCACACTCATTTAATTTGCAATACAGATGGGAATTTTCTTTTCTTACTACCCAGTACAGTAGTGAGATGTTCAGCTTTATTCATTGTTCGGGTTTTACTTTATTTTACTTTATTTTTGTGAAAATTGGAGGAAGGAACATCAACAATTTAAGATATGCAGATGACATCCAACTACAAACAGAAATTAGCAAAGACTTGGAATGACTGATGAAGAATATCAAGGAAGAAAGTGCAGATTTGTGGTTCAACACTACGAAAACCAAAATAATTGGAATAATCTAAGATGTGCAGATGACTCCAATAATAGCAGAAAACATCAAAAACTGGAAACAGTTACTAAAGAAAGTCAAACATATCATATCACCTCTCAGCCTTCTCTTCTCCAGGCTAAACATCCCCA
>JAIPUX010001232.1:89575570-89611216 GCA_020142125.1 Phrynosoma platyrhinos | reverse complement strand
TATCTGGTGTGGGGGGGGTGGGGGGTGGGCAAACTGCCTTGCCCTCCCTCCAGCCAGCCTCCCTCCCAGCCAGTTGCTGGAGTGGGTGCACTGCAGCCTCCAGAGAGCTCATTCAGGGTCTGATGTGGCTGCTGTCTGAGCAGCTATGTCATACCCCAAAGGCAGTCCTCCTTGGGAAGACCTTCCAGGTTTGGTACACTGAACCTTGAAGTTTGGTACACTGACTCTTGAAGGCACTGCTGTCCCAACAGCTGTGATCTCTGGAGGGTCCATTTAAGGTCCAGTGTGGCTGCTGGGAGAATGGGAAAACACCCTTTATCACTCACCCAGTAGCTGGACCAGTCACTCTCGGTGTACTGCCCACCAGGTGACACCCCCCTCTAGAGTGTCTGTAGTCCACGCACCCACCCCCCTAATGACACCATTTCCTTCTAACTCACATTTGACAGTCCTGCGAGCTACTTTTCAAAGAATCTCATGATCACACAGGGAACTCCCTATCCTGAGTCACACAGTTGTTCCATAAGTTTAGCTCTTATGGGCAGCAATTGCTTTCCAGGATAATAGACATGATTCTATTTTAGTCCTATCTGAATATTTTTGGTATTTTCTGATCAAGTATTCTCAAGGCCCAACACAGATTCACTTCAAAATTATGACTGGGTGTGTTCGAGATGATTTGGAGGCAGCAACAAGAACCAAACAAAAATCACTGCCTTTCCTTTAAAACTGACTCTTTTAAATTGCCAGGGATTGTAGCTGTGACCCCATACACCCAGAGCTAAATATAATTAAATATGCTGGTTTTCAATGTACATTGTCTTGATTATGGCATCTTGATAAAAGAGAGAGAAAATGTTTCAGTACGTACATATTGTCTATGATGTGTTCTTCTGCGGTATTGTATTGTTATGTAGGGGTGAACCAGATGGGACACGGGGCAAAAGGAGTAGCCAGCAGCCACTCCGTCCCTGATTGCTCTGGGGCCACGGCGACCAGATGCTGCAGTCCCAAATGGGCCGCTAGAAGGAGCAGCTTTTTGCTACCCGTTTTCTGGCCAGCTTTGGACTGCCTTAGGTGGCATAGGAGGAGCTTCCAGGTGGTTTGTGGGGGGTGGGTTGCATCATTTAAATACAATGTCCCCAAAGTGCTCAGAAGGCTCTTTATTTGGCTTTTGTGTTTCAGGCCATAGACAGCAAAGATAAGTGAGAATTTATCAGTTCTGTTTTTTGTGAGCTCTCATTAGCAGTGCCTCATTACCTCAGGTAGATTTCTTTCATATGATATGCTCTCTAAACCCCTCACCTAGAGATACTGGACCTGAGGCCTTATACATGTGATCTAGCTTTGAGCTATGTCTAAAATCACTTAATGTTTAACATATTTTAATTGCTCTGTCATGCCCAACCTCATGGTAGTACAGCAAAAGGATGACTATATTCTAGACTTTTGGTGTAAGTTCATGTGTATAATTAAACTTCAAGTGACTTTGCATTAGCAATACTGGTACAGGTTGAGTGTTCCTTATGTGGAATTCTAAAATCCAAAATACTTAAAAATCTAAAATTGTAATGGATGGCTGAGATAGGAACACCTTTACTTTCTGATGGTTTAAAGTACACAAACTTGGTACATGCACAAAAGTGTTATAAATATTATGTATATAATTACCTTCAGGCATGTGTATAAGGGGTGTATGAAACAAATGAATTTCATGTTTAGACTTGGGTTCCTCCTCCAAGATTCCTCATTATGTATATGCAAATACTCCAAAATTAAAAACAAATAATCTGAAATCCAAAATACTTCTGATCCCAAGCCTTTCATATAAGAGAGACTCAACCCGTAGTGGAAAGTAGTTACTCTTCAGATAATTCAATCTAGCATAAAATGGGATGGCATTCTGCTATTGAGTGTATCTTTTGGTTGTTGCAGAGGGAGAAATTCAACACCTGCCTAATTCCGTCAAAAAGTACCTATCTTTCCTAGGTAATGGCATTTAGTTGTTGGTGAAGAGTATGTTTGGGGGGAGTGGGAGGATGGGGGAGGATGGAAGGGATGGGATAGCATCCAGCTATGTCCCTGTAGCTGAACACACAATGACAACACTATTTTCCAGGATCTCCAGAAGACTTTTAAGAGGTCCCAGAGGATGCCTTTGTCATTGTGCATCCAACTATTGGGACATAACTGGATGTCACTCTGCTGCCATCACACTCTTTACCAGCCACTAAATTGCCATTTTGGGGACTCCTTTCAAAAGACAGGTCAGTCCTGCTGGAGATGAGAAGGGTGATGTGTCATAGGGCCTAAGCAGACTGCCAGAAATAGTGCACATTAAATTGAGGCACTGCCCTGGCTCAGTGCTAGGGAGTCATGGGAACTGTAATTTATTGTGGCACCAGAGCTCTCTGACAGAGGAGGCTCAATGTCTCAGAAAAAAATACAATTCACATGACTCCCTAGCACTGAGCCAGGGCAGTGCCTCAATTTAATGTGCACTATTTCTGGCAGTCTGCTTAGGCCCATAGTTTCTTCCAAGTGGAACTTTACTCTCCATCTTGGAATCTTGGATTTTGATCATGTTGTGATCCTTTTTAGTTGGCATACTAAATCTATGAAAATTTAATGATAGAATGGATAGAGTATAAAAGGCTCCACAAATTGTTTGAGGGTATAAACAGTTTGAAAATCTGCAGCCTTGAATTCAGATTATTTTGGGATGATGAGTGCAACATTGTTTGAAATTTTCAAAAAATCCCTGTCATTTGATGTGTAACTTCAATTGAAAAATCTCATTCCAAACATGTAATATTGTTGTCTGACTCACTAGATGTATTGACAGTTGGCATGGGGGGGAGTAGTAGGAATAGTGCTTTATTAATATCTATATAAATATGTATCAGGGATGTAAAATAGCAAAAACAACCCCCAAAACCTTGATTTCTGTTGTTGATACTGTCATTGCAAAAGGAATCTCTAAAATAATTATCATTTTAATTGTGTCACTTAGTGGAATGTTTTATCTTCGTCTCTTTATGCAATAATTCCACAGCATTTTCCTCTCTTTCAGTAACTTCTCCTGACCAGACTGTTACTTTGGTTACACAAACTCTGGTAACCAAGGAAACCACCATCTCCAAACAAGAAATGCCATCATCTTTGCTTCTGGAGGTGCCAGCCCTGGCTGAATTCAATAAGGCATGGGCAGACCTCACTGACTGGCTTTCTCTATTGGACCGAGTGATAAAATCCCAAATAGTTACTGTGGGTGATCTTGACGAAATCAATGACATGATCATCAAACAAAAGGTATGTGAATTATGTAGATACTTATTTTTCTTCATAACAACAGAAATAGATATTACAAATACAGTGTTAATAGAAAACATACAAAATATTTTATCAAATCTATTGTACATATGTTCTTTGGGAAAGTGATTTCACATAGGAATCTCATATTATACCATTGATAATATTTGTGCACTTCCTCACTTGTTTAAAAGTATAATAATTGCTCTCTTTTTAGAGAAATAAAGGGAAAGAAGGAAACAAACAATGAGGTCACCCTACATATTGTCTAAGCCAATTACTCTGGAATTTAGATGCCAAGATAGGACATTTTCAAAAGGCAGTAAATAGGTTAAATAGTACATGATGCAAGCAGAATAAGCAAACATTTTACCTTTTTATGCTGGAATATTTCTCTAAGAACTTTCTGAGAGGCTTGTATCCTGCTGTCATCCTATTATAAAAAGCTGCTCAATCTCCTTAAAGAAAAGAGTGTCTCATTAATGCAAGTGTTTTGTCAGCAAACTGTTTAAGTGCTACTTATCTTTGAAAACACACAAAAATATGGAAATCTATATGCATGGACAAAATCAAAACTTTAACTTCAGCAACTCTGGTGCAATAAAATTAATTTGTTTATTATATAGCTTGAAAGTAATTACCTGCCTACCAGATTTAACAATGTTCACTATAAATGATCCAGCTTGCATGAGCAAAACTTTTAAGTGCTCTGCTTCCATTCCAATTATCCTTTGTGGATTGAATTGAGCTTTTCTTTGATATACAACATGGTTGAAGACTTCTACTAGTGCAAAGTCTAATTTATCCAGTATAAAACACATTAAACAGTTGTATATCTTTTAATTGTATATGTAACAACCACACAGTAGGTGCATAAAAACCATAAAATATTTTAATTTAAGTAGACTTTACCTGAATGAAAATTATGACTATTTAAAATTGGTCCATGGGTAAGCATCTCACAAATTAGACTCCATAAATGCAACAGTGGTTGTTGTTAAGAATTGGCATCCCACTTCTTTTAAGTGCCACAATGCAAATATTAACCTACATCTAGGAAAATGGGCCATTTTAGTCCCCCCCAAAACATGTTTCGTTCCATAATTCACACAGAACTAGACCTATAAGGCAGGCATTTATAACTCAGGCTGCATCTGCACTGGGGAAATAACGTGGTTTGATAGCAGTTTAACTGCCATGGCTCTACGAGATGCAATTCTGGAAATGGTCGTTTGTTGTGGCACCAGAGCTCTGCCATAGTCCCTTGAAAAGTTGTAAACAGTGTTGCTGAATTTAAGTTGTCTCCTATGTATAATATTTTAAAGAGACTAAGGGCCTTTGCAGACTGCCAGAAATAGTGCACATTAAATTGAGGCACTGCCCTGGCTCAGTGCTAGGGAGTCATGGGGATTATATTTTTTTCTGAGACATTGAGCCTTCTCTGTCAGAGAGCTCTGGTGCCACAATAAATTACAGTTCCCATGATTCCCTAGCACTGAGCCAGGGCAGTGCCTCAATTTAATGTGCACTATTTCTGGCAGTCTGCAAGGGCCCTAAACCTAACTAGAAATATATTAGTTACACTTTTTGCAAGGATGGACAACCACTACTCAAAACAAATGTTCCACTTCATGTGGGCATGTGATTTCTGCCTATTTGTATTTCATTGTTGTTGTGGAATATGCTTGATTTTATGCCAACAAATATAGTGTGAACATGAGACATTTTTATATCCCACAATATATTGGAATTCTGCAATCAGATTAAGACACTCAGTTTATTAAAATCCTGCATGAGTGATAAATATTTTCTAAATATGCAAATGTTTTCTAAAATTCCCCCAAGTATGGGCAAGTAAGCCATCCTGTCCTCCATCACAAGATGTGACATTATGGCAGTAAAAAAGAAATTGTGACATGTGGTCAGTGGATAAAACAATACAATAATAAAATCAATGTGTGGTTATACTGTATATGTTATACTGCCACTCAAATAGCATAAAAGGCAAGCTTTTAGGTCCTTCAGGATTCTGGTCTGAAACAAGTTAAGATGGAAAAACTTTCTAACAGCTGGTGCACATCATATTCATCTCTGGCTAAGGTCCAAAGAGAGAAGAAACAGATAAAAAGAAGGCTAATCAAACACAGAGAGAGACACAGACATGTATATGTATATTATATATTCATTTATAAGCCATCCTGCATTTTATCATAGAAAGGTGAGACATAAATGGTCAGATAAATAAATAAAGGGAGGAAGGGAGTACAGAAGCCCACAATAGCTTCAATCATAAAAAAAAAAATTGGCAGTGTTTGCATTGACTGAAAAAGTTTTCTTCAGTAGAAGAGTAAGAATATCAGTATATCTCAAACATAGCAAGTATTGCATATGTTATTTATAAGAATGATGTGTAATATATTTAAAATTTTCTTCTTGTTGGTAACAATGTTTTAGAGCAATAAGTCAAAGCGTTGGTGGGAAATCTATCCACATACCTCCAACACACATCTAGACACACCCAAGTGTTATTTACCCATTCCCTTCATATGATGTAAGAATGAAGAATGTTCTCCATTGTTGGCTTTCCATCTTACCTGCTGAAAACTTCTTCTTTTGGATTTTTTCCTAGTAGTTTTGACTTTGATTGGCAGCGTTTAATGATTCTTCAGACTTTCTTTCCAGCTGACAGTTATTTCATTATCCCTTTAGCCATTTCCTTCAGTTGGACTTCCAATTTTGCTTTGTGGTTTCTGTAAGTAGTGTATTGCCCTCTGAACCCTCTTTTAAAAAGTACATCTCCTGTGGTGGGAAGATTGTATGAACTGATGGTCATTCTAAATGCCTATTCAGCTTGTATGAAGGGCATAAAGTGAAGGCCTGTTCACTTTGTCTGAGCTTCATTAACAAGGATACAGAAATAGCCCCTTCTGAAACTGGTGATTGATGGGAAACCAAGTCAGCTCTGAGTACTAATGTCTTTGGCTTCAGATTCCATCACTTTAACTTCCAGCACAATTCTGACAACTCCAGGCTGGAGCACAAGCAGTATCCCAGGATATTTTCCCAGCTTTACTTATATCCTGTTTGGATTACTGTGATGAATTCAATGTGAGGTTGCTTCTGAAGATTGTTAGGAAACCTCAGTTGATACAAAGAACTGCAGCCAGAATGTTAACTGGGGCTGATTGCAGGAATCATACAACTCTTTGCTACATAACTACATTAGTTACCAGTTTGTCTGGGGACAAAAGAGTACAGGTTATAACTGCTAATGCCCTGTATGGTTTAGATCAAGGTTATATAGTCGGCTGTATCTCCTGATAGAAGACTAACTAGTACCTGAGATCCTGAAGAAAGCGCATTTTCTGTTTCTCACAACGTCCGCAGTTATGTCTGGTGAGGTCACAAAACAGGGACTTATTGACAGTACTCATGAGCCATGGGACTTCCTTCCTTGCTGTTCTATCAGCAGGGACTTTTTAAAATTTCAAGTATTTTGAAAACTGAATGTTATTGGGGGGTTTTAAGCGATTATAAGATTGTGCTTATTTTAAACAGCATCACCACCGTATATTACTCAAACAAACAAGGAGCCCAGTGACCATTGCCACATATCACTCTTTAACTATAAGACTGATGCATCAGCAACAATCATGTCATAGCTATACTCATGGCAACAATTTGATGTTTTAGGTTTCTACCTGATCTCCTTAGTCATTGTCCAACCCTAAAACCACTACATCATGTGGCTCTCTGGATGCTTTTTACCAGACCTTAAAAGAAAGTGCTAAAACAAAAATAAAATTCTCCAGGTAATAAAGAAGGTCTCATTGCAAAACAATATTCTGGGGAGATTCAGATAAAGGATTTTTTTTTATACACAGAGCAAGAAGTTTTGCATCCTTCACCTTGCTTGAATTTCAGTGGGTAAAAAAGTGATTTCTGCATATTTTATTGGGAACAATTTTTTGTTGGATTAGAAATAAATTTGATAGGAATCAATAAAACTGGAGGAAGATTACCATATTTTAACAGTTTTTTTAACAGAGGAAGAAGTTTACTTTTGATGTTCCTCATTGGCAAAGCACCTCTGTAGTATATGCTATTTGTTAATTTTCTTTCCATTCCAGAATTATGAAAAAGTAATTGAACAGGTTGTTTTCCATGGAGTGTACAAAGCAGCAAGCCATAGACCAATTGTAATCATAGAATACAAAATTAAATGGGTTTTTTTGTTTGTTTTCTAAGATGTTGAAGTTGAATGAGGAATATTAACTAAAAGAAATATTCCTGAGAAGGCACAGTAATCAGAAAATATGAAAACTTGGCACTTTTTAATGAAGCTGATTTTGCAGAGAAAGTTCCTTCATGTGCAGAATAATTATAATTTTGCCCTAAAAAGAAATAAAAAACACAATATAAGGTGTCCTGTTAGTAGCATTTGTCCCAGTCTATAGAATCCTATGTTGAGAAATCACTGACAAGGTCTATATGGTTACCTGTATAACATCAGGAGATGGGAGTACTGAGAGTTAAACTAGACAGTATTATACATTCATGATTGTAGTTTAATGTATCTGGTTTCAAAAAGAAGGGAAAGGAAAGGACAGGACAGGCAGCTGGAGGTAATAGTGGACAGCAGCTGGGTTGCAGGGCCACACTGGCACTGCCGTCTGTCATTTGGGAGACTCTCTCTGTGAAACCCACATAGGCTCCCAATTGATATTACTCAAGTCTCCATTAAAAACCTACTTGAACAGTCTCCAAGAAGCAATTTTATTAGAATCCATGGCAATAGGGTAGGGCAAACTTGGCAGACAATATTAAACACCTTGATATAAGTTTCTAGCATTTTGAACTTTACATGGAACAAAAAAAATGATATAGTTTTTAGGGTGCAACACACAGTCATTGTAAGACCTAAATCACCTAAAGACACCAAACCCTGTCTGATCTTGGAGGGTAATCTGGGTCAGACCTGGTTTGTACTTTGATGGAAGACTGCCAATGAATAGCAAGTGCTGTAGGAAGGAACTGTCAAAACTATCTCTGAGTATTCCTTGCCTAAGAAAACCCTATGAAATTCACAAGGTCACCATAAATTGACAGGTGACTTGAAGAAACATTCACAATGTCATTGTACTCTTAGCTCATATCATATTTTGGACCAGATAAGATTTGTAAAGACTTAAGGAAAAAGAGCAATTGTTAAATTAATGTGTCTAATTTAATTCTATTTTAATATTGACTTCTCTTTTTTAGCTATTTTGTACTAATTTAAGCATATAAGACTTCTTGAGTCCCACTTCTGAGGAAACATTGCTGCTGCTGCTGCTGCTGATGATGATGATGATGATGATGATGATAAACATGAGAGGGCTTCTGTGCCATTATGCAGGATTTTACATGTCTTGAATCTATCCCTATACAACACAGATGCGGAACTATGAGGGCCACATTGGCACCCAGGAACCTTAGAAGGTCATACCCTCCATGCTGCACCCTCCATCATTTAGATCCTAGATGTCCCCAAATGCCTTCTAGTGGGTGTGGGTTATTTTAGGTTCAACAGAGGCCTTTTCACAACATGAACTTTTTGAATCACTTCCTGTTCCAATGGACCTGAATTGCCACATGCTCTAGAGACTATTTGGGGCATTTGAGGGCCCTGGGGACCACATGTGGTCTGTTTTCCTCTAGCTTCTGCTATACAAGGGTACTTGCCCTTGTAGTCATATGGGTTCTTCTCCCAGACCAAGAGACACAGTATTTTGCTGCCTGAGTTGAGAAGAGAATGATTCCCCTCAGTCACTCAACCCAAGGTGCATAAATCCAAGATCAGACAAATTGTTTTGGCATCTAAGGTAAAAAGACCCAAAAGCTTGAGCTTTCCTTTTCTGGTAGTAAAATAATAAATATCTAAGAATTTGATGTCCTTTTATGACACCCATGATCTGTTGCTTGGTGAGGCTGTAGCTCTTTGCCTAATTGTTAGGGCCATCCCTATTCAATTTACTTGAGATCTGAAAAGGTGAGGAACGGAAGAATTACTGCACTAGCTCCTGCCATGTCAAAACTCTTGTGCAGTAAACAGCATATTAATCTTGTGTCATTAATGAGGGGTTTCTGGAAGAATAGTAGAAAGATAAGGAGATTGTTGGTATGTTGCACAAAATGGGCACTCTTTGTTCCGAAAGGCTCTAAGTATGCCTTTTATGATTGTGCCCTTTCCATCTTACCTTTTTGCTTTTACAGAAAAAAATATGTGATACATAGATTTTGCTATTTCCTTTATTCTCTGTTTACTTTAATTTTCTCATTTATTAGCTGTTTCTAAACATGTAATTTACTTTTGTATGCAGCAATATTCCATTTATCTACAGTACAATATTTATGCAATACAGGAATATGCATGGAATGATCAGCTTTTATTTATACAGACCAAAGACTTGGATTTTGAAAATAATATACTGCTTGCAGAAATGTATTTTAAATTCTAGTCTAAATGGGAGAAAATGGGATCTTTATTATCTGTTTTCTGAGACAGGATTATTTTTAAATCCCCAACTAGGAACAGATAATAAAGCAAGGAGAGCCCCCAAGGTGAAAACATAGATGAACTGATTTTTTTACTCAGGAGAGAACCAAAGAGAAAATTGTTTAAAATTTACCCTTTTCTCCCCACAGAAGATTGCCATATAACAAAGGGATAAATAATCTACTTTTGTGAAGTATGGATGCTAAGATTTTCTCTGATGTCAGCTCCTATAAAATCACTTTAAAAATCTGTCAGAAACATAATCAGAAATGCCCTTTGATCTAGTTTGCTGTTTCACGCCTGTTCCCATTTGATATAAAAATGCACTTTGTGCAATAAGTGTACAACAGAAAGGACTATAGCTCAAAATAATTGCTGAGAGCTCACAACTTCCCTTTATACCTTTGAAAATCAGCTCAGCATCTTTACTCATTTTCTCCCTAATTACTGGACATAAAGAATGGTAGGACCTTCTGTGTAGTGTTATATATCATGGTACTAATAATTACACTGATCAAGTTGCTGGCATTCTAAACTTTCCTTTAACCAAAATCATGATCACTGTTCCCTTTTCCATAAGACCCAGGAAACAGCTTTAATATTTCAATTATTTTTTTAAAAAAAATACTATCTTGAAAGCATTTTTAATTATCTTGATTTTACTTCGACTTTATTTATTTCAATGAAACATTATATGTACCATCCATAGCTCACATAACCATCTCACTTGATTCCTTTTACATTACAGAAAAAAAAACAAGAGTCTTAATTCAGTTTTAAAGCTGATATTAGTCTTGTATCTAAGTTAATAAGTAGAGATTGATCCAGAGCTTCCTAGCTCAGATGTACAAGAAAAGTGGAATAAGAAACCCTAGAATTCTTGAGTTATGGCATGTGAAAGAAAGGAATTGAAAAAGGATCATGGGTGTGAAATATTCATTCTCAGTTAGACCCTGAGTAAATCTGAATTGGTTCTTAATCTGCCTTTGTGCTGCCCTATGCATCGTTATCTGGATTGTAATGATTTATAATTAGAGTACACTGATGTGCTCAAATCCCTTAATGTTTAGACAGGAGTAATTGTAAAGTCCTGTAGAGTCCTGGTGATTGTGCTACACAGGAGAATTTAATCAACCTCAGTGAGGAGCTCTATATAAAAGTACTGGCACACAAAAATGTTTTTCAGTAGTTCTCATGATGGGTCCATAATGTCTGAATTATCCCTGAATATGTAATTACCAGGTGCATGAACTTATAAACTTCCATAACAGTCCACAAGCAATTTTCTTCATGCAAATTAAATCAATCTTAGTGAAAAAGCTCAGCAGTTGCAGTTCTGTTTATTTCCCACTGCCAGTTAATTTCAACATGAATCTAAATTCCCTCATCTTTCACATCAGTCCACCTCTGTGCTGAATCCTCCTGCACTCATGGAGTCAGTGATAGGTAATTTGCAAAACTAGGCTATTGAACATCACATCTTCCTGATGGTGTTACTGATGTGCTGTATGTATTGGCCCTCAAAATATCTTTGAACATACTACATATTTTATTATTATAGTACACTATAATGTGCAAGTGTGAAATTAAAACAATAGCTTGGTACATGGGGGCAAAGGGTCAGGTCAACAGAACAACCCATTTTCAGTTTCCTGCGCATAATCACACATGAATATACTGCAGAAATGTACAAATATTGACATTCTGCACACAAACCAATACACAATGTGAATTGTGTTGACTCTTTCTTGATTTTAAAGACATGTTTCA
This sequence comes from Phrynosoma platyrhinos, assembly GCA_020142125.1. Classification (NCBI taxonomy): domain Eukaryota; kingdom Metazoa; phylum Chordata; class Lepidosauria; order Squamata; family Phrynosomatidae; genus Phrynosoma; species Phrynosoma platyrhinos. The sequence continues at coordinate 89,599,596 of JAIPUX010001232.1, read as the reverse complement.
CTGTATATTTGTATTCATTTTTTCTCACATAGCATTTATAAGCAATTTGGCCTCAATCCAAGTATAGTAGACCTGTTGAATCAATGGGAATTTGGCAAATCAATGCACGTGAAAGCTCCATTGATTCAATGGGTATACTCTAGATGGAATCTAATGATTCAATGAATATACTCTGGTTGGGACTAAGAATAGGGCATTGTTATACAGAGCAGCTTTTAATTAAACAGAATAAAGAATGAATAAAGTCAAAATCTGGTTGATTGCAAATTTAGTTATTTGTGCCCACTTATTTGGCAAATTTACTTTTTGTGAGAGCACATTATTGCATAAATATACAAGATCCTAGAATGGTTACATATAAAGTGGCAAGAAAACATTTAGTGAACCTTTAGAGTCACTACATATTTCCAGCTTAAAATGCTATTATATCTTAATGTAACCACATAACCCTAGATAAAGAAAACAAGTGACATGATTAAACAAATAATATACAAATATGATGTATTTTTAAATTTTTTTTATCCATAACGGATTCAATTGTCAGTATCCATATGTGGAATGAGTATTTAAATTTGGTACCTGTTAGAACTCAATTGAAAAGGCGAAAGATTTATACGATCTGAAGAGAAACCAGAGTACAATAACAAACAACAATATAACATAAACAAACATAATACATAACTTACAAACATAAAATAAGACTTCCCTTCCTTTACTTTGAATAAATTTTGATTAATATTTTGACTTTCATATATCATCCTTATTACTATTTATAATTGATTTAACATTCTCCATTTCTTTTTCCTCCCTACCTTAAAAAGTCTTCCATATTCATCTTTATCTGTTACACATCATATATATTAATCCATTCTACATCTTATTTTAATAGGGCCTGTACTTTGTTACAGTCTTATATATTTGTCATACCTCTTATGTATTTGTAATATCTCTATATTTTAATTAGTCCCATTTCTTGTTCTTTCAGAGTGCTCACACTTTCTCCTCAAAGTTCTTTAAAGTATTCTCTAATCGGTGACCATTCTTTCCCAAATTTTTTACTGTTATAGTCTAACAATGTTTTTGAGGTCATTTTTCCATTCCTTCTTGAAGAACTGCTTCAGTTCCATGACATTGCGAGGACTTCCTTGAATGAACAAGCTTCAGGCCCTGCCAATCTCAATGTTATTTAGATCCAGACTTTGATTAGGACATTCTAAAACATGGATTCTTTTCCTCCAACTCCTACATGATTTGTTGCTTATGGGCTTCTTTTCTATTTAAATCATATGTAAACAATCTAATTTCTAAGTTAAGTTCTCTGTACTGTTTTTCTTCCTTATGCTGGAAAAAGAAAAATTCAAATGCAGTTGCATGCAAACAATATGGCCCTCTTATCTACTACACAAGTGGAATGGTGGAGAATTTTAAATAAACTAGATAAGATTTTCTGCCTGGAGAATTCACTTATAATGTACCGTACATAGTTTATATAGAAATTGAATAGAAAAGGAGCCAATAAGCAACCTAACACCTTTTCTGGTATTGACTTTTACTGGAGAGAGTGCTTGTCTAACCTGACTGCTCTCTTAAATCAGTATGTGGATAATATTGCCACTTATCTATATTCATGGATGACAATTTTTCCCAAACCGTGGCTATTAAATCAAATGCTGAAGTAACATCCACAAAGACCACAATACAAGATGCTTCTCGGCTGAATCATGCATTTGTAAATCAAATGGGTGAACATAATGAATTGATCAGTTGTGTTTCTACCATGCTGAAATCCATGTTGTTCTTCTGTTAAGATGACATTTTCCTATGTTTAGATTCGGAGACTGTTCAACAAAAATCTACTGTAAGCTTTTGACACTATGTCCAGAAAGTTAACTGACCTATAGATTTTGGGGTCTGATATCTCCCCTTTTGAATACAGGGGAGAAAAATACTAGACTGCTTGCTGCCCAGTACAAATAATTCCTGACCAGTTAATGGGATAGAACAGTTTAGCTAGGATTGGCCTACCATGTGGCCTGGACTGTGGGAGGGTGAGGGGGTGCATTAGCACCCTAGGAGACATTTGAGGGCTGCACTTCACCTGCACACTTGCACCCCACACACCCAAACAACTCCCCCCATGCCTTATAGGGGATCTTTTGCCAGGTTATTAGGCATCCATGGGCCATTTTAGGCCCAAGAGCAAGCTTTAAAAAGACAGAAGTCACTTTTGGTTTACTTCCCGTTTCTAAAAAAGGCCTCCCCTGGCCAAAAATGGTATGGGGGTGCAATCCTCTACCAGGAAGAATGGAAATGAAATATTTCAAGGGAAATGTGTTCTTCTGTAGTTTTGCCTGTCAAATGTTTGAATATGCAGTCTATCTCCTAAGATGATTCTGGTGGCCAGTCAAAGAATCCTGTACTAAATAGGCCTTCAGCTAGCTTGGAGCCTTGGAGGATACTCTCAAAAACACACAAAAAAATGTGATAACTGAGATGTTGGCTTCACTGAGAGAGTGAAGCTTACAGACACATGAGCCTGAGTGGACCATCTTCCAAAATTTTACATCATTCCTTTTTCTCATAGCCACACTCATCTTTATCTGATAAATGCAGACATCTTTTTCTTTATTAAAGTTTTGTATTGAGATAATTTCTTGATCAAGCTCACATGTAAGTTGTATAATTTATTCATTTTCACACTTCTAACAAACTTGTTTAATTCCCTTTTCATATTCCTGCATCCGTTGTGGGTTTTGTATGTCCCTTTATAGAATTCACCTCAGATTATTTTTTTTAAAAAAAAATGGTTTTGCTTTTAGGGGGTTAGTCAGATGACTTCAAAACTACATCTCTGTTGGCAATTTTAAATAATTGTATCATTTATAGGGCAGCTTTTTGTTCATTAGTAGCAAGGTAGTTAAGAACATTTTTTCTGAATCTCTGATAGTGTTAATTGTCAACATTATTTCTTAAGATAAGATAAAGATAATTAAAGTTTAATTCCAGTTGCTGGTCCCAACTACTGTTGTTATATGCCTTCAAGTGATTCTGACTTATGATAACCCTATCAATTATTTTCTTGGCACAATTTATTAAGAAGAGGTTTGCCTTTGCCATTGGCTGAAAGAGTATGATATAAAGGTTGCCCAGTAGGTTTCAATGGCTGATCAAGGAATCAAACCTGGGTATCCCAGAGTCCTGCTACAGTGATCAATCTACTATACCATGCTGGTTCTCTGACCCAACTAGACTCATTTTGCATTACTTTCTGAAAATTTATGTAAAAATCATTGATTCAGTGGAACTGTCTGGAAGTGGCAATTGAATTGAGGCCTAGGTTTTGCTGTTGCTTTTAAATTTGGCAAGTTTTTTTAAAATTTCCATAATATTAGTTACTTTTTGAGATTGATTTTTTTTCTTGCTTTATACATCTTGTGATTTGCATTGCAATAGCCATCACCAAGAAAGAAGTCCTGTTTGATATATCAAAAGTATTTAGATAACACTCCTTCAGTGTTTCAGAACCAATGGACTGTTCCTCAGAATTTATATACATAATTAAGGATCAAATGTAGTCACAACAAATATAGTAAAAATATTAATTTTATTTTTATTCTTTGTAATATAAACTTAAATATCTTGAAGAGCAAAATTTGTTGTAAATCTTGCCCTCAACATCACCTCTTCCTTACCTCTGTTTATTAAAACTAAAAATGCTACTTCAATATAAATAAATTTGCTGGTGATTTTGACTTTTTCTCTAGGACACTGTAAAAGTGATCTTTATAGAGGAATCAAAATATAATATTTTATATGTCTTGTGTTACAAATATTATTCTTTTTGTGTAATTTTATTTTTCATAGTTCTTGCTACCTTTTTCACAATGTTCAGCATACTTGAATAAGTTATGTAGTATCCCTTATGACATTATTCAACATTAGAAGAAACTATCTTAAATAAGACATTTTGAAGCAGGGAGTAAATAGAGATGATAAAGTTCAATTGAAACAGCAAGAAAAAGAACAACAAACAAAACATAGAAATGACTTTTGGCAGTAAGAGTACTGTTCCATTATAATAATAATAATTATATCTGTCATTCCAGTACAGAAAAGCTCTTCAACTTGGCACCATTCCAGGACTGTCATTATGAAGAGCTGCTTGTCATCCTCTAACAACATTTGTATTTTCATAAGAAGATACATTTCATTAATTCTCAAAATTAACTCACCCTGAAACTGTGATCCCTGTTTCTCAATATGGTCATTTAGTTAAGCTTCCTTTGTTATGGGGTTGTTGTTGTTGTTGTTTATGCTTTCAAGTTGCTTTTGACTTATGATGACCTTAAGGGATTTTCTGGGGCTCAGAGTGAATGACTCACTCAGAGGGATTCCATGGCCAACCAAGGAATCAAACCCTGACCTCCAGGGTCATAGTCCAATGTTCAAACCACTACACCATACTGGTAGCACTGCATGAAGTCCAGATGCACCATTTCCTGCTTTGATGTTAATTCAAGACATGGTTTTCACCAATTTGAAGCTTATTGTGTTTTTCGCATAGAAAAGAATATATTTTCTTGGGCTATTTCCTTGTAGGATTTAGAAGAAAACCCAGATACAATTGTTCTTTTCATTTTTAAATAGTGTATCAAAAATAAAAGTGGAATCATTGTGACTACTTCTATACTTGATTATCTTCGGGCCACCTACCAATGAATCACTTAACTGAAAAAGATAGTGAATGCCTTTTAATATATAGCACAGTAGCAGCTATTGCTTACAGTTTTGAATTTTAAAACAGGCCCAAACTCAAGTGAATTACTTTCATTGATGAATTACAGTTCTGAGGAGAGAGCTTTGGAAAACAGAAATCTAATCTTCAGAGAACTCACCTTTGGAAGAAAAAGAAGTGATAGGTCAAGAACATAGCAAATTGTCTTCATGTGTATGTTTCTTTAGTTTCAGTCTTTCAGAGGAAAGGATCTCTGTTACCAGGTGTTAGGAGAGATGTAATCCAGTGCCAGTCTGACATGTAGCAAATAGAACAGAGTTGGAAATGTATGTTTAACAGATAGAACAAAATTGGAAATTTATATGTAATGAGAACAGTGTCTGAAAGGGCTCAGAGAACATCTTCATGACAGTTCCATTGGAAAAATAGAACATTGGCAAGGCTTTCCTAAGCAGCAACAATGTGAAGGTCTTTCTGGGGGACCATTCACTGGTGTTCCACTGGCTGAAGCAATAGCCTCACTTTGCCTATGTAATGTTTTCTAGACTGAGAGTTACAGACAACATGTGGACTCCTATTATTATTATTATTATTGTTGTTATTATTATTGAGCTTTATAATTAGTCTTTCAATAACTGTTGAAAGGATTAGTCTTTGAATAACTGTTCAGCAATGCTTCATCTGAATCTGATGTAAAGGAGTGACTAAGTTGGGTGCCATCTGGATGTTGGTAATACTTAACCTCAGAACCCCAGATGGCTTCTCTTAGTGGTTGTAAATAAATGGTTTAAAGCTAAGGTTCAAAATAGAGCCAGCATCACTTTCTGGAGTAATTCTACCTGATATGAACAAAACTATAGCACTGAGCCTCCATTACCAGTCTAAACAGCCTGCCCAGAAGAATATCATGGTCCATGGTAATAAAAGTTGGTGAGCAATACAGAAGAGTCAGCAGATTCACATGCCCTTCTTTTTCTTTAAGCAAAACATCCATGGTGAACTGAAATAAAGAACCAAAGACCAAACAAGGGACTGGTTAACTCTTTTCCCTCTTGCCCTTTATATACCCAATTATATTTCCAGTAGCTTCTTTCCACCTACCAAGAAAAAAATATAGCATCTAATATTTTCCTCCTTTGGGGGGAAAAAAAAACAGATTGTACAGTCATTTTGAGTGGACGAGAAAAAAAAAACAAGGAAGAAGATAATGGCCTATCAACTCTTTCCTCACTCCTCTGCTTTCAGGATCAGCCTGATTCTTACTTAGGGCCTCTACAGACAGACACTTTGGGCCATCCTGGAGGCAGGGATGGGGAGGGACAGCCACATGCCACCTGCCTCAACCCTTCCCTGAAAATTTCCTGATGCCACACACTGTTATGCGTGGCACACGATGTCAGGATGTCTTTCTGGCGCAGCCTTTTGATGCACTGTGCTGGAAGGGGCACTAAAGAGCCATGTGCCGGCTCTTAGGGCACCCTTTTTTCCTTTCCAAGGCGGCAAAAGGGAGGATCAGGGTCGAGGCCCAGGGCTGCCCGTCTGCATCCCCCCTTAGTTAACATTAATTGTTAATGCAGAAATTCTGTATACAGCTACTTGAAAGAAACCCTTCAAAGATACTCAGGGCCTCTGCAGAGCAACCCAAAGGGCTGGCCCACGCTGACACCATCTTGATGCCGCATGCGATTACATACAGTGCATGGCATCAGGACGCCCTTCTGGCACAGCATTTTGATGTGCTGAACTGGAAAAGGCACTAAAGAGCCATCCACTGGCTCTTAGGGCAGCCTTTTGCTGCCCCTGAAAGGAGTGGCATTTTGCCGCTCTTTCAGGGGTGGCAAAAAGGAGGATCTGGGATGCAGCATGCAGTTGCCATGGCCCCAGTCTGCAGCTAGCAGGGGCGGCCCAGAGCTGCCCATCTGCATAGCCCCTCAGTGGGTTTTTGGGGCTGTTCAGACTGGCCAAAAGGGCTGGCCTGGGGGTGGAGTGTGGGCGTGGAGACTGTATGCTGCCACCCCGACTCCCCTGATCCACCCAACTCTGCCTATCACACCACCCACCCAACCAGACAGCAGGCAGCATCAGGGCACTCCCTTGGTGCAGCATTCACACACACTGCACCAAGGGAACACCAAAAAGCCACCACCACTGTGGCAAGGGCAGTTTTTCGCCACTTGCCAGCTCCGTTTAGAGCAGCAAACCATTGGATCAGGGCCACAGCATGCAGTTGTCATGGCCCTGATCTGGCAAGGAAACAGACAGCGAGATGCTGCCCCTTAGGGGCCATCTATTCAGCCTCTCAGTGGGTTTTCAGGCTGTGAGGCCATGTTCTAGAATAATATATTCCTAACATTTTGCCTGCATCTGTGGCCAGAGAATGGTGGCATGGAGGTGTGTGGGGTATATATACTGTGTGGCCCTTGGTGGAGAGGATTAGCTTGTAAATCTGTGTATTGTTCTGTTGAGGCAAGGTCTCTTAGTGGGAGGATATGCGAGGGGGATTGGTGTCTGTTTAATTAATGGTCCATTGTCTGCTGGGAATTAGCATGTAAATCTGTGTATTGTTCTGTTGAAGCATGGCCTCAGGATAGGAGGATATGCGATGTGGGATTTGCTTCTCTTAATTTACATAGGATTGTGTTGTTAATCTCTCTAGACGTTGCTGAGTCAAGGTGGTTACTTGTCAGTTGGAGCACAGTTCTTTGCAATCTGACTCCAGCTGCTTTGAACTTCACTTTCAGTCACTTTCAACCAGATTGCAGTGTAGAAGAGTTTATATGAGTTAAAGAATTGATACCTGTAACATAGAATTTGTCAATATGGAGATGCAATATAAAACAGAAACCTCCTGGATATCTGAATGATACTAAGCATTTAGCTTATTGATCCCACTTCTTTGGAATTTAAAAGAGACAATGATTATTAGCTCTGTTTTGCTGTATTATTACATGCATTGATTTTTAAAAAAAAAAATAGTTGCAATACATAATGGATGGACTTTGACCAACCAGTTATGTCAGGGATGAGATGAGCTTTTGCCCCAAGACTCTCCCAGAAATGCACAGGGGGGCAAAAAATAAAACAAAAACAAGTCAGAAGTGGCCTGCAGCCCAGGTGTATGTTTTCTGAATTGAGATAGTGTTGGTATGGGGATGAGGTACAACATATTTAAAAGGTGAATTGCTGTTCCTGTGGAAACATTGCAGAAGACCTTATTTATGGATTTCTAAGGGCAGAGGGGAAAAAGAGGAGTCCAGATAATCTGGCAGGGTTGGGGGCTACAAAAACAGCCTGAGGGGGGAACATGCAGCCCAGGCCTCAACTTTGCCCATCTCTGAGTTATGTGAATAAGAGTTACTGAAACAAAAAGATAAGAACTAATGGGGGTTGCACACTGCCAGAAATAGTACAAATTGAGTCCACTTTTAGGGTTAGGGTTAGGAAATCATGGGAACTGTATTTTATTGTGGCACCAGAGCTCTCTGACAGAGAAGGCTCAATGTCTCAGAAAAAAACAATTCCCATGACTTCCTAGCACTAACCCTAACCCTTAAAGTGGACTCAATTTGCACTATTTCTGGCAATCTGCAAAGGCCCTAAATCTGTATTTTGTCATTGTGAGACCACTGTGAAGACTGGTTTTATTAATGTTCATTAGGCTAATTTGCACATATTTGTTAAATCATATGATAACTGTATCAGCATGTGGTAATAATTTCACATTATCTGAAACAAAATATTTTTCAGAGGAGTTGGTTATGGGCTGAAACAGACAGCCCAGTAAAGCTGCCTTCTGGGCAGCTTGGGAGTGCAGCATTTACTGGGGGGGGGGTGTCTTCAAGATGCTCTGGGAGCATGGCGTTTACATGCTGCATACTGCTGGAGTGCCCAGAAGCTGTCCTGGGGCTGTGGCAGGGCCACTAAAGGCAGCCCTTTACCAGCCCAAATAGGAGTGGATCTTTTTCATTCCTATTTGGACCAGCATCAGGGCAGATTGGGGCCACGGCATATGGTTGCCACGGCCCCGGAGTGACCAGCTCTGGGGTGGCCCCAAGCCACCCTTTTGGGGCCTTCTGTTTTGGCCTAACTCTACTGGCATATATAATAATTATAAGGATACCTCAGTTAATTAAACCTTTCAGATACAAGACACCTCCTTTTATTTAATATCTAAAATTCTGTATTTTTTAATTTTAAAAAAATTAATTTGAAAGTTCATATGTATATGCATAGCAGTTATACATGTTTGTATAAGGTTTTTAAACATAATTTGTTACTTATATTAGATTTAAAAATAATTATATATAAAGCAATAAAGTACTCCAAGAAAAGTATGGTATAATTGGCAAAAAATGTAGGTGTTTATGGTATACAGTTATCCTGTTTATGATCAAAGTGTCCTGTCTATATGCCATATAGTATATGGTATATATGCCTGCCACCATTGCTGATCATACTTTATCCTTTGTAAGACCACACACACACACAGTGCTTTCACTTTATTTATATCAATTTCTTTTTTCATTCTTCTTTTCCAATGACTAATGCACATTTAATTGTTATTTGTCAGAAGTGTCATTTTTATGTCTTTCTTTTCTTCACATCTCTCAGCTAGCAGAATCCATCATGACATCTGATTTCCAGCGGGTAAGCTGATGTCAATGTGACCCCATTAGTTGACATTTCACCATATGCTCACAAATAGTGTGAACATTACCCTTTCGCTTTCTAGTGTCCTTCTGCTCTCTGTTTGTGTTTGACTAGATAGTGCTGAAGGTGATTCCGAATTTAATCAATCTGATTCTTCTGACAATGCTTAAAAGAGATAAGGTGCATCAATTTGTGAAGAAACAGGGAATAAATAAATTTTCAAAATTCTCATTAGAACTATATAATATAAAAGAGATCATACTTGTTTTTATGGAGCCCAACAGTCTAACTTCCTGGAAATATAGCTGACAAAGAACCATCTTTCCACATTTACTACAGTTAACCTCAAACTTTCCAAGAGTAAACATTTGTAAAAGCAAAACATAGAATCCTAGAGTTGGAAGAGACCACAAGAGCCATCCAGTCCAACTCCCTGCCATGTAGGAATACACAATCAAAGCACTAGGAAATATGGCTATAGTCCCAGAGATCAGATTCCCAACTGAAGTGTTGTGTGGAACTTCTCCACCTAGGTTTTTCAGCTAGGAGCCAAGCTTTGTTCACCTTTACTTTTCCCTATTTGGGGAAGAGTATAGAGGAGTGAAGAATTGTTGGATAGTGCTTAAAAGAGGCTGTGGAAGCACCAAGTGTGTTTTTCATTTTGTTCCATCAACTTCCTGAATAGTAAGGAGGATGGATGAGTGAACCACTTCCAGCCAGCATTTCCAGAAAATGCTGGAATCTCCCATTCAAAGCCTCAGCAATTTCGGTCAGTGAGAAGTCCTTTCATGGATAGAAGGTGTGGGGACTATTGGATGAGTGGGATTTGTGCTCAGAACATTGATGGGATGGATCCTGACCCTCAATAGGATAATTTAGAACCAGAAGGCACAGGTTCCTCTCATTCTTTGAAAATTGCTTGTACCATGGGCCCTTGTTATCCACTTCAGTTTGGTTACAGGACCCCCACCCCAATGGATAGCCAAATCTATAGATGCTCAAGTCCCATTCAATTCAATTGTATAGAAAATATATAGAATGGCAAAATAAAAGTTTGCTTTCTGGAATTTATATATTTTTAAAGTATTTTCAAGCCATGGATGCTTGAATCAGTGAATAAAAAATCTGAGGATAAGGAGGGCTGACTGTATATATCCCCCTCAGGTAAAGCAAAAAGACCTTACTCTGTATTCCTTTTCTCACCATGAGGTCTTCTCATCTGCTCTGTCATCTGAAAAGTGTTGCAATATTTGTTTTCAAGCAGTAGGTTTGGTTTGCATATTAATATACAAAATAATGCATATTTTTCTTCTTATGTGTGTTTATATATGCAGAAATGTGCTTCTTAATGTTCTCTCTCCTCTGTTATTTCCATTTCTTGTGTCATCATCCATCACCTACACGATCACCTCATTCCTCTCATAGTGGCTCAGATTTATATACTCTACTAACCAATGAAGAGGGACCTCAAGGAGCTGCAGTTTAGCAACATTTCCAAGGTCACAGAATTCCCACCCCTGTCATAAAGTCATAAACAGTAAAGACACCAATTTCTCCTTTTGGCACATGAAGCATTACTGTGAGAAATTCTTTCTAACCTCACATGTTCCTAGGGATCCCTGACTTGGCCACAGTGAATCATGCCTCAGTTATATCCTATTTTTACAGTAATGCAGTGTGAGGCTGCTTCTGGGGAAACTCTGATGTAAAGAGTTGCAGCCAGATTGTTAACTGAAATTAAAGGGAGCACATAGCTCACTTGTTACACCACTGGCTCTTTGTTTGTTTTTTAGTATAATTCCAAATCCTGGTTATGACCAATAAAGCCTTGTCTGGCTTAGGTCCAAGCTATCTGAAATACCTTATATTCTCATATGAGCCTGCCTTAGTTCTAAGATCATGTGTGGGTGCTTTTCTTGATCTCACCACCCTCATTGCTATGTTTACTGGGAATGTGAGAGAGGACCTGCTCCATGGCCTCTCTCAGATTCTGGAACTCTCTTTCTAGAGAGGCCCCCCCTCTTTATTTTAATTTTGTTGACAGTTTAATATTTTAATCCTATTTTTGTATGGTCTAGCTATATGTGTTTCCATTTTTATTTATTTCTATTTTGTAAGTCCCATAGAGTCTCAGCTTTAGAGAAAAGGTAGAGTATAACTAAATTTATAGATAGATGAATGGAAGAATGGTTGCATCTCCATTGGGTGTTGTCTGAAGGCTGGAGCAGGCTGGGAGCAAGCCAGTTAATGATTGCCACCTGAAGAGGTGCCTCCATTGTGTATCTACTTTGAGTCTGGCAATATTTTAAAGAAATATTTTTCAGCCATGCACAGAAATCTGCCTGTTCAAAGGAGACAGTCTGGATATAGACGTAGGGCATTACCTGTTTAGCATCTGTGTGTGTTTGTTTGTGTGTGTGCACATGCACACACACATATGCACACATATCTGTGTATCCATGTACCTAACTATCTCCATGAACTTTAAGGGATCTGTGAAATCTGTGCCAGATTTAGCTTCCATCCTAGTCTAGACATGTTGAGACAGCTGTTTGAAAAATCCCCAGGCTCTGTGAGAGTTCTTGCCTCCAGCACGAGAATGAGATGAAGTATGCTTTACTTTTCATTCAAGATTTCTGTAATTTGAGCAAAAATATCTCTGCACAAAACCAGTCTCATCTCTTTGTAAATCAAAGCACACACATGAACACAGAAAGACGAATGGATGATGAAAAGGATGGAAATAAGCAATCCGATACCTCCAATTTTTAAAAGTCCATGCAACAAGACAGAAACTATTCTATTTTAGTTGCACAATTTCTCCTATTTATGTAGTTTGAACAGAGAACAATTTATCTCAAATGTGAATACTCTAGTGACTAATAGTATCTAGCTTCTCTCACAGGCAAGGAAGAAAAGAAATTGTTTGTTAAGAATAATACAAACAAGCATTTAAATATCTAAAAGCTCTGAACTGAAACACAGGGAACCACTGTATGACTGTTCATGATATGACATGAAATTCTGTGTTCTTTCATTCTTCAGTAATCAATATCAAGATGGAACACAAGTGTGTTAAGGATCAGTTCTGTTTAGATATCCCAAAGCATGTAATTTTAGAAACTATAAGTAACAAAGTTCTCAGATATATCTACCTTATTTTCCTGCATATAAGACTACTTTTTAACCTGCAAAATCTGTGGTTAAAGTGGGGGGGGTTGTCTTATACGCCGAGTATAAGGATAAGGAGGATAGAGGTGCTAAAACTCTATATTTTGACTGGGAAAATGGGGGGGTCGTCTTATACGCCGGGTCGTCTTATACACCGGAAAATACGGTAAATGTCTGTTGTGTTAAAATGAGATTGTGACACATTGGTTCTTCACCTGTCACAAATATTTGAACAAAGGAAAGGTGTTTGTTTTTTTTCTTTGATATATTGCTGTATTTATGATCTGCTTGTCATTGTAAAAGCACCCTATAAGGTTCTTTCTGCTCAATGGAATCTCATATTTCCATATCATCAACCCCCATTTGACTTCCAAAACTGAACTGTTCACTGAAGTGATGCTTTGGATGCACATTCCTATCAAAAATCACCTACGAGGAGCCTGAAATAATATAGCTGCTTCCTTACATAGCTTTCAAGTGTCCTCTTCCCGTACCTTTTTGGACCATCTGAAAAGTTATATAATCACTACTCTTCTATTTTAGCTAGAAAACTTGTAGGGCTTGATGATATTGTTATCAGTATATACAGCTATAAAGCAGTCTTGTTTTTTAAAAAAAAGTAAGAAAAAGTGTGCTTCCTGTTGCTGTCTTTGTTCTGATTGAAACATATTCATTATAGCTAGATAACTAATTGGTATGTGTCCCCCTCCCTGTTTGTTAACGGATATGGTTTCTATTTATAATGATTTCCTGGAGGGAGAATTGTGAGTGAAACTGAACTAATCAGACTGAACTATGTAATGAGTAGGGGGAAAGTTGCTTATTAAAAGAAACCCTTAATGACTTGAAATAAATAGCATACGGATTTTTCTAAATTAATTTTGAAATGTTTTGCAGGTTCTCTAAAGGCTCTTTCTCTCCAACACATACATTTCAGTGCAAAGAAAACAATACCAATATAAGTGATATTATAATGGAATTAAATTAGTTTTATTACTTGCATTGTTATTGTTGTTGTTATGCAGATACAGTTTAGGTGTGGTATAGCCACATTTGCTGATATTTAAATGTGTTCTGAAACTTGTATTGCAATCTTTGGAGGTAAATGACATGCTAGATTTATATAACCAGAATTTAACAATACTAATAACTACCTGCAAATAGCAGTATTGGTTTTTGTCCTAGCCAAAGATAAATAATTCCATTGGTATCTAGCCTTGATCTTCCCCGCCCCCCAGGACAAAATCCATGATTATACTGATCCAGAATTTTCTTCTTTTCAATTAGCCCCTGAAAATCTGGAGATTTATCAACCTCCAAGACACTTTTGGAACAGGGAGATTACCTACTTCCACTGGGTTCTGCCATTCTCCCAGCAGAAGTGCAACCCTGGATCTTGCCCAAAATGCATTATAGGCATCTGTACAAATACAGGTGGTTCGATTTACTTCAGCTGTTATACATTTCCTGCATATGGGGCCTATGACAGATTATGTCAAATGAATGCAGCCCTCAATGTTTTAAAAATAACAATACCATTAGCAAGTGCATTTCTATACCACTTACCTGTGAACTAGCACTCTCTAAGCAGTTTACAACATGTAAGCCAATTGCCCCAAACAAGCTGGGTACTCATTTTACCAACCTATGAAAGGATGGAAAGCTGAGTGGACCTTGGAACCCTCCTCTAGGATCGAACGTACAATGTTGTGGCTGCAGAACCAGCATTTAATCACTGTGCCACCAGGGCTCCTTCCTATTGGTGTGATCAAGTTGAATCTCTGTATTTCAGGCTGAAATATCTCTAGATTTAGCAAGGTTAAAGTCAGTTAAATTAAGCATCCAAGCTAGGGTTAATATACTAGTATATTCATTAATATACTGAAATGGATATTTTATCAGTATGTTGTCCTCATGATATTTTGCTATACATTCTAAAAAACCTATTTTCAGTAATGCTGTATTTAGGAAGTTTATTTCTGTAGCTTCTCTGTTTTGTTTTGTTTTTTCAGTTAAGATGTGATTGCTTTCCCTTGAAGGAGCATTCAATTTTCCACATTTCTTAGTATCATAGAATCATCGAAGTGGAAGAAACTTCAAGGGTCATCTGGTCCACCTGCTGCCATGCAGGAATCTACAGCTCAGGCATGCCTTAGAGATAACCATTCAATGTATGTTTGAAAACCTCAAAAGAAAGAGTCCACTACTACTTCCATTGTAAAACAGCTGTTACTCTCAAGAAGTTCTTCCTGAGGCTTAGGTGGAAATAATATAGGTTGGAGTCTTTAACCAATGGCATAGTCTTTCTCCCATAAAAATGATTCACTGCTTCCAAAACAAATAATCTTCTATGCTGTATTCTGGAATCAGCTTATGTGATATTGAACAGATGCCTTCATCTGCCGTTTCTGTGGCCAAAGTGGTAGAGTGTATTTTTTTAAATATAAATTGCAGTTAGATCTACACACACATGTTAAATTAGCTTTTTATAGTAATCCCAATTGTAAAATTGAGGGCCAGAGTGGTGTACACTCTGGCCCTCAATTTTAAAATTAGAATTACTATAAAAAGCTAATTTAGCATGCGCATATAGATCTAACTGCAATTTATGAAAAATCATACACTCTACCACTAGGGCCACAGAAGCGTGTTTGTGCATT
The DNA here is from genome assembly GCA_020142125.1 of Phrynosoma platyrhinos. NCBI lineage: Eukaryota > Metazoa > Chordata > Lepidosauria > Squamata > Phrynosomatidae > Phrynosoma > Phrynosoma platyrhinos. Next base: position 89,584,380 of record JAIPUX010001232.1, on the reverse strand, counting down.
GCACTATAACTCTGGAGACTATGGTCTGAATCTCCACTCAGCCATGGGGATTGTTACCCTAAAAGATGGGGGGGGGGGGTATTAGGATTCCCCATCAGCAATGTCAGCATCTCTTTAAAAATGTGAAGAAGTTATAGGTCAAAGACAATTTGCAAGAAGAGGAAAACTGCAGTGACTTCTCCACCTGTGTATACCAGCAAAAAGAGACTCCAGTTGTCAGCAAATAAAATGTTTTTTAAAAAAATGTGCAAGGGGGCATTTAAACATACAAGAACTGATTCAAAAAAAATTAAAATGATGATGTTAGTCATGAACCTGCATTTCCTCAAGGTGATAATTTTCTCACACATTTGCATAAGACAAAACATCTCACAGTGGTTGATGAATTTTTAAAAAAATTCAATGAGATTTTTTTCTTGTTGAGTATGAGAAATCTGGGGATATTATTAACATTTATAGGCTACATCTCACTGAGAATTAATCCAGGTTGACACCACTTTAACTGCCATAATCAATGCTATAGAATTCTGGGAACTGTAGTTTTGTGACACATTTAAACTTCTCTGTCAGAGAGCTATGGTGCCACAACAAACTACAAATCCCAGAATTCCATAGCATTGAGCCATGGCAGTTAATGTGGTGTGAACATGCATTATTTCTGCAGTGCAGATGCAGCTATAGCTTCCTGCAAATGCGCCTTGTTGGATAGATAACACATGAATTTTGTATTGAGAAAAATATTTGAGAGTTATAGTTATGTACTATGTATTATTACATTTTATTTCTGTCACTTGGAGTGTAATTGATGATCAGTGTGGTTGAACCTTGTCTATAGCAAATAGACAAGGTCAAACTAGATAATATGTTTACCATGGTTTTGGATAAGGTACTTCTTCAAGGAATGCAGTGGCTTAGTGGTTAAGATGCCAGCTTTGGCTATTGTAAAGTCTGAAGGTTGGCAGTTCGAGGCCCAAGTGTTGCATGATGGGGTGAGCTCCCATCACTAGTCCCAGCTTCTGCCAACCTAGCAGTTCGAAAGCAGGCATATGCAAGTAAATAAATAGGTATCACTTCAGTGGGAACATAACAGCATTTGGTGCAGTCATGCTGGCCACATGACCACTGGAGTCATCTTCAAACAATGCTGACTCTTTGGTTTAGTAATGGAGAAGAGCACCGCCCCCTAAAGTCAGTTACAACTAGATATTCATGTCAAGGGAAAACCTTTACCTTACTTCCTCAAATAATGAAATATGTCTCTTAGAGCTGGGATGTCAGCTGATGGGCAGGTCTCCACTGACAGCAGTCTTCAGCTCACTTTGGGAGAGTATAAAGCAGGGGTAGGCAACCTTTCCCCTTTAAGGGCCGAAAGACTTCAGCTCCCAGAATCCCAGGAGCTATTGGCCAACATGGGACTATTGGCCAACATGGCTGAGGCTTCTGGGAGCTGAAGTCCCTCGGCCCTTAAAGGGGAAAGGTTGCCTACCCCTGGTATAAAGGAAGAATGGCCATGCTATCAGCAAGTCTTCTTGAGGCAGTTCCCACCACCCATCCTTTCACTCTGACTTCATTTTTTTATTTTTGTTTTTAACTTACAGGTTAATATTGGTGCATAATCGCTTTGGGAGCTTTGTGGTTTCTTGTCACAACTTTGCTGGGATAGTTTGGGCCTAAGGATCCAAAAGAGTGGGAAGAATCTCCTTTCTTCAGGAGATCCCCTTAAGGAATATTGAGGATGGTGATACTGAACCATCCCAGCTCAGAGGGGATTCCTATCACTTTCAGGATGCTTGATTTGGATCCCAATTATTTCTATCTTGGGGGTTTCCAGCTGGCAAGCTGGTGTGTAGAGTTCATTAGTTGACAGATTGGTTAACCTACAATGCACCAAGGCTCTAACAGCTGTAGCCAAGATGCTTGTGACCATGTTCAACTCCTGTAAAATATGTGTATGCCTTATTATGAAGGTTCTCATGCTCATCTGGCAATTATGTTTGTATCTTAGTTAGTGTATCCAAATTGGTATAAATCCCTTATTTCAGATGTACAAATCTACTTCACTTTGGAAATTTTCACATCCTTCTTCCTAGCTGGCCCTTTTTATTCACATTCAGTTGCTGACTTCAGCAATTTGTTCCATATCTCAGCCACACCTTTATGTAAAGACCTATAAAAGTTAGAAACCTGAAAATTGAACTTCCCTTGAATAGTCACTATCCACAGCTATGGAAAATATTTTTAAAAATCAAATAGGTGTTCGCTGTTGGATCATATAATTTCATGATTTTGTCACTTCCAAGCTGGTTTACTTAAATCTATAGGCTCATGAAAGAGAGAATGAGGAGAAAACAAGAAAGTAAGTTCCTTCAAAATGAGGTTTCAGGTTTGGATACACCTACAAGATTTATAATGTTGGATACAATATCACTTTATTTGTAGCAGAATTTGTTTAATGTAATCTTTCACTGCCATAATGTCTCAAGTACTGCATTTATTTTATTTTTAAAAGAAAAATTAGTTCCTTGCAAGAATTTTTCAGTATATGACCACAAAAGCCTTTAACTGTTTTCCTCTCCCCATCTCTTATTGATAATACATGTTAGATGCCATGTTTTTAATAGTAGAACTGTTAAATCATTGGATAGGCACCACAAGTGAGCTTTGCAGACTTGTGAGCTTTGCAGACCTTGGGTGAACATGGCCCAAGGAATATCTCGTGTAGTTAAAATGAACCTGTTTGAGCAACTAGAATAGCTTTAATATAGATATCAAGTTTGCCCATATTTTATGACTCTTGTACAACTGATAGTCATTTATTTTCTTGCCAACATGATGATTTATTGCATACACTTCCAGACGACCAGTCCCATTTAAAGAGTTGATTGGTTTTCTATTGTGCTTAATGCTTGTCAAGGTTAATATTTCAGGTAGTTAACTGGCTTGCTAATGTCCTTGGTGCTGGACCATAGTGCTTCATTCTGTGCAACTGTCTTAATCCCATAACCTTGCACAACATGAGACTATGTTTTTATTTTGGTTGGTGGGTTGTTCACAAAAGCTGTTGAGAGACATATTGTAAGTGTGAATATGTAACTTCAATTCCACAATTTAAAATAATGGAATTTCACTGTGTTCCTTATTTAATTCCAAAAATCACTTATTCTTCTTGACTGTGACAATAAATACCCAGTTGCTCACTGAGATGTGTGATAATACAATTTTATGTTGTTTTCTTTTTCCACAAAAGGCACAGAAATGTCCATGGTGGAAGATACTCTCCTTTTCAAGAAGACTATTGATGCATAGATCAACTGCCATATTTAAATATATATTTATGCTTTTAGGCAACAATACAGGACTTGGAACAAAGGCGCCCCCAATTGGAAGAGTTAATAACTGCAGCCCAGAATCTGAAAAATAAAACCAGCAATCAAGAGGCTCGAACAGTCATTACTGATCGGAGTAAGTAGTGAATATTATAACAATACCAGAATCCACCCAAAAGATGACTGAATGCAAGGCCATTCACATAGTAGAGCTTTCCTGACTCCTACTCCCTACAACAGTCCACTTTATCCCCTTCTCTCAAAAGCATTCCCTGGGTGGGGAATCCTCAGGAAAGGCCTAGCCTTTGGTGTATGGGGCTGTAGTGGGACCAAGAAACACAAACACAACTCTGTTCATGCAAACTATTCCACCTGATCTTCAGTGATGCCCTGCATACTCTCCATGCCCCCCCCCCAAGGGAGTAGCAAAATGAAGAGTCTCATGGCATGCTTTCTAGCATTTAGTGATTGCTTGACAAAGAGGTGTTATAACATCAGCTAATAACATCTAATAACATCAGCTTATTAAAAGTATTATCATCATCACATAGTCACAGCAGTTAGAGTTTACTTTAAATGTCCTATGTCCATATAGTTGAGAATTCTAGGATTTATAGTTTAGTGAGGCACTTAGAATTCTTTGCTAAAGAGTTCTGTAGTTAAGAGGAGTACACCCTGTCTATAATATTCAACATTTTACATTTACACTGTGCAAGGGATGTATTAGAGGGTTTTGCCTGCAAGGTCTTGATAGCCATCCTTGTTTGAAAACCAGGTTTAAGATATGTCTGAACTGTTTCAGATTAATGAAAATTATTTCTCTTTGTATACATTTTTGTATCTTTTTCAGTGTCAAAATAGCATTAAAAATGCATGGAATCTAAGAGAAGGTGTAAGACATGGAGCTCTCAAGCTCTTTGCATAGCACCTAGAAATATTGAAAGATAGATGTAATTTTGGTCAGACTGTGTTAACCTCCAGCCACAGGTGCAGTGTTAAAGCACTCTTGTGCATGCAGATAGCCCACACTAGCAATATATGAGGATATATCTCCTGACTGTGACATATCACTTCTCTGGTTCAGAAACTCAAGGATAACAGTGTCATTGTCTCAAACATACAATAAAAGTAATATCAATTAACTACATTGATGCCCAGTTCTCTGAAATTTCACACATGCATTGAAGCTTCTACACAAAGAAGGAATGCCAAAAAACCATGAATGGTGCTTCCTAAGATCAGATATCAGTTGGGATGCTGGGGCTGATATGTTTTGCCCTCCAGTTCCTGCTGTAGTAGGACCACTACATGCAGATGGTTTTTAAATAAATGAATCAGGACATTATTTACAGGAGATAGATGGCAATGCAGAAAATGTTGTTTAGAGGGGAATTTGGAGGGGGAATGGGGGGGTACACAGAACAGGTCTGAGATCCCTCAATTGGGCATCCTTAGTTTAAAGTATAATTTTGTCCTAGCTTGGTCTGATTAACCATATGGCAGGCCTAAATGATCCAGCAAAGGAAAGGAATAAATGACAGGATGTCCTTTTGGGTTTGAATAAAGTGATTGTTTCTGTGTGGATACTAAATATTTTGAACGCTCTTAAATAAGCCACAGAGTCCTGTTTAGGCTTATCTGGAAGTAATTTTACTGGACACAAATTAACATGCAAAGATCTGCATTCTACTTTGCTTCAAATTCCTCTCAAGTTAAATGATTATCTATGGCCTGAAACAGATGGGCCAAATAGAGCAATGGGAGACTGTGCCAACACCGTTTGTGTTGGAATCTTAGCAACCACATGTGCCTAGTTCCAATCCAGGCTGACACTGTAGTCCTGGACCAGGCTGTTGGAAGGCACAGATTCTCTCCGCTCATTCTTGGTCCAGTTCATTGCAAATGATGGGGCCTCTGTGAGGCTTCAGGTCACATTCTGGGAGAGCATCATGTAAATAGCACACCCCCAATGCTGCCTGAAGCCACATCATTTTGCCCATGTGTTTCGGGCCTAAATTTCCTGATTTAGAATGACAGAGTGAAAACTCTATCCTTCATTACCCAGTTTGATCCATTCACATAACCAAATTATGAGTCTCTGAGAGGTATTTCCCTTCATTGCAGTGACAAAAGGAAGTGAATTGAATTGAAGCTGTTGTAGCATTAGTAGAAAAGGGGATATGCTTAATTCTTTTCTCAACCTATTTTCCATCCACGTCTGTACTACCATAAAATAAAAATAAATAAATAAACTTATTTTTAACCCGCCCCTCTGCTAAGCAACTGGGGTGGCGTACAACAAGTTAAAATGATACAAAGTAAAACACATCAATCAAATTACCCCAACCCCCTAAAAATAGATTAAACTAAAGCAATATTAAAACAATCAAAGTAAAACCAACATATCATACAAAGGCCGTTAAACACTAGTCCAACACTAGTAGATGAGAACAACTATGTTTATCCAAAGTGAAATTATGCAACATGTAAAGTAGAGGAGGGTCAGGTTCTAGAATTATGTATGAACAAGCAACTGAACACAAGTTTGATTCATATACATTAGGTCCAACTTTAAGAATGGGCACACCTGCCAATAGTAAATTCTACATCCACTGGTTCACAATTATAAGCCTGCTCAAACTCTGGACTAAGCTTCAGGGTAACATCTTCTTCATGAATCTCAGTAATATACGCAACATAGTGGATTATGTGCTCTGAGTAGCCTTGAGTTTTTAATATCACTTTGTCACCTGGAGCTAAAGAAGGGCGACCCATGGGATGGTGAGTTCTCTCAGATCTTTCTTATGCAGAAAAAAACTGTTAAGGTGAAGGAGACATTTAAACAAAACAAAACGCTAGCTTGTTTTCTGCTGCTCCAGAGAATAGGACTCGGAACAACAGATGCAAGCTACAGGGAAAAGAGATTCCACCTCAACATTAGGAGGACTTTCCTGACAGTGTAAGCTGCTTGACAGTGGAACACACTCCCTTAGAGTGTGGTGGAGTCACCTTCTTTGGAGGTCTTTAAACAGAGGCTGGATGGCCATCTGTCGGGAATGTTTTGATTTTGAGTTCTTATATGGCAGGGGGTTGGACTTGATGGCCCTTGTGGTCTCTTCCAAATTATGATTCTATGAAAACAAAAACTGTGGGGAAGTATTATCATCTGTTCTAATCAGTTTCACAACCCCATCAGATGCATTTCATTTTTTAAAAATAACCAGGAACATGGAGCACATGTCTGTCAGTGTCTTTAGTAATGTGTTATTTCTGTGCAGTGAATCTATTGTTTTATCACAGAGGGAAAATTAAGTCCATACGCTGAAGGCGGCCAGCTAGGAAATGGATGCCACTGCCAAGTTTGGAAAGTCACTCATGACTGCTGGGTTCTTCAGAAGAGACTTTTAAATCTTAGTTGCAGCAAAATATTTACAAGCATGATACAGCAATATTTACACCCTCCCACATAATGCTCTACCATCAACCAACATCCATACCACCACATGTTACACTTGAGCATTTCTCTTTATATACACAAACTCTAGCTAGGATTCTGATCCAACCCTCTGCTAGTGTTTCATCAACTTCCTGTCATGTGTCCAGAGTGACAGTGCAGTTTGGACCTGCTATGACTCATCTCCATGCTCAAGTTGCATCAGCTTCTTCTGAGTCAGCATTTCCTCTTTAACCCATTGCATGCACCTGAGATATCTTACACAGTCTGGGGCAAACATATACTGACAGTTGGAAATTAGAGAAAAAAAGAGAGAGACAGAGCAAAGAGTACAATAACCAGAGATTGGATTATTTGGCCAGTTCTCTTGCAATTAATGTAGTATCATAAAGAAAAACATTGTTTTGAAAAGTAATTAATGGCTGTATTTTATTAATAATTGAAAATCCATACTGCTGTGGCTCTCTGCCTCTTAAATTTAATGAAATATTCTCTGAGTGTTTGTTCTTTGGAGGCCTTGGCTGATGAAAGTTCTACTAGAGTGAGCTATTTTTCTTTGTCATGCATTAAATTCCAAACAGCAGTCACAAGAGTAATTGATCTGCTTTGGATGCTTAATGAAATCATATGCTAACTATGTGAGTGTGACATTTTTAAAGGGAAAAGCTACTATATTTATCTAAATGATGCTATAATTTAGATTTGTGGGTTATTTTTCTTAATATGTACCAAAGGTTGTCACTGGAACTATTTATTAAATGGAAATCAGACTAACAAGTGAAGTGTGTATACATAATGCATCAGTACTCGTTTCTTGTATGAAAACTGTTGACCTCACAGTTCTGATAAATTAAATAAATCTCAGCAAACTAGTAAGATTTTCCTTTTCTTAAATATGTTTGTTTTGACTTACACAATTGTGTTTACTTTATAAAAACACAGTATTTGTTGTCTGCCTTATAACTTCTTATAAGAAGCAATTTCATAACTTGTTGCTGTTTTGGCCTCATATAATATTTCTTCATAACTGATCTCTTCCTATTCTAAAGTCTGAGGTGGAAGAAACCAATAATCTGCAAAATATCTTAATTACAATCTATTGTTAGTCTCAATTTGCTTCTATGGCACATTCATTTAAGAGTAACTAGTAAGTTCTTATCACGAATTTCATCTTTATATGATATTCTTCTTTTCTTGAGCCAGTTCAGAAATCTCTTTTGCCAATAACTATGCACAGTGATATGGAGGGGAGGGGGTGTTCACTCTCTCTAATATCTTTATTGCACATTCCTTTATTACCTTCCATCACCATTGAAGCATCTCCTCAATGCCATATTTAGACAATAAAAATGCAATGGGATAATGCAGCTGCCTACATTGTAAGGAACCTGTGTCCACAGAAGAAATGTAGAGTCTAGTCAAGTTTAACTTCTTCCGATTTTATGGTGGAATGAAACTCTGATGATGGATGCAAAGCTAGAATCTAAAACCACAGTTTGATGAAGGTGTTTCATTTTAGTTCTTTCCTTTTTTTACTTTTACTTAACTTTTCAGTGGTTGATAACTTCTTAGCAATTCTTATCATCCATCACCATTGATTATGCTGCCTGGGACTGATGGGAATTAGACTCCAGCAGGCTGTGGAATAGTGCATTCTGATATATGTGTGTGTATGTGGTCTTTAAGTTACAGGACGGTAAATTTTGATTGAATATTAGAAGGTGCTTCTTGACATTAAAAGTGGTTTAACAGTGGAACCCATTACCTAAAGATGTGGTTAGTTCTCTTTCTTTGCACATCTTCAAAAAAGAAGCTGGACAGTTCCCTGCTGGGGATGCTTTAGCTTGAGGTCCTACACTGAGCAGCAGGTTTGATGGCCCCTTCCAACTGAATGATTCAATTAGTAGTGCATAAACACCAAAATACTAGGATAAACATTTTAATATAAAATAAAGAATCATCTATTATAAAATATTTTGGTTAATGTCTCGGGAAGTGTGTTGTCTTCCTGGGGCAAAGATCCGAGATGT
>JAIPUX010001232.1:89558057-89575470 GCA_020142125.1 Phrynosoma platyrhinos | reverse complement strand
TGTCAGAGCTTATCTGTGTTCTCTGGAGAAAGCATCGGATTCTGACTCTTTGGCTTCCTAGACCTCGGATTGCCTTGAAATCCCTGACCTTTGGACTGGACTCAACAACCTGCTTGCTAGAACTCTTGACTGGACTTACTGACTTGCTCTCTGGACTCTTGAACCCTTGGCTTGCTCCTGATTTTGCTTCTTGGAACATTTGGACTGGTATTGAACTTTGTGAACTGCCTTTGTGTTTCAGACTTGTATTAGTGTGCTGGCTCTCATCAATTACCTGGCTGCTTTCTCAGACAGAATAAGCTCTGACCTTAATTAGGCTGATAAGAGATGGCTGAAGCTGCTATAATGATGGAGTTGCTGGCTCAAAACCAGCAGTTATCGGCTCAGGTGGCACACTTATCTCAAGGCCTGGCCATGCTCCAGAACCAAGTAGCACCCAGGTCTAGTGGGAAGTCAATCATAGCTATGCCAGAAAAAATTTCTGGGAATAGAAATATGCTAGAATGTTTTCTAGCACATTGTAAGTTGCATTTTAAAATCAGAGAGGCAGACTTCCCCACAGACTTGCACAAGGTGGCCTTTATTATCAGCTTGCTGCCTGGGCCTGCAAGCAAATGGGCTACTCCTTACTTCATTGAGGATAGCCCTGTCCTCAACAGCTTGCAGGACTTCTTGAAGGAGATGAGGGGTACCTGGGGAGATCCTGTCAAGATAGAGACTGCAGAGCACCAAATTAAGACTCTCCAACAAGGCAAGGGCTCTGTGTCAGAATATTCCACTTCCTTTCACCTCATAGCCCAGGACTTAACTTGGAACCAGAGTGCCTTGCAGGCCCAATTTCATTGGGGTTTGGTAGAACTAGCCCGCTCAAAGCCTCCAGATACTTTGGCTGCCTTGATCACACAGGCGACCCACATTGACTGCCGCCTCTCAGCCCGCAGCTCGCAGCCCACAGTCCAGCCTGCCACTTCCTCTGTTGTCGATGCCACAGACTCCTGCAGCTTCCCCTGAGATTGCTTCTCCCGGGCCTGCAGAAAAACTGATGCAGCTGGGAGGAGTTCGGCCGCAGCTCACTGGGGCTGAGAAGGAACGGAGGAGGAGAGAGGTTTGTACTATGTTTGTACTGTGGACTCTCAGGGCATTTTGCCAGAGGTTGCCCTGCCAAAGGCCGCTGAGCATCGCTGCAGGGAAACGGACGGTCCCAGGTGTAAATCAGGTTCACCACCTGGGAGTGTCTCTTGAACCTGCTTCCCTTAGTTCAACCTGCAGTAAGGATTCTTTGTTGGTGGCAGCCAACCTCAGACTCCCTACCCTGGAGTTCATTCCCCTGGGAACCATCATAAACGCGGGAGCCTCCAACAATGTCATGGACTTGGGGTTTGCTACCTGCCACCAGATCCCTATTGAGGCTCTAGCCGAGCCAAGACCCATGGAGACCATCAATGGGAAGCTCCTGCAGTCTGGTCCAGTGACTCACCAGACCCCTTTGCTTCATTTGGAGATCCAGGGCCATGTCGAGGAGATCCGGTTACTGCTAGCTGAGGTGCCTCATTTCCCCTTGGTCCTGGGGATGCCCCCTAAAACAGACAGCAAAACCTTTGCAACCTGAAGCATCAGAAGAGACCTGCAAAGCATCCTTGAGCTTAAGCTCCTTCCACTAGAATGAAATGCCATTAAAACTACAACCAAATGCATAAATCTTCCTTAATTCCCGAAGTGAGATGAATTCTATGATGTGGCTGAGACATCACAAAGTCACCTCAAAAAGGCATGCCCAGGTGTGACCACCTTGCAAGCAAAATTTAAATGCCCAATCAAAACTTGAAATTCATTCAAAGAAGTTTTTAAAGCTCTAAAAAAAAAACTGGAAGTGTTCCTTTTGGTCTTGAAGCTTATTCAGGGGCAACTGGCAAGAGTGGTTAATAGTGTCTATGGCAATGCCCAAATATGTAAATAAGTAGATGGCCTCTTAGTCATCTCCAAAGCTAGGGGAACCTCAATCTGACCAGCCAGTCTCTCAAATTCATGAAGCAGAAATCCACATCGACCAGAATCTGAACCAACAATTTAAAAAAAAATCATCAAGATAATGAACACTACCCATGAGCCCTGACCTGTCTCTTATAGCCCATTCCAAAAATGTGCTAAAGGCCTCAAATGCCACACAAGATGCTGAACAGCCCATAGGAAAGGCTCTGTCCATGTAAAACTTACCTTCAAAATGAAAACCCAACAATTCAAAGTCCATGGGATGAACTGGCAACAAATGGAAGGCTTGACCCTGAGAGTAGGACAAATGGTGAATGATGAGAAACTCAACTTCTACTTTCTTAGGGACAACCCCAAGGGTGAAAACTCTAAAGTTTGGGACTGGTTGCCCATCAAATGAGCCTAGGACTCTACCTTCCCAAATCTCTTTGGCAATCTTGTCCCTAACCACTTGCTCCATCCCCTGCACTGACTTCAAGTTGTTAAACCAAAAGGGATGTCTGATACCTTGAAACAGAATCCAAAATCCATAAAGAAAACCATCATGTAACTCAGGGTGAACCTGTGAATGAGACATCTCCAAGACCTCCTATTCTCTACTGCTCTGCTCAGGTCCTGTAGGTCCTGGTCCATGGCCTCCCTAACTGAGTCTAGCCATCTGGCATGCAGTCCTCCTCTCTTTCTGCTGACTTCAATCTTTCCCATTATTGTCTTTCTAATTACCCATGTTTTTTCATGATGTGGCCAAAGTATGACAGCCTCAGATTTTTCATCTTGACTTCCAAGGAGATTTCAGGTTTGATGAGTTCAAGGACCCATTTGTTTGGCTGTCTGAGCTATCCTCACCCCTCTTCTCCAGCAGCACATCCCAAATGAGTCGATCTTTCTGTCGATTTTCTTAACTATCCAGCTCTCACATCCATACATAGTGATAGGGAATACAATGCCTTGGACAATTCTAACTTTAGTGCTCAGTTGTATATCTTTACACTTTAGGATCTTGTCCCATTCTTTGAGCTGCCCTTCCCAAGCCTAGTACTCTTCTGATTTCTTGACCACAGGCACTGTTCTGATAATAATTGATCTAAAGTATGTGAAATCTTTAACTATTTTGGTTTCCTCATTATCTAGGTTGAAATTATTAAATCCTCCATGGTCATTATTTTTGTTTTCTTTATGTTCAGCATTAGGCCTGCCTTTATTCTTCTATTTCACATGGATATGATATTACTTGCTTTCACAAAAAGGTGGAAGGGAGAGGGAGGTGGAGAAAAGGAATGTGGCAATACCTTGAAGATTAAGGGCCTAAGCAGACTGCCAGAAATAGTGCACATTAAATTGAGGCACTGCACTGGCTCAGTGCTAGGGAATCATGGGAACTGTAATTTATTTTGGCACCAGAGCTCTCTGACAGAGAAGGCTCAATGTCTCAGAAAAAAATACAATTCCCATGACTCCCTAGCACTGAGCCAGGGCAGTGCCTCAATTTAATGTGCACTATTTCTGGCAGTCTGCTTAGGCCTTTACTGGTTTTTATTTTAGCATGAATTCATGGATATAAACTCACTTTCTTACACGTAGTACAGTGATATTAAAGCCCAATGTTATAAAACATTTTTATACAGTTGTGATAGTAGGATTAAATGTAATAGGATACAGAAAGAGCCAAAACATGCCCCTTGCCCTAAATTTTCCAAAGGTACATGTTGTGGCTCTTTCTGGATCTTATTGCATTATACTCACCCACATTTAAATAGCTTATTACATAATATATCCATCATTTTTATCCAGGCAAATATAGCAAGACGTTGGAAGAGACTGCTAAAACTTTGGCTCAAATATGCAGCTAAGCATTTGAGTGTATATGTCTCAATGCAGCAATGTAGTAATAAAAGTGCATTTATTGAAAACTTTGCTTTGCTTGACAGCTTTATAGAGACATCTGCAACGCATTTATGTAAAAAAGATCTGTTAAGTCACCATTGTGATTTAAAGTACGTTGATCACAATATCTTAATAAAATAAACATCACTGCTGTCACAGTACAGCATGGCATTGTCACAACTCCTGACAACCTAAATGTTCTAAAAATATTTAGGTATATTCTTGTCTGAGAAACAAAGGAAACATGTTTTAATGTTTTCTCGTAAATGTGGACTATGGATTTAGTGTTTCTAATAAATTATCATGGTAATTGGATGTTATGTTAAGAATTCAAAGAAGTAGCTGTGTTAGTCTCTTGCAGCATAAAAAGGGGGAAGAATGTTCTTATTAAAAGTAAAATTTGTGAAATTAGCTCAATATAAAGAGTTCTTCTTTGTGGTCTCTATGACTCACCCAGTAGGCCTTACACCTTGGCAAGGGTTTACACCAGGGGTAGGCAACCTTTCCCCTTTAAGGGCCGAGGGACTTCAGCTCCCAGAATCTCAGGAGCTATTGGCCAACATGGGACTACTGGCCAACATGGCTGAGGCTTCTGGGAGCTGAAGTCCCTCAGCCCTTAAAGGGGAAAGGTTGCCTACCCCTGGTTTACACCATATATAGGCATCATGTGACCTTCCAGATGCTCTCAAACTGTAACTCCCAGAAATCATCCTCATGCTGGGAACTGAGATCTGGCAACATCTGGCCACAAGATTCCTATTCTTAGCATATAGAATTGCTATTTAATTTCATGAAGTGGGATGGGGATGTGCCTCTGTTTCTTTTTACTAAATGCAGACATTTGTTTTGCCATAAGGTAGTATTCACTTGTATGATGTCAGTTTCTATTCAATGGGATCTCTTTATATGTTTGCACTTCTTGCTCTTTTTGGAGCTGTGTTGGACATTGAACAATTGACAGGGTAACATGCCTTGTGTTTCCTAGCCAGTCTCCATATAGTTTGGAAGACAGCACTATGGAACAGCATGGAGATAGATAAGAATGCTTCTGATGGGGTAAATCAGATGTTTGCACATCTCTCTCCCCATTGAAGAGATCCAAATATGGAGGTCAAGAATCTCTATGTGGTTAGTGTGTATCTCTGATACATTATAATATCTGTGATCCATTTGTAGATCTCTCTGTGTTCAAAAACAGGGGGCAGGATCTGTCTGAGAGAATTTTTTCTGAGTGAAGAATCACAGAAGCAGGATGTTCAAGCATGTTTAATGTTGTTCTTAGTGTATTAAATGTACAAGTAGACAAACAAAGTCAAACTGCCCCCATTAAGCCCAAGGATTTTGTCACACCAGGCTGTTCTCCCAATAAAATTTCATTCTTTTCAAAAGCACTTTGCAATCAGGACTATTCTCTTCTTTATCACACCTTTGTAATCTTTGTAATCTTTCTAGCATTACAAACTTTGTTCACGCTAATACAATATAACACACAGGATTTGGCACTGCCTACCAAGTACCCAGTGTGTGCCTAGTTTGGCATAGAGAGAGACAGAGATATCCTCCAAAGAAATATAAATTAAAAGGAGTCTTACTTTTAAAAATAACCTCCCCCCCCCCTTGGATGAGGGGAAAACATCCTGATTCAGAAGAGACTAATCACTGACAGATGAAAGTGATTAATTTGCCAGCGATCAATCTTGTCTACACCACTGAGGAACTCCTTTGTCTCTGATCACTGGCAAGCAAAAGGAAAGAAACTCTTAAAGCCTGCTTACAGACCACCCAGAATCAGGATTAAATCAGAATTGATTTATCACATTACAAATGCTTTCACCACAGAAGCAGGAAAGGTCATTCACTGAGGTTTTATGTGAATGAAAAGAAACTCCTGCCAAACAGTCTCCCATTGTTTCCTACCAGAAAGGCAATGATGTCTCCCAACCAGAGTGACCAGATGTCATAAAGGAGAACAAGACACCTCAAAATGTAGGACATTCAAGAAAAAGAGAGGAGAAACAAAAGCTGAAAACACTAATATAAATATAAATTCATACTTCTTTGTCATGCTCACAATGGAGGACATTTTGGAACTCCTTCTGGAAAGCAGGCTGAAATGTAGGACATGTCCTGGAAAAGGAGAATGCCTGGTCACCCTGTTCCCAACAGAAAGGAGACAACATTGTGTGATAAGTCCCAGCAAAAGATGCTATTAATCAGCTACTATTGTGATGAAGTCCAAAACTGATATCGGGTAGAAATTTGGAAAATTCTCAATCTCAATTTTTTTGTTGTGTTTCTCAGAAACCCACCAGCATTCTTGTCTCAGCCTTTGTTTATGTCAGGTTGCAAGACTTTTTTTTTTCTCTTCCCATGCTTTGCCAAATTCAGACATAGTTTTGTACACATTTTTACTGACAGATGAATAAATATGAATTTCCCTAGTTGAGTATACACACATTTTTTCATTAGCAGGCATTCCAACTGCTTTTTCTTTCTCTCTTTTAAAAGTGTTTTATTTTCCCAAAAACATATCACCTTCCAAATGTGTTGATTTCTTAGGACAAGATGGATTTTGTCTTGGAAATGAAAAATAGATAAATTCCCTGAAAACTTTGATTCCACCAAAGTTGGATTTACTTTGGGCTTTTGCTGCAGTTAAACAAGTAGACCCTTTGAATGAATTATGTAGCCCCTGTGAAAAGAATTAAACCCCTGTGAAAAGCATACCCCTTTGGTTTTCAAACCCTTAAAATGATGTGAACTAGTTCTCAAGGAGTCAACTGTCAGGCAATAAGGGAAAACCTTGCACTAACAATATCAGGTCAGTGCTTCACCTATGTATATTGGTGACATAATTTTGTTGAGGGAAGTGCATCCAAATGCATGCCTCACTTGATTAATGCAGTTTGGATGAGTGCATATGTGATCCATCCACACAGCACTACTATCAAGAGTAAATGCAGGTGTGATATTCAGTCACAACTAGGGACACACAACTAGATAAACCTAGAGGGGTATCAAAAGTCCCACTAGGAAAGACACTATCAGTCTGGTTGAGAAGACAATTTTGTTTTAAAACTCTATCACGAAGAAATGATCAAGAGAAAAGCTTTCAGGGAAATATGGCTGTTGTCCTGCTGGCTGGAGAGTCAAAAATGAGAGTTAAATAAAAGTTAAGATATTTATTTAGAATATCAATTTAAGAAAAACAATATAGATGATTCATTGATGGAGATGTATTTCCTCAATTTTCTTGCCCCAGTTAGTGGATACAGTTATTATTTCTCATTGGTGCCACCTGGTAGCCAAATATTGTTGGCTTATCAATTGCTAATTCACTAAATAAAAAAAAAATTCAACCAGAATATGAGATTTGTGAATAGGCATAAAATGCAGGAGAGACAAAAACCAGAGAGCACCCAATGACATATACGGGAAAAGTGAAGGCATGTCTTAAAAGTGCTCAATAGATGACTGCTTTATTATACATTTGGGGATAAAGGCTTTCCACATTAGAGAGTTATCTTCAGATTTTTTTTTTTAGTGTAGAAATTAAATACTCTCAGCAAAATTATTGTAATCGATTTTAAAAGTTTCTGGTTTATGATAATCTATACTACCACATTATTATTGATAATGATGCCATTGTCACAGATCCGTTATCTCAGATCGTTCTTTCTTAGTCCATTCTAGCCTTCTTCCTATCAAGTGCTGAACCTGATTATGTAATAATGCTTCATGAGACAATGATATGTAGATAGAACTTTATAAATGGGAACATTTTATGAAGCATAAAATTCTGTATTATAGAAAACATGAACTTGCCCTTGCAGTAATAGTATGGAACAGAGATAATATATTCTATATTAATTTTGTAATCAAATGTACTACACCTGATTACAATCAAAAGTTTGTGTTTCACAATCTGTGCAACCCTTTGTTATTAATTCATGTTAAGAAAATGCTGGTGTATGATGTTTCATTTGAATGTGTATGTATAATTACAAGGGGATGACCCAAAAGTTGATTATTATACTAATTCACTGGAACAACCTTAGTGCTTCAGATGTACTGGAGACTGATTGAAATTCATTAACATTCCCTTGTGAGTTAAATGGTTTAAAATGTGTCTTCTTGGTTGCTGCTGCTGTGATATATCCTAAGCCTTGTTTATGTGATGGCATTACAAGAGATTAGCAGAGTAACCTCCTTAGGCATAGATCACTTTCCTCCCAAACAATGTTAAACAGAGATAGATGGAGCTTGTAGGGAAGGGGAGAATAAGTGGAGAAATTCTAATATTATTCTCAATTCCCCCATTTTCCACATTGTTTAGGAGGCAATACAATGCAGAGAGGCAATACAGATATCAAGCTTTCATTTTCTGAGTTTCCTGGGGTTAATTCATCCCAATCCAAACTTGTTATAATGCAATTCACATTTTCTATTGTGCCATGTACAGACCAGATAATTTGATTTTTGTTTTTAACAAATTATTTTAGTAGGTGCGGATATATGTTATTCACTTAGTATGAACCTCTGTAGTTTTTTGATCATATAAAATTTTATTTGATATAAAACAAGTCAACATCATTCAAACAAATTCACACATTTCTTACTCAATTACATTCTTCCCCTGTCTTATTATGACAACAGTAACAAATGCTTTTCCCTTTCACTCTGTTTATCCTCTCTTCCTTTTACTTTCAAGTTTATAAAACGTTCCTTTACCTTCTGTCTTAAACTTCATTCTTTCACTTCTTTCAATTACTCTTTCTTTCCCTTCTTTTCCTTCTTTCATGCTTTCCTCTTACAAACCCCTCTTCCCATTCATCTTCCACTTACTCTAATCTTCTATCACTTACTCTCACCTTCCATTCTCCACATTTCTATACATTTCAACATTCTTATACTTCTATACCAATATTCTCCAACATTCTATTTTACCAAGTTTGTTAACATTACAATCATCCTTCACATACTTTGACTTCCTATGTACCTCTGATGTTATAAACATTTGTACAGCTCATTGGACATTTTCCTTCTGATTATTTAATTTGAATTTAGTCTCAGACAGCATTTCTATTGAAAAGCTTACTGATAAACTTATTTCATTTAACCTCCCCTTTTTTTTCCTACAAAATTCCAATATAGGAGCCCATCTCTTCTCCACTATGTTCATGTCTTTATTATTCAATCTAGCTGTTAATTTTTCAATTTCAGATAAATCTATTAGTTTCAATAGCCATTCATCTCTTGATGGAATTTCTCTCATCTTCCACTTTTTTTGCTAATAGGATTCCCACAAAGGTTATCATATATTATATTACTCTCCAATGTGTATTTTCATCTTGTCTTCTTAATTTGTTTGACATATTTAACAAATATATCTCAGGTTTCCATTTGATAATTTATTTTCAAGATCTTAGTTATCATTATATGTATTTTCCCTCAAACTTTGTTTTTAAAAAAACAAACAAAAAATGAACCTCTGTAGTTTTTTATCCTATTCATTTTGATTGTATAGCATTGGTATATCCATTTTACAAATAGTAAAACTGAAAACTATATTAAAGGACTAAGAGTCAATTTAGACTATTGGGTTCACTTCTATGTTAAACACATTTTCTTCAAGAATATATTGACTCTTGGTATCAAGAAGGGTCTATGGGAGGGAGGGAGAGAGAAGCAAATCTAAATGGTATTGCAAATGAGGGAATATTTCAGTACTGCACTCCTTTAAAGGACAAAATTTCTTTTAGTGTGCCAGAGAGATTTGTCTTGTGATGCAAATATTACAGTGTTGTGAGTGATAAATAGTGCCAGGTGCCATATCTGACATGTCCTTCATCATTTTGCTCTCATAGGTGTGAAGAAATCAAACTGTGCTAATTTTCTTTATATATGAATTGTTGTATATCTAAAAAAGTTATCAAGAACCAAGTATTTTACTAAAATCAGATTCTGAAAAGACACTGCTTATTATTGCTGCTGACTTTGCAATGCTGCTGTGCAATCAGGTGGTAGCTTTCCATAGAAACAAGAATTAGAGAAACTGTTTAGTGTTAGAAGTTTTAAACTTAAATGAGTAACTGATCTTTAAATTCTTTTCACAAAGTAAATTGTATGAAAAATATTTTCATAGATAATACCCTGGGTATTATAACATGGTGGTTATAACAACATGGTGTAATGGTTTGACTGTTGGACAATGACCCTGGAGATCAGGGTTTGGTTCCCCACTCAGCCATGAAAACCCACTGGGTGTCCTTGGGCGAGTCAAATATTCTCAGCTGCAGAAAACCCTGTGATGGGTTTACCCTTAGGGTCACCATAAGTCATAAATGACTTGAAGGCACACAACAGCAATAACATTAATAGAAAATGGAATTGTCTTCTCTTACGCATCCTCTTATGTACTGCTGACATACTACTTCACTATGATGATTTGCATAGCAGAATTGCTGAGAACATTAACATTCTCTTACAGAGAAAGTTTGCAGTGTAGAAACTATGAGTTAGAGATACGGAAACTATTTCCATCTACCTCTTTTTTTTAATGGCAAGATGTCTGTGCTGAAGGTGAGCTGTGGGATCTAATATTCCTGCCAATTCTAGGAATACAAGAGAAACCATGTGGTCTTAGAATTTGCTTTCAGATAGCACTTAAGCATGTTTAAGACTTTAACTGTTACTTCAGTGCACAGTGTAGAAGCTGAGATTCCTCCTTCCAAGGATGTGAAAGGGGTTTATTTCATTAAACTTTTTCTTCTGCAATAAAAATGGGAATGAATTATAGGGATGGGAATCAGAAAGGTTTATATTACTTATTACTTTTAAAAAACCTAATTTTCCAAGCTTTTATTTTCAGTTTTTTAATAATTTTAATAAAAATTCAGTATAGTGGTATACTGTAATTCAGTAAATGTGATAACCCTGGATGTAGAATATGCAAGAAAGAATTGGCTGGAAATCATGAAAACATTGAAATAAGGCTACAGACTATTAGATACAGCAACTGGACTTTTTTTCCTTCAGGTAGGTGCTTAAAGTTGAACAAATTCCAAATATACTGAAGCCACTTATATTCTGTAAATTATATCCAATCAATTGTGAGATTAAGATTGTATTTATTGGATAGTGAGGGATCCCAGGAACACTTTTCAATTCATAAGCATTCCTATAACTTAATGTGATACTTACACATGTCATTCTACATATGTGTATGCACAGCAAAATTACACACCTGTGTAACAATCAAACATCGCAGAATTGACAGGACCTGCATGCCATCTTCAGTGCTTTATATAGTGTTGTGTTCCTGAGATTTTTAAGGTTAAGTTAGCTCCCAGAGAATAGAAAAATCTGTATATTTTTTTTTCTAAAAATAATGTTATAGTAAGAGAACAAGATGAGAAACTTGGTAACAGGGCTATATTATTCAGGCTTATAAGCAGATATGCTCCAAAAACATTTCTTTGTTTATTTGCATCATCTGCTGTCTACATATATTAGCCAAAATGCTCCCAGATAAGCTTAAAATGGTTCATTTGACAGTCCATACTCTAAGACTTAAATTTTAAATAAGGCATGGCACACAAGGGGAAAGGGGGGAGGGAAGAGGCAGAAATGAAATTAAGCAGTATCTAAGGCCAGGCATGGTGGAGGTTCTCTAGCTGCTCTCCATCCACCTCAGATCCCAGAGCAGTGGCACTGGCAAGGTGGTAGGAGGGTCTCTCACTAGTTTCTTCACAA
This sequence comes from Phrynosoma platyrhinos, assembly GCA_020142125.1. Lineage (NCBI taxonomy): Eukaryota > Metazoa > Chordata > Lepidosauria > Squamata > Phrynosomatidae > Phrynosoma > Phrynosoma platyrhinos. Next base: position 89,563,842 of record JAIPUX010001232.1, on the reverse strand, counting down.
AGGGATAGTGGAGTATGATTGCTTTTCTTGTCCCTTTCAGTAACTATCAAGAAATGAAGTATTAATACAGGTCTGTGATGGATGACAATGAGCATTCTAGTCATGAAAAATTATAAACTCATTGGCTATACTTCATTAGGCAGGCAATCAATTTCACATATTTGTAGCCTTAAACTGCCAAATTGACCATAATTTGTGCACCAGTAGGTATAAAATTGTTTTAAGTGCCTCAGTAGGTCTGTTTCATTTTAATAATGCAAATAACATTCTGTTTATGTTCTGAGAAAAGAAAGTACTTTTTATTATTTTTGTCCCATCTCTGAATGCACTACTGAAGAAAGATTCCCTTTAAATATGTTTTGTTGGAGTGATTATTAAAATTCTTTCATCCAAATTCCTCATTACAAATCCCTTTCCTGCAAACATCTTGCTTAACAATTCGGTCAAAATTTATACCTTTCGGTGTAGATCTTTGGTTACTTCATTTTCACATGTAAAAATGAATAATTATAAACATCTAAATGCAGCAAGATGTTTGCATACTGTAGTCCCATGTGACTACTCATGACAGTGCTACCAACTTGGAAGTACATATTATTTCTAAAAGTTAAGTATTTTTGATTAAGTACAAAGTGACTGTAGGATAGTATTCTTGACGGCTTGTGTTATGATCCCCTGGGCCTCAAGCAGCCAACCAACAGCCCTGTGGTGGCTCTTAGCCCACAGCAGATCATTAATCCCTGGTCTCTCAGGTCACCCTTCCCCACTCTTCCTGAACTAAGGGAATCTCCTGAGACCATCCAAACTAGCTGCCACCACCTGGTGGATTCCTGCTCTTTCTCCTAGCAACACATCAAAACCTTGCTTGGGGATTTTTAGTTTCACCGTTGCTAACTTAAGCAAGCAATACCAAGCCGAGCTAAGACACATGGCAGAAGTGTGATAAAAGCCAAAGTGTTTTAAGAGAGAAAAATGTTTATTCTACCTAAAGGAATTCTGAGGCAAAGGTATCATTTACATGTGAAACCTTCTTGCCTCACATGCAGAGAATTGTAGTTACATAAAATACAGAAAGTACAGAAGTACAGCCATTTCATCCAAGCTGATAAAATAACAAAGGCCTAGGTGCACTAACAAACATATACTTCTAATTCAATTTACAAGTTCAGATGGCTTTATAGTCCTAGATGTTTGTTGGATGCTGGGGCTACTTAGCCTCAGCTCTGACCAGCATCTCTTAAGCCTGCCCTCAGACCCACAGACTCCCATCAACTGAATAAACAAAGGAAGGACTCCCTTGGCCACATGGCCAAACAAAGGAAAGACTCAAACATGGTCCCCCAGAGGCCTTTTAAAAAACCTCCGCATTGTAAAAGCTCAAGTTCCCGGGTCTGTCCAGCTGATGAAGTTGGCATCTGCATCAACTGTGATGTAACTTCATTAGCATAAGGCTTTTCCTCCCAACCTTTAACCCGTTGTTATCTGGGAGAAGTCCTCAAATGACTAGGGCCAGTCATTACAGCTTGTAGTCCCTTCTGGTGGGGGATGTTGGTGTACAAGGATTCCACATCTATAGTGACTAGGATAGTGATCTCTCAGGGACTGTGAATTTACTGTATTTTCCTCAGAAAAACTGTATTTTCCTCAGTAATATCCTTCACAAACCTTGGAATGTTGATGGCATATGGCCTGGGAGCTGAGTCCATATATCCACATATTGCAGCAGTCAGAGTTTTAATACTTGAGATAGTAGGTCTTCATTTATGTATTTTGGGTAGTCAATAGAAGGTCCCTAGTTTGGGCTCAGTTCTTTATAATATTGGAGAATTCTCTGAGTTATTATTGTAGTCCCTTCAGATACTCATTAGTGAGATTTTTTTGGAGAGGATTCTGTCAAATGTGATTTTGGAGAATTGTCTCAGCCTCCTGTATGTTCATGATGACCATAGCTCCCCCTTTGTTGGCCTATTATATAATAATGTTAGGATTGTTTCTAAGACTGTGAATGACATTGCATTCCATATGACTGAGTCCTCAAGTAGATGGGCAGCTTGGAGCAGCCTCTGGCCGCTCCAACTGCCATCGCACCCCAAGCGGTGTGCGACTGTGACAACCAGACACCATGTCCTGACGACTGGCTGCTGCCATTGTCCTCAATGGACCACCGGCAAGGAGTACTTTTTTGTGCTCCTTTTGTGGCTGGGTTTGGGCCACCTTAGATGGCCACAGCATAACTTCAGCCCAATCCAAAGGTGTGTGTCATCTGAACACCACACCCCTGGTTTGGCCCAAAGGTGACACTTCTGACGTGTCTGTTTCAGGCCTGAGATTGTATGGTAAATGATATCTCTTGTTAATTATCTCAGTTTGGCTATCATGACAAATGGTCCATATGCAGTTCTTTTTGTAGCATTTGGAAGCATATTCTTGTGTATTGGTGCAGTAACCATTGACATGTTGTGTAGACTGAGGTGATGTCCTCTCCCTGTCCTCTCCCTGAAATAGCAATAGCAAGTACATTTCTGTGTGTAAGCTAATTGCCCCCAACAATCTGGGTACTCATTTTAGTGACCCATGGAAGGATGTTAGGCTGAGTGGACCTTGGAGTCCCTGGGATCAAACTCACAACCTTGTGGCTGTGAATGGCTGCAGTACTGGCATTTAACCACTGTGCCACCAAGGATCTAAGAGGACTGTCACTCTCCCTGAAATAGTTCTTGAGTTGTAGACATTGGAAGAAAGCCTCCAGGTCACTACAGAACTGAATCATTTGTGTGTGTTTGGTGGGACAGAAGGATAGGCCTTCTAACAGGACAAACTCCTCTGCTTGACTTAGGAGGGTTGCAGACTGCCAGAAATAGTGCAAATTGAGTCCACTTGTAGGGTTAGGGTTAGGGTTAGGGAATCATGGGAACTGTATTTTATTGTGGCACCAGAGCTCTCTGACAGAGAAGGCTCAATGTCTCAGAGAAAAAACAATTCCCATGACACCCTAGCACTAACCCTAACCCTAAAAGTGGACCCAATTTGCACTATTTCTGGCAGTCTGCAACCCCCCTTAGTGTGTGGCTGGAAAGGTTTTGAAAATTATTGTCCAAGTTGATAGTATTTCTGTTGTAGACCATTGGGGCCTGTAGTAAAAGAAAGTTTCTTTTCCTTTTTCTTTAGAGAAGCAAACTGGATCTCGTAGGTGGCTTTCCCCCCTCCCCTTGGGAAATTCTATGTAGTGTTCTGTTGTGTAGAGAGCTGTTGGTTGTTTATGTGTCATTCCAAATCTGAGATTTACTTTTTGATCTTCTTTTGTTTGCTGTATAGGATGCTGCTGAGATGGTTCAGTAGTTTTCTGGAGAGGATGTGGCAGAACTTCACACTAGATATGTTGTTTGCACTAGGTTTTTCACCTTTCGGCTCTTAGGAATGATATCTTGCTGTTTGCATTTATTCAGAAAGTTGATGTTTCTCTGTGCAGGCAAGTCTCTTGAAGAGACTGATGGACTTCCACTCAGTCCAGTTAAATCTGGTCCTGTCTATTGGGATAGTTTTCACAGAAGTAACCATATTAGTCTCTTGCAACATAAAAAAAAGTAAGGAGAGAGGAGACAGGGGAAAGAAAGAAAAAGAAGTGTGACAGCACCTTTAAGACTAACTGTTGTTGTATTTTTATTTTTGCATGAAAATATTTATGAATATAAACCCACATTAGTTTTTACTATTTTGTTAATACAATTTCATAATAATAATAAAAACAACAAAACTTAATAATATAATTTATATTTAAAATATTGTTTAACAAGTAACAAATTTCAAAGAGGCTTACAACAAAACTGTGTACCTACTTTAAGATCTAATTTCAGTTCCCAATAGCAGTAACACCTTGCTACCATCCCAATAATCAGTGTCTTCCACCAAAAGATATTATTTACACATACCTGTAATATTGAAAAATAGATCAGTTCTGTTTCCCTCTGGAGCAGCTCTTGAGTCTCTGTTGACTGGTCTTCTTTGGAGTGTGGGGGGGGGAGAGTCTAGCATGCTCTGTTTTCTGTAACTGAGGAGAGAAGGGAGAGGGTGCAACTTGTATGCCCTCTGGGAGCACACAGATATAATTTCATAGTGCATTCCATTCAGCTCTTAATAGTAACTTAAATAACAGCATGGGTTAATCAATTTCAAGCTCTTTCCCTTATCAAGGAGGATGAGGAAAAGCAGCATGGACAGACTTCAGGGACAGAGCAGGGGACCCTGGGAGTTCCATCACAGGAAACAGTCACTGCTAAGCCTCAGAGGAGGTGTGTGGTCGTGGTGGGGGACTCCTTGCTGAGGGGGACAGAAGCAGTGATTTGTGGGCCTGACAAGATGTCTCGGGAGGTGTGTTGTCACCCTTGGGGCAAAGATCCGAGATGTGACAGAGAGGCTGACAAGACTGGTCAAGACTACTGACCAATACCCATTCCTTTTGGTCCATGTGGGAACAAATGACACAGCAAGACACAGCCTTCAGAACATCAAAAGGGATTACAAGGCTATAGGTAAGAAGCTGAAAGAAATTCAGGCACAGATTGTCATCTCGTCTCTTCTGCCAGTTGAAGGGCATGGTCCAGGAAAAGAGAGGAAAATAGCAGATGTCAACAATTGGCTCCGCAGATGGTGTAGTCGAGAACGATTTGGATTCGTAGATCATGGGCTGCGGTTCCATGAGGGCCAACTCCTGGCAAGGGATGGGCTGCATCTCACACCAGTTGGAAGAAACATTTTTGCCAACAGTCTCAAGAATTTGATCAGGAGGGCTTTAAACTGAGTTATGTGGGGAAGGGAGACAACGTCCTGGAAGACAAAAGGGCTGGAAAAAATAGTCAAACTGTCATAGAGGAAACAAGGCAAACAGTACAGGGACCCAACAGTGGGAGGCAAAAGAACGTGTACAGGCAGCAAGTAAGGGGGACATATGGGCTTAGATGTCTCTACACTAATTCACAGAGCATGAGAAATAAGCAAGATGAACTTGAACTCCTAGCACAACAAAGCAAATATGATATAATAGGCATCACTGAAACCTGGTGGGATGAATCTCATGACTGGAATGTAGAAATACAGGGGTATAACCTTTTCAAGAGAAACAGGCCAAACAGGAAAGGAGGAGGAATAGCATTATATGTCAGGGATATTTACACCAGTGAAGAAATCCAGGACATCAATCCTGGAAGCAAGTGGAGAGCAACTGGATAAAAATTAAAGGGGAGGGAAACAACAGGGATGTTAGTGTGGGAGTCTACACAGACCCCCAACTCAGGCAGAAGTCAAACTCAGCAAAATCCTCAAGGTCTAGCAAATTCCTCACTTGCTTCGAAGACAATTTCATTGTCCAAAAGGTGGAAGAGGCAACAAGGGAGTCAGCTATTTTGGATCTAATCCTAACTAACAGGAAGACCTAGTTAATGGGGTGCAAGTGGTTGGATCCATAGGCGGAAGTGATCATGTCCTCCTGGAGTTTATTATACAGTGTAAAGGAGAAGCCAGGCATAGTCAGACACGCATTCTAGACTTTAGGAAAGCTGATTTTACAATACTTAGAGAAATACTGGGGGTGATCCCATGGACAGGAATACTAAAAGAGAAGGGATTTCAAGACAGATGGGAGTTTCTCAAAAGGTAGATACTGAAGGCACAATTTCAAACCGTTCCAATGAGGAGGAAAAATGGGAGGTGTCTCAAGAAACCAGGATGGATGACTAAGTTGCAACTGAACTAAGTTTTAAATGGAACATGTATAAGAATGGAAAAATGG
>JAIPUX010001232.1:89537745-89553077 GCA_020142125.1 Phrynosoma platyrhinos | reverse complement strand
CTAACAAAATGTCTCTGTGTGGGTAGCAAAAGAACAGCCACCCACAAAGATCTGAAGCCTAGCCTCTCATATTAGAGAATATTCTCTTTTAGATAGCCTGGAGCCATTCCTGTTCAGCTCATCCAGATCATATTGCTGACCATACTGTTGAGCCTAGATTTCATCCATTCACTGAAAGTGTGGCTTCTGTGTTTAGAACAGATTCTGAATATACCTCAAAACACCTTTGCTTGGTGCACAGCATACATAGCATAAAAAGATGTTCTTCCATACCCTTTTCTTATAAAAGAGTTAAGCAAGGGAAAAAACAGATAAAGAGGGAACAAATTATCACCTGGTAAAGGGAACAACTCTGTTTTCTAGCATACTAACTAACTAATACATAGATATATCAGAATTTCTATGCTTAGTTGAAAGGGATTGTCTTTCTGCTTCAAAAGCTGCTCTCTGTGTCCATATTAGAGGGGAAGTATCAATTATGTGTAAAAAGAAAGTGATGAATAGATGTTTTATGTATGATAGTTCTGGCTATGCCTCACTTATACAAGGGTTTCTTTTAGCTTTTCTGTAATGAGCCTTCTCTTTCAGGATTTTATTTGTTATACACAACATTTAATTTGTAGAGAACCTGATCAGATGGCCAGTATTAGTTCACTTTTTTGAGCCAACTGAAGAACACAGAATGCTAAAAAAATTAGCACACACAAATAATAGATAGACCACTGTTAAATTATTACAGTGAGTGCAGAATTATAATTTGGACTACAACTTGGAGAATACTCCAGCAAGCATGGCCTCGTTGGATCATTCTGGAAGTTACAGCCCTAAAATAATGTTTCAATATCTACTTAAATTTTAGTCTTTGGCCCAGACATGATGGGCCAAATGAAACAGCTTCTGGTCACTTTGGAGGCATGACATTCAAATGACACATGCCTCCAAAGCAGCTTGAAGCCGCAATAGTGTTGTGCAAAAGGGAGCTGGAATAATCCAGCCCTGGCAGAGCAGTTTGGGTCCTGCAGCTATGACCCACTTTGGTCAGCACAAACCTGATCCACTTCTGGTCAGACCAAATTTGGGCCGCTTCTTCCTACCTGCCTGCTCAGTCCTTCATTTTGTAAATCCTACATAGCTATGTTGTTCCAATATTATATAGTATTGTACTAATACATTACAATGCAGTATCTCCAATGCATATCTGAATCTTGTCATATATATGAGGCTTCATCTATGCTGGAGTTTCCTTTTTCACACTACAGGCAGGGAAACTCCTGACAGAGAGAAATCATTATGTACTCATGAAAAATTCCCTTTTGTTGAAAAGAATAGAATGCCTTTTGTGCTCAGAGCACCTATGAGTTGTATTTATTTGCAAGGATGGAAGATCAGCTGTTCAAGTCCCAAGCTCCATGTGACAGGGTGAGCTCCCATCACTAGTCTCAACATCTGCCAACCTAGCGGTTTGAAAGCATGTGCCAGTAGATAAATATGTACCACTTCAGTGGGAAGGTAACAATATTCTGTTCAGTCATGCTGGCCAGTCGTTTTGGACAATGCTAGCTCCTTCAGCTTAGGAAGAGAGATGAGCACCATCCCCTACAGTCAGACAGGACTAGATAATCATGTTTAAAGGAAACCCTTTATATTTTACCATAACATTATGCACCATTTTAGTTTGCCAGCCAACTTAAGGCAATCCCACGAATTTCATAGTGCTTTATAAACAAATTCAGTTTATAAACTTTTAGTGATCATACATTTAAAACAGGTATTAAAAAGAGATAAGAAAAGACTAGAAGAATTTATCCCTAATTAGGATAATATGTTTATTTATTGTGGTGTTTTTGTTTGTTTGTTTTAAAATATTTTCTGGTTCAACAAACTTTTAACATGTTTCACACAATCCATTCTGTATAATGAATCAAAATGGATGAACTTGTGGTGTTACATAATTTTGCAGTTGAAATGGTGAACTCATAAATTCTGATCATTCTGCCATTTCTTGGGATAGTAATTAGGTCCTGTAGGTCTCTTAAACAGAGAGATGACATAACTATGTTGTCTACCTATAGCTGTTTATAGCTGGATATAACTGAAGTCGGTGCATTATTAGCCAAGTTGCACAATGTATCCAGATTTATAATGATAATTCATATGGATTCCCACTTAAGGTTACTAAGCGAAGCAATTAATGCATTTTACATATTGGCTATTGTTTATGGTGTTTTATACTACTCATCTATGCCAAAGGCATACAGACAGTTTAAAACAGTGGATTATTGAGATTGCTGCCATTATGAAGTTAAACATTAATACAACATATGTTCTTAAAATGCACTAGGATGAAGCATTTATTTGTTTGTTTGTTTTACTTTCTAATCTTCAATATATGCAAGGGCAAACTTTTGAATTTGTTCCCAAACTACTCAAATTGGATATGCTGCTACTGTGCACTTCTGCATGTAAGGATTCACATTTTGTTTTTGCCTTTGTTTCTGACCAGTTGAAAAGATACAAAATCAGTGGGATGAAGTGCAGGGGCACCTTCAGAACCGAAGGCAGCAGCTACATGAAATGCTGAAAGATTCAACACAATGGTTGGAGGCCAGGCAAGAAGCTGAACAGGTTCTGGAATGTGCCAAAGCAAAGCTTGAGTCATGGAAGGAGATTTCTTATACTGTGGAAGGACTGAAGAAGCAGAATGCTGAACTAAAGGTACTATCTGGAAAAAAATACAGACATGAATATCTTCCCTGACATCTATTCTGTCACATAACTTTATCATCTCCACACAATATAGCTTATTTTCTGTAACTGTTTCACTGTTTGCTCATTTACTGTGGATTATTTTTTATTAAATGAAGTTACAGTATTTTTTATTTTATTTATTTATCCTTAAATTCCATAACTATGAAATACACAAAACAACATAAATCTGAAAATATTCAATACAAGCTCCATTATTTCGTAAAGGGCTCTCCTGGGTCAACCAAATTGAGGCAGTAGTCAGGTTAGAACTAATTATTAGTTCTGGGCACTAAGTCCCAATTTCCTTTGAAACCTGATTTGTCAATTTAGGGCCTTTGCAGACTGCCAGAAATAGTGGAGTTTAAATTGAGGCACTGCCCTGGCTCAGTGCTAAGGAATCATGGGAACTGTAATGTATTGTGGTACCAGAGCTCTCTGACAGAGAAGGCTCAATGTCTCAGAAAAAAATACAATTCCCATGATTTCCTAGCACTGAATGCCTCAATTTAATGTACACTATTTCTGGCAGTCTGTAAAGGCCCTTAGTCCAAGGTCCAATTCAGTTTGGATCAATCCAGATACAGTACGTTTCAATCTGGACTCCAAATGTGAATTGACATTCAGTAATCTGGATTACCAGTCCTCCCACATTTACTTAAATAGGGAAAAAACAGTCTGTTAAGGATTTTTTTCTTTTTTAATCACACATCCACATAAAATTTGTAGATTAACCTAGCTTTATTTCAGACATATTACTCCAGGGGCTTAATCTGGAATTAGTTGTTTTTCCAAAATAAGCAAAGCAGCTTTGTTTTGTTTTCACAGCTGTTGTTGATTGCTTTAACCTCAGTGGTTAATTTCATTGTACTTTTGTTATGGCATTTTTTCTCTAGAGCAGGGGTAGGCAACCTTTTTGAGCTGGGGGCCGGGTTGCTGTCCCTCAGACAATTGGGGGGCCAGAGCACCAAAAATAAATAAATGAATAAAAATAAAAATAAACATTAAAAATAAAAAAAAATATGCATGCACACTCTCTCAGCCCCAGAAGAGCCATGGCAAAACCCCTGTGGAGATTTTGCCAAGAAAACCCCAAGAACAAGTAATAACAATAATAATCAATATCATCATGGCAGGGGGCCAGCAGTGGCAGGACTGGCCTGGGGCTGGTCCAAAGGCCTCAGGGGGCCGCATCTGGCCCCTGGGCCTTAGGTTGCCTACCCCTGCCAAACAATCTCTTCTACAGTTGGCTTTTTGCAATTCTTCAGGGCAGAGAGACTTAGAGCTGCTGCTGAAACCACTCATTTTTTGTTCCTGCCCTTTGAGTCTAACCCTACAGCTGGTTGTTTGTGCTGTTTTTCTACCTCCACCCTGACCATGATTACTGGTACTAAAATGTTGGAAGAGACTACACATCCTGTAAGGAGTTTTGACCCCTGCTCTTTTGTCATTTACAATGAAGACAGACAGCATTTCTGGGATATGTTTCCTCCTTATAATGCTCCCAGGCAATGTTCTGATTTTTCTGTGGTGATTCAAACTGGTTGCTTTCTATTTAGTAACAAGTGACAACAATAAGAGCCAGCATGGGTTGAGCATTGGATGATGACTCCAGGAACCAGGGTACGAATCACCATTCAACCATGGAAACCCACTGAGTGACCTTGAGCAAGTCACTCTCTCTCAGTCTCAGAGGAAGGCAAAGGCAAATCCCCTCTGAACAAATCCTGTCAAGAAAACCCTGTGATAGGTTTGCATTAGGGTCACCATAAGTTGTAAACTACTTAAAGGCACACAACAACAAAAACAACAGTAGCAGGGAAAATAGGTGTTCCTGTCTGTAACGTTCCATAAACAGAAAGGTTAGCATGGAACAAAGATTAAGCTAGGCTAGTTGATAAAACAAAACAAACCAGCTCAGTGAAACCAACACAGAGAACAATGAACAACTATCATTCACCACAGATCTGTTGTAACAGATATCACAGGACTAGCTACTAATGCAGAAAAGAGTTGTGGCGGGAGAGGGGAGCTAGTTGATTGTATAACTTCAATAATATCATACAATCTCTCCACATAAACACTGTGATTGTAGCAGGCTAGTAAGATTCACACTCTTACCAAGCTTTCAATGAACTAGGCCCATTTCCCCCACCTTTCCCTCTGCACCACCCAACTCTGTCATTTTTCATTCATAGTCATATGTGACTTTTTTCTGCTTATTTTTTTTTAATGACCAGATCTCCAGATCAGTGTAGATCTCCAGATCGAAGCATTTCAAATTCTGTTATTCTGCTCTGGAACCAACTTGGGCCTTTCTATTCCAGTCTGAAGCTCTACTGTTGGTTCAAGTCAACTCAATTCTGTTCATTATTTGGGCTTCACCAAGTTGGTTTCACAACCCTATTGCTAGAGCACACAATAAACTATTATAAATCTATTCCCTGAATTAATCCATATATACAGTTTCTGTTTCCTGGTATTCAACAGCCCTTAAGATAACTTGTTGGACCAAAAAGATAGAATTGGTAGTGGTCATCATTAATGGAATGTATTTATGTAGCAGTACAAATAATTTCAAATTCTTCTTTAGGTAAAACACCTATGTCACTGCTAGTTTATTTCTGAGCATCTTAACTTTTGTTCTGAATGTAGGAGGATTATCTTCCTTATTCCTGTTGCTGTTGCTGTTTGCATCAGGATAGCAACTTTCTCAAGTTCCAGTTCTCTGGGGCCTTAAGACCCCTAAACCAATGAAATGAAGCTAGTCACCTTGGAAAAGCTTGTGGGTTATGGTTACATATTTTAAGTATCATAAGCAGTAGGTCTTGCATTGTCATATTCTGGAAGAAGAAGAAGAAGAAGAAGAAGAAATCTATCTTGATTTATAATTGAATATCGATTTGTTTTCCTTCACTTCTAGTCACCCTCCCAAGGGAGTAATTTCTTACTAATAACATGTCTAAGCAATGTCAAACAGATTGTTAAGAACATAAGAAATGCCACATTGCATCAGCTCCAAGCCTACTCTAATCCAGCCTTTTCTCCACATAGTGACCAGTTGGTAGTTGTTCTGCTGCTGCTTTTCTTATTCCTCTGAATTGAAAAAAAATGCTTTGGATTGGTAACTTTTTTTATTTTGCATGGCAAAAGAGAAATCTCCTTTTGTCTGCCTTGTGATTCTTATTGTCAATTTCAACAATAAAAGCCTTTCAGATGTGAGGGCACTTGAAATTTTGTGCTTGACTGAGCTAGACAAATGTGAAATTCAAAAAGAACTCAAATGACTCTGAATCAGTTGATTCAGATTTCTATTATAAGCTAGAAAAGTAAGGATCTCGTAATAACCTAGGACTTCAAAATTACTTCATATTTTCTATATTAAAACAAACAGTAGTAGTTTGTATTAGCCCTAAATATATTTACAATGCACAGGGAACTATTGTCACTTTATCATTTTTAATTACAGTGAGCCAGATGCTGTCTGTCTTCTGTGTATATGATAGCATATAGAAAAAGTAGAAACTAAGAGATTTCCTTAACACTAAAACCAAGTTGCCCTTTCCAATCCTCAAGCTTCATCTGTGACAGGGCTCACCAGGGTCCAGCCCTGCCATCTGTTTTTATACACCTGGGTTGGGCCCTAGAAAATACAAAGAATGAATAGATGAAATACCCTTCAGCAAATGTAAAGTTCATTTTTCTTGAATTATGGAATAACCAATGGAGTATTTCACACACTAGGAATTAAACAGAATAACTCCTAGGCAAACTTAAATCATTGGCATTTTTTTTCCAAAAATATTGGAACTAGTACTTTGTTCTATTGTACTGTCTTTCAGCAATACAATAAATGCTTATCATTCCATGTTCCATATTTAATTAATTATTTTTTTGTACCTGACGCCAATAACAGAAGTTATAGAACAACCAAAATTCTCTAACAGGGGCTGGAAGAATTTTCCTATGGCAAAAGATTTTATTTTAGGGGGGAGAGAATGAGGAGGAATGAAGCTGCATAGCAGTAAGTACTGTGTAGAGTACCTCATAAGCCATAGCATCAATGAGGAGGAATCGTAGGAGACTGAGGACAGATAGGTCTAAGTGCTACTTTGCACAGTACATAGTTAATATAAGTCATTTTGTCATTCCATGGGGCTTTTAACAATATTGGCAAGTTTATGCAATGAGAGAGATAAACTAAGAAGGCTACTCTAAAATATGTCACAATGAAATTAAGGTAATGAAACACTTTTAAAAAGAGAAAGATGAGAAAGAAAGGAACCATAATTATTTTAGAGATAAATGGGGTCTGAAAATAAAAAGGAGGAAAAAAGAAGAGAAAAACTATGTCATTAGTTTAATTATAAAAATTCATTACATGAAGTCATGTAAGACAGAAAATAATGGGACTCTAATAGGCTGACTGATAAAACACTCATTGCATCATTTTAGTCTTGATCTCACTGAAAAAGAATGGGAAGTGAGGACTGAAGACAGGAGCTCTTCACAGTTATTGAAAAAAATATTTTTCCTCAGAGAAAGAGAGAATGAAACAAAGAAAGAGAGGGAAAGGGATAGATACCTATTTCTCATTTTATGTTCCAACTGATATTTTTGTTTAGTGATGTCAAGAATTTAATAGATATAAGTACTAAAGTTAATTATGACAAGCACCACTTATTAAATTGCCTGTAATGAGTTGTCAGTAGGCTTATTAAATAGTTTTCTTCAGAGTGGGATATAAGGTCATTTCAAATCACAGAAGCTAGAAACAGTACAGATTTGCTGAATAGAAGTGTATAGGTCACTACTTCTTTGCAACTACCAATGAAACATTTGCTGATCCTGTTATATTTTACCTCTTGTTTGAAGTTAAAATGTTTGTTTAGAGATTTAAAGCATCTTTTAAAATGAGCAAAAGATGATACCCCACTGTGGATTTTACTTTATCATCAAATAAATGCACAATATACTTGTTGTAACCTTTCGAAGCTCCATGGGCTTCTTCATAAGGCAAGATGTTACAAACCAAATAGGAGAACTGTTTGGTTTGTAACATCTTGCGTGATGAAGAAGCCCATGGAGCTTTGAAAGTTTACAAGTATATTGTGCATTTTGGTTGGCCAATAAAGGCATCACTGATGGATTTTTGTTTGAATAACATACAAGAATGTTGCATTGTTCATTTATGTCTATTTCAAAACAACTATTGATAGAACTGCTTTGTTAGCATCAATTCAGTGCTGTTCATTAAGTCAAATGCAATTTTCATTGTAAAGATAATTGAAAACAAAAACTAGTTTTCAGGGAAGAGAACATCAATATTTTGCAAAGTGTTTTGGTAGAATGATGGTACTTCTCTTTTCCTGTAGATGTTTTAAATTGGTACAGTACTTGCTCAAGAATTTTAGTGGATTTCTTCTGTCAGCAGTCTCAGTCAACAACATTACAGAGAGAGAGAGAGAGAGAGAGAGAGAGTTATTTATTGCTGTTGTTAACTGCTTTCAAGTAGACTTTCATTTATAATGACCATATGAACGAGAGACCACCAAGTCACCCTGTACTCTACAGTCCTGGACGTGCCTTGCACACTCAGGGCCATAGCTTCTATGATTGAGTTTATCCATCTAGAATAAGGTTTTCTGCTTTTCTTGCTGCCCTCCACTTTACCATGCATTGTCTTTTCTAGTCAGCTGTGACTTATAATGATAGCCCCAAAGTACAACAGCCTTCATTCATCTTGGCTTCTAGGGCTGATTTGCTCTAGGACCTTTTTTGTTTTTGTTTTTTTTACTTTTTTAGCTGTCCGCAGTATCCTCAGAACTCTTCTCCAGCACCACAGCTGAAATGAGTTGATTTTCTTCCTATCAGCTTTCTTAACTGTCTAGCTTTCACAACTATGCATAGAAAGGGGGATAAGTATTCAATGCCATGTCTTTACACTTCAGGATCTTGTCTAGTTCCTTCATCATTCCCATAGTTTAGTCCCTTCTAAGTCCTAGTCTTCTTCTGATTTCTTGGCTGCTGTCTCCACTCTGATTAATGACTGAGCCAAGGTATGGAAGATCATGAACTATTTCAATATCTTCACAGTCTCTTTTAAAGTTACGTGACTACCTATGTAGTCATTATTTTTATTTTTTAATATTCAATTGTAAACCTGCCTTTGCACTTTCTACCTTGACTTTTTTCAATAATCATTCCAAGTATTTGCTATTTTCTGCTAGTAGTATGGTATCATCTGCATATTGATGTTCCTTTGACCAATTGTCATGCCTCTTTCCTCCCAATATAATCTTGCTTTACATGTTATACTTTAACACTGTTAATTACTAAAATGAAATAATAGCATTGTTATTACTGTTATGTTATTGTTATATCAGTGTTATTACCTTATTTTTTTATTTTAATTTATATCAAACATAAAAATACTGTACAAACAATACATATAACAAACAAGACAAAACCTTTCGTTTCTTCCTCATATTGGTCTCCTTTTTCTTACTACCTTATTTTTAAAGGGATGTATTCACAGCATAATTTCCACTTAATGTGAAATATCCCAGGGTCATGATTCTGCTAAATGTGGGAAATAACTCTTTAGAATATTCTAGAACAGAAACAAAGTTTGTTCATTAATTTATAATTTATACTCCACGTTTTCTTGGCATGGTATCTGAAGCAACTTCATCAATATTGTAAAATCATTCTTAAAAGCTTTCCAGAACTTAAAAAAACTTTCAGAAAAAGTACTAAAGAATATATATTAATACATCATACTTTTAGTAGTACTGTAAATATTTGTGTATGCATATTTAATATTATTCCAGTAGGTGGCACTCATTACATAATCTAATGAATAAAACAATAAGGGAAAATATTACATATAAGTAGAGTAGCTACTTCTTATTTTATTTGCTAACTCAACTCTGCATACATGACTTCTTATATAGGTCACTATCAAAAACAAATACATTAGAATGGTCATACTGAAATCATGCATTTTTTTAAGGGAAAAATATGTATTAAATTTATCACTACGTTTTAGTCTTATGTCTGCATATAGTTATGCTGCTGTAGTAGTGTAAGATCCAATCTAAGCAATTGAGTATTTAATACAAGAGTGATATCCATTATATATTTTTATTACAAAAGTGATTGTGCAAGGGGTTGCCATTTATGCAAGAGGTTCTGCAACTTCTTTTACACCTGCTTTTGCAAAGGTAAAATCCAGTGCAAGTATGGAGTGTTTCACTCTGCTATTGTTAAATTGCATTTAGGGCTTATGGTATAGCTACATGTTATTTCAATACTATCTTTTCCCCTATGAGTGAAAAAGGAGTTTGAGTATGGACAACTATGAGTGAACATACAACTGGGAGGGGAGGCTTCAGCACTTCCTTTCTTTCTTTTCACTTACCAATCTTCTACTCAATATTCCTTTAAGTGCTTTTCCTTAAATTAAAAATTGGAACAAAGCAAACAAAAAACACCACCCTGTCCAATAAAAAGAGTTATATCTGTACTGTGTAATTTGGCCATCGTACTTATTAAACAGGAATTTCTCCCTCCCTCCCCTTAAAAAAAAAAAACACCTTTAGAACTACAATTCTATGAGGAAAGCAAGGAAATTCCAACAAAAATTATTATATTTATCAAACAATGTTTAGGTTTCAGAAAACCTATGAAGGTTTAAATAGCTAAGAGCTTGTAATGCAGCTATTGTAAAAATTGATTATTGGGTAATAGGTAAAGCATGCTATGGCTTATATTTTATAATTGTATTTATCTCAGAGTTAAAAAGGTTACTTTTTCTGGCTGGAAGTGTATAATTTACTTCTTTTTTTAAAAAAAATGGCCCCCAATTAGTACTGTGGTATTCTTGTAGCCCACAAAAACAATCATCCCACAGAAGTTTTTCTTAGAGAGCTTTGACATTCTCATTGAATAAATGGAACTCCTTCAACCTTAAGGGTTCTCATTTGAATTCAGTAGAAGAGGAAACTGTTTGTCCAGGGGACACATGTATAGGAATGCATCTTTCACTGAAGAAAGTAAGAGCGCTGACTCCTCAGGAAATTTGTGCAACAAGGTATGTAGTTGATCAAGAAACAGTGTTTCAGATATTATCTGTTACTGAAAGTAATACATTTTCCTTGAAAATATTTCAAATGTTTTTCTATATACTTTCTGTTTGCTTGATCACTTTCAGGTTTCACAAAAGTTTTTTCCCCTCTCTTGATCCAGCAATTTGCAAAAGAGCTACGGCAGTGGCATATAAATGTGGATGTGGCAAATGATTTGGCACTTAAGCTGCTTCGGGATTATTCAACTGATGACACCAGAAAAGTAGAACTGATGACCAATAACATTAATGATGCTTGGGCAACTATTAATAAGAGGTAGGATACCATGTCTCATTTTATTACTCTTGATGAAATTGTAGGGCTACTTTTATTTGTGCCAATTTAAGAATGTTCAGGAAGTAATAAATGTGAAAGCCAGAATGAATTAGGAGGAAAACAGTTCCCCAACTGTTATCATTTTTCTAAATGTTAGTGGAAGAAAACAGTGCACCAGCAGAATTCTGCTGTCTTTTCCAGTTCTACAAATAGCAGTATAGCTTTTCTTGTGTCCTCTTAAGTACACTTTTACTTATCCAACTTGTTCAAAAGCTATAGTTGTGCAGCTATGATGGATTCCTTCTTTATGCATAGTCTGCACCTCGCAAACACAATGCTATATGTGCTAAGTGAATGACAGTATGGATATTGGCCAAAGTGTTTTCTAGTATTGTGATCTTGAAATGTTTCTTTAGAATGTGTTCTTACTCACAATCTGTTGTCCTAATTAGTTTTATTTATTTAATAATTAATACTTTTCTATAAGCATTTTGAGTTCCTGCTCATGAACCAAATTTCTTATATTGCCATACCTACCTGAATCCTTTTAGAGGTCTTTTCAGCTGTGACCTCCCCATGCAATGCTCTCTTAAGTCTAGCCCCAAGATTATCATATTTTAACACTAAGTTAATATGTTTCTCAACACCCCAACATTTGCAATTTGTTTTATGTTATTGTTTTCTATTTTTGTTTTCATTTATTGTGGTGGTGGTGGTGGTGGTGGTGGTGGTGGTGATGTGTGCATGTGTGTGTGTTCTAAAATACCTTAAGTCTTTTTTTTTTTAAAGAAAAAATGTGCAAAGTACATTTTGGTTCTACTAGCATAATTGTACTCCTGATGAAGGTGGTGGAGATGGCAGCAGCAAAATTAAAAGCAGTGGCAGGAGGGAAAGAAAGGGGGGAAAGGTCTGTGCTGGTGGTGGCAGGAAGAGATAACAGCCAACTCTGAGCTGTCATTTTCTCCAATACATCATTTCTGAGGCACCAGAAACTCCAATACATGGCTCCATTTTTCTTAGAGGTCTGGATGGGGTGGCCTGGACAACTGCCTGTCCTGTGACACAAGTTATTGTTTACAAATGCAAAGTAATTACCAAATGAACCCCCAACCGAACCATGCTTTGGAGAAAATGGCACCTTATATCTGGCAACCAACTTTTTTCATTGCTATTGCCATCACCTCTCTCCTACCTAAGCCCAAAGAAACTGCAAATCTTCTCATAATGGATTGTTGTATGCATAGTATGTATCAATAGGATTCCACCCTGAGAAATGTAACAGCAACAGTATGATAACACAGTTCCTATTTTTTGCCATCATTATGCTATTAGTGCACATGCTACACTACATTTCATTCAGCTATTATCATTGTTCCAAACTAAGTATGAAAATTGAATTCAGAGACATAATGGGGTTGCAGACTGCCAGAAATAGTGTGAATTCAGTCCACTTTTAGGGTTAGGGTTAGTGCTAGGGAATCATGGGAACTGTTATTTTCCTGAGACATTGAGCCTTCTCTGTCAGACAACTCTGGTGCCACAATAAAATACAGTTCCCATGGTTCCCTAACTCTAACCCTAACCCTAAAAGTGGACTGAATTCACACTATTTCTGGCAGTCTGCAACCCCCCATAGCTGTTTTAGTCTGGAATATCAGTATGCAAAAGGATCATGTAGCTCCTTTGAGACTAACTGTGGGAAAGATGTTGTAGCATAAGCTTTCACAGATTTGAACATGCATCTGACAAAGTAGACCAAGTCTATGAAAGCTCATGCTACAACTTCTTTCAGAGAGTTAGTCTCAAAGCTACTAAAAGCTCCCTTTGCATAAGTCTGAAAATGACAGTGTTATGAAAATATATTTCACATAAGGCTGGAAACTGTAATGAGTCCATTAAAAAAACCCAGTCATTATTACTTGGGGTTTTTGTGAGGTTATTTAGTAGTCTTTCTTTGGTCAACCTGGATTCTAGACCGTTCTGATAGATATTTTAGAGCCTTCTTCTAAAGTATGAAGAAGGCTCTAAAATAGACATTATAAAATCTATACAGAAATTCATAGAATAAAATTAGTTTTATTAAAGCTGTAGAACTCAGATTCATTCATTCATATTGTACATTCAATTATATGCATAAAAATTAACTTGAGTTCATTTAAATTGGTTTATTATCTAGCACTGAATTTTACAGCTTATAATCAAATCCAAAATGAATGTGGTTTTAAATTGTTAATTGCAGTTTATGGATAAGGTCAGAAGAGCCCATACGGTATCATATATAATCAGAGAATGCTGTTATAGGGGAAATAATTTTAAACTGCTTTCTTGTCTGTACTTCTGAAATTATGGGTAAATTGCTTACAAACATTGCGTATGTTTCTGGATAAAATTGTTGCATGCTTTAAGCAAATTATCAGAATCTTTGAATGAAATTGTGGCTTTCGGCCTCCTTTATTGCTTTATTTCCAGTTATTATGTAGCTAAAGGTAAAAGATAAAGATTTCCCTTTTGAAGTGTTTGTCAACTCATGTCCGACAGTAGGGGGTGATGCTCATCTCTGTTACTAAGTTGAGGGAGTCAGTGTTGTCAAAGATAACTCTGTGGTCATGTGGCCAGCATGACTGCACCACACGCTGTTACCTTCCCACCAAAATAATCCCTATTTATCCAAGAAGCTGGGACTAGTGACAAGAACTCACTCCGTCATGAGGCGCTTGGGTCTTGAATTTCTGACATGCTAGCTACACTCATGTATAAAACATCTCCCCCTCTAAAGGCTTTTAACTTCTTTAGTTCATGTTGTACTGAAGGAACATTATATTTATAGCTGGCTGCTAGGTATTCATAGCCTAACATGACAGTATGGTATGTATATATATTATTGACACAAAATTACGAATTGCCTTTGACAAATTTCCCTGTCCCTGAGGTCTAGGGTCAGTTCTTATACCTTCCAGACCACAGTCTTAACTATCATATGCACGTATATTTCTAGGACCTGTAAATACTTTTCAGCAGCACTGGGTTCCATGCTCAGTGTGATTTTAATATCCCTGATTATTGTGAGATTTGGACTGCTCACTAGCTGCTTGTCGGTTGCCCTTTACTGTTGGCTTTGCTCTGTCTGTGCACTGAAAATGCTAACAGGAACTAAGATGTTTAGCTCTTAAGACTGCATATGATGTGAAGTGACATATTTTCTCTGTCTGCTTCTGATTGACATCAGCAGATTTCATAAGAGCTTACAAGATTTGGATATAGAAAAGATAAAACAGGTTTGCATCAAAATACTCAAACATGATTTGCAATTTGCCTTCTTTTTCCCTTTGTGTTAATGGGATTGAAGCCTAGACTTCTTCAGTTCCCCTTGCCCTCATATTTTGACCCTTAAGAGCACATATTTTATGGTATTCTGGAACATAAAGGCTGGAAGAAAGAGAACTGGATGGGATTTAGGTATGCATACCTGAAACAATAGTGTTAGGTCTGTTAGTAGTGTTCCATACATCTATCAGGCAGACAGACAGTTCTGAGATATGTGAAGTTGAAGGCTTTCATGGCCGGCATCCATAGTTTTCTATGGGCTTTCCAGGCTATGTGGTCACTTTTTGGAAGAGTTTATTCCTGATGTTTCACCTGCATCTGTGGCTGGCATCTTCAGAGGGCAACTTCTGAAGATGCCAGTCACAGATGCAGGTGAAACATCAGGAATAAACTCTTCCACAGTGTGGCCACATAGCCTGGAAAACCCATAGAAAACAAAATAACTCATTTGTTTGCTAATAATACTTTGAATTTAAATAGATTATTTCCATTCTTATAAGTGCCTCATATGCATTATCTTAATAATTCTGACCAAAGTTTCTATTATACATATATAAAATGTTTATCTTCCATGTTTTGCTTCAGTGTCATGAGGCAGCAAGCATACAGAAAAATCACTAAGTGTTTGATATAGACTATATACAATAGAAATTTCCTTACCTATATATTAAAATATCACAACAACAGTGTGATCATTGGCTTCTCCCATTAGCTGGGCAAAACAGTAAAGGGATAGTCCCCTTTCCCAGTAACCAAATGGTTAAGGATGTGATAGTGTTAATTTGCATTTATTTGGAGTCAACTGTCACTGGATAGTCATCAAGATTATGGACCTTATCCCACGCTGCTCTCAAAAGT
>JAIPUX010001232.1:89485575-89499592 GCA_020142125.1 Phrynosoma platyrhinos | reverse complement strand
GAGTTCATCCGGAGGTCATCAATGGAGTCTATATTTTGATATTAAAAGTACTATGGGTAACAACAGTTAACATGGTATCAAACTACATTATTTCTGCAGTGCACATTCAGCCCTAGTCTTGATATTCCACTCTAGCTGCAACTCCCAGACCGGCTCAAGAGCATCCCCATCATAGCTCAGTGATCATAGATCATTATGACTATAGAGATTATTGCACACCTTTTTCTCCTGAGTTGGGCACGGGCTGGGCACGGACTGTGCATGGGAGTAAACCACTTTAAAATGGATGTTATTGCATGCCTCTGTGCCCAGCTCAGAGGCATCGTGTACCCAATTCAGACTTCTCCCAGACTGCACAAAGAACAGAAAAGTCCCACAAGATCAAAATGGGGCTGTTGAAAGATTTAATTGGGGATTTGGGGTGAGATGTCAAGAGTCTGTCACATTCAACATAGGAGAATTTCACACAGAGGCTTACCATAATTAAAACATGGCTAAATTGTTCCTAACGTGAGCTGGTGTGATCACCAGTCGCACTTGTCTCCTGAAGTTAAATCACATCCACTCTGTTCCCATCATCAAAATGTTTGCAGAGCAGACATTTCTTCAATAACGGGAACTTCCAACTTTGATGACAGGAGCAGAGTGGATGCGATTTAACCATGGGAGACAAGTGGGACTGGCAACGACACCAGAATCTGAACTAGTGAGCTAAATGAGAGGCTTTAAGCGTAAGCTGGGTAAATTGCCTGTTTTGGAAGGACTTGAGTTACTTCTACAAGGACACATCCAGGGGTAGCCATGTGTGCTATTGAGCAAATCCATTCAAAAAATCCACCAGTGATACCTTTATTGGCCAAACAAAATGCACACTATACGTACATGTTGCAAGATTTCGAAGCTTCACTGGCTTCTTCATCAGGCAAGGTGTTACAAACCAAACAGGAGTTAAAAACTGAAGATGTTAGTCATAAGCCTGCATTTTGCTGTTTCTTTTCTTAGTTAAGATGGTATAGAGGGGCATATCTCACAGGCTGGCACCTCCTCCTTCTGGCCATGTGGCAACTGGGAGATTTTCAAAGTACAGGAAATTTAACATCCATTTGCATCACAACAAAGACACTTCCTTTGCAATTCAATATGTCTCTATTCTTGTGAGGCCGCAGGCCCTTTTGTTAGGTAGGGGACACTGGCTTTCTCAAGAAGCCTCCTTGCTTTTGCATCAGGAAAGCTTTAAGTGGTTTTGAGGTAAAACATGCCAATCCAATCCAAATTTAAGAATAAAAAAAATGTTTTACCTTTGTTGGAGGTCAAACCCTCAAATAGGAAGGCCCCAATCCACTGGATCATTCTTTAGGATTCTCTTGTTACAGCTGTAATGCAAACTGCAGGTCTATGACTAACATCTTCAATTTTTTTTTTCTCCTGTTTGGTTTGTAGCACCTTGTCTGATGAACAAGCAAGTGAAGCTTCAAAAGCTTGCAATGTGTATATTTTGGTTGGTGGATTTTTGATTGGATTCTACAAGGACAGTTATGTATGTCCATGCTCTGATGACAAAGATGAATCCATAAATATATTTACATTCTATATATCAGAGGTAGGGATTGTGTAGCTTGGTAGTGTTGTTGACTAACAAATGTTAAAAATTTGTACAATTGGCTAGACAGGCTAAAAGAGCTGAGAGTTAGTCCAACAACATTTCTAGGTCTATACAGTTCTCATTGCTGCTACCCGTGTTTATTTCCTTACCAAAATGAAATATTGCTGCCTTGTATATCCCAGATTTGGAAGTCATGGATTGTAGGAAATCCTTACTTTTGTCAAGTATAACCCTTTCTTTTTTCAAAGAACCATAGCAATGTGTAATGCCTTTACCTTTTTAATGGGAGTATCACTTCTACTAAAGTATTGCTAACATTTGCTCTTGAAATAAGAGGGAGCATTACATTTTCAAAAGTAAAAATTAATGCTAATACATTATTATTATTTTTTAAAAAAGATCCTAACTCTGCTTTGGCAACATTAAGAACTGTAACATATGTTTATTATATGTCCCAGCCAGTATCATGTGTAGTCTACAATATACAAAATTATAATATATATCCTTAATATTTTGAATGTTAATTTACTGCATGTGTTGCAGAGACTGGGAGAAAGTAGGAAACATAATATAATTGTACATTTTGTTTGACTGCTGATGAAATTATATTGTATTAGCATTATAAATGCAATGTTTATGATGATGTATATGGATGAATCATTTGCCTGTGCTGACAATAACATAAAAGCTGAAGTGATTCACATCTTTACAATGCTTTCTGGAGGGTTTTTGTTGCTGTTGTTGTTTTGCCCCACAAAATACCTAATAGTTACTCTAAGGAGTTGTGTAATTATGTGTTACATTTTATTGTCTAATTTAAATACATCATGACTCCCCTTGAGACCTGAATTGATACATTCCCATATTTTAAAAATAAAAGTAATGAACTTTAGTTTCTCCTTTAATACTTTTGGTGATGTGAAATCTCTGCAGTGTTAATTACCCTTGTGGGCTCATAGCAATAATTACATGTGACAATGCCTTCCAGGTCTGTAATATTAGATGTAATTCTGAAATTGGCATGGATTTATCCTGTTATTTTAGCACTGTAATCATTGTATATTAAACCTGTAGATCAGTTTAATTAGTTGTTGATATCTAAAGCTTAATGAAGCAACCAAGCATGTGACAGCTATCATTATTTGAGATGTTAACTTGAAAATATGTCATATTATGAAGTAACACTCTTAATCATGAGTAAAAATGTATGGGTTTTATATATAACCCATACATTTTTACTCATGATTAAGAGTGTTATATATATATATCCTGAATGGGAAGAGATTATTTTTTACTGACTATATCGAGACTGTAGTGACAACTCCTAAGATTAATATATGGCAGTATTTATTTAACCATGGCTATTTATGAGAGCCTGTGTAGCGTAGTGTTTTGAGTGTTGAAGTACGACTCTGGAGACCAGAGTTCAAATCCCCACTTGAATATAGAAACCCGTTGGGTGACCTTTGCACAAGTAACACTCTCTCAGCCTCAGAGGAAAGCAAAGAAAAAAGCCCCTCTAAAAAAATCTTGCCAAGAAGACCCCTTGAATGGGTTGCCTTAGGGTTGACATTAGTCAGAAATGAGTTGAAGCCACACCACCACCACCACCACAACAACAACAACAATGGTGTATTTAATTGTTAGTGACAAGATAATAAATTGATAAAATGGATGAAATCATGTGGCTTGGGAAGAATAATTTGGGGTGAAGACATAGGAGATTATCACACAAGGCCCGAAAAGTGGAATGGAAGTAGGATAGTAGCATCTATGGCGGATCCTTATCAGACAACCTCATGACTGTAGCTGTCTGTAGTCCACCTGTGGCTATGGGACACTTTTACATTGTTGAGCAAAACCTTTCAATAGCTGCCAATCATGCCACTGTAGCATTAGCCTTCTGTGCGATGTGTAAATACAGTTCCAGAATTGGTCAGTCATGTGGCTTCAGTCTCATGCTATCTCTCTCTGTGTCCCTCCCTCCCCCTCTCATTCCCAAGCAGGCTGGCTTTCTCCTTTTTACACTTTCTTTTCTTCTCCGCTCTCTAAATTGTTTTGCCATGGTTGCTAAACTGTATTATAAAGAGAAATAAGAATAAAAAGGCATGCTGGGTAAAGCAGTACGGCAGGGAGACCAGGTTAAAGAACAATCTGGGAAAGAGAGTGTGAGACCATTGATGACAGCAACAGCTCCAGTCCTGCAACTGAAGACATGTGTAATAATCATTGCTCTCAAATCAATATGTGTGGTGTGTCTTTTAACATGATTGCAACAAGAATGGGGCTGGTGTAATGATCTCTTTAGTAAAGGTCTTTCTCCCATTGTTTTTCCCCTGTATTGTTGCCTCTCAAGCCCTACCTGTTCTTCAGGATTCTAAACATGTACCTGTGAGCATGAATATGTACTTGGAACCATATACTCCTCTTTGGCAATGCATTAAGTGACCTACATACTGTTCTCCTGCAGCTCCCATCCAAGTAGTTGCCGTAGGAGAACAGGATATAGTCCACTTATGCATAGCCCAAGAGGATAATCCATTGCAAAATGGGGAATTATAAAATTCTTGAGAACTCCTAAAATGTAGTTAAACTGAAAAATAAAGACTAGAAAATTAACCAAAAAAAATCTGGCAATACATCATTGTCTTTAACATAACCCCATTTTTGCAATGAATAATGGAATCCTAGCAGTTGCTGAGATGGAAGCAGTAGGATAAAAGTACATAGGTCACTTATGCATTGCCAAAGAGGAGACCAAGGGATGGTACACATCTGAATAAAATTTACATATGCTTATTTATATGGCTAAAATTCCAATTTGGAAATTAATATTACTTAATTTAAACTAACTGCTTATTTAGTAGATTTATATACAAAATAAGGTAAGACAAATGCATAAGAACTGCATGGTTTAGAAATAGGTTGATGTCAATTTTTCCTGTGGAAGAGAGGGTGCAATCCAGCAGGAATTAATCCATGCTGTTGCCTTTACCTGTGCCTACTGCCCACATGTCCTCTTCCCACAGGGTGACTGGTGTCAGCTAGCAAGAGAAAGACCTGATGGGTTAATTTTTATTCAAATATTTCCTTTCCTTTATGATGGTTTCAGTCTTAAAAAATGGGTACAGAGTTGGCATTACTAGTGATGAGTAGGATAATCATTGGCTGCAGAAACAATCCAGTTTGACACCACTTTAACTCCTATGGCTCAGTGCTATGGAATTCTGGGAAGTGTAGTTTTGTGGGACTTTTAGCCTTCTCTGTCAGAAACCTCTGGTGCAACAACAAACTCCAATTCCATAGCATTGAACCATTTCTGCAGTGCGGATGCAGCCACTGTGATGTGGAATAGCCTGGGTCTTTCTAAGGCTTTTTTTAAATGCTTAGAAAATATATTGTCCTTCCTCAGTCTTTAAAAAAAAAAAAAAAAAGGTCCTTTCCCCATCTTCCACTTTCTTTCCCCTTACCTTTTCCCTTTTCCCAAAGTTACAAGTGTGGTGGAGCAAAATACAGATCTGAGATGGGCTAGCAGTTTCTCTAAGGGTTAAACTGAACAGTATATTAGTATTGTGAAGGAGTGGGTAACTTCAGCCAGGCTGGGAGCCACATTCTGAGCTGGGAAGTCCTTGATTTAATGTTGGGGGGGATAAATGCTTGTGTCCTCTGTGATATCTATTAATAGAATCTGTTCCCCGAGGTGAATTTAGATGGAAAGATATGCATTTTATGAAAGGTTTTTGAAAAATGTCTCCATGCTTCCTGTACTCCCAAGAGTGCTAAGCAGTCATTATAGCTCCAGAAATTGTTGCTATGCTTTGCGACTATTGTATTGCTGAAGGGGTTTTCTTATGTTAAAGAAAGGTTTATTCTCAGAATGGTACCTTCATGCATAAAACAGGAGCCCTTTTATATGCAGAACATGCTGGATTGCAGTCTTGAAATCAGAGCAGCCCTGTACCTGATATTATAAGGCTGTTTCCAAGGATATTTTTATGCCATTTCACTTCAGCTTCTTAGGGACTATAGTTAAGGAAACCATTTTCTTCTAGGTGTAAGATCCAGGTTTTTCTGAATGACAAGGTATTTGCAGATTAAGAAATGCTTTATGTTTGTCACATTAGGCCTACAGATGTAACAGCCATTTGGATTTGGAAGATAAGGTGGTTATATGCTGTATTGCCTTTCCACATTATTTGGAATTTTTCTTTTTAAAACTGATAATCTGACAGATAATATGGTGTCACTCTACTTGAAAATCAAAGATATAGCCATTTTAGTCTGTAGAATCAGTATGTAGAGAAATCATGTGGCATCTTTGAGACTCAAACTGCCTCGGCAGACGGCTCAATTGAGCCGTCTCCGAGGCCTGGAAGAGGAGGGGCCACCGCACGCGCGGCGGCCCTTCCTCTTCCTGAGGTCGCCCTGAACGCTTCCGGGTCACCGCACGCCGGACGCGTTCAGGGCGACCTCCCTCCACAGCGTCCGGACGCGCTGTGGAGGATAAGTCGCAAAAAGGGCGCCCGCCGCTTTTAGGGCGCCCTTTTTGCGACTTATGAAAGGAGTGCCTTTTTGGCGCTCCTTTCAGGGCCGCTCTAGGAGCGCCGCGGTGGGGCTGCCATAGCCCCGCGGCGCTCCGGACCAGGGCGTCCCAAACGCCCTGGTCTGCAGAGGGCCAAAGTCTCTCTATATACTTGAAGATCAGTATTTCAATGGGCCAAGGTGTGCTGAATTCAGTAAGGCACGCTCTTGAAGAAAAATAGACATGATTGCAGCCTTGGTTGAGTCCACCTTGAGTCCCAGCCTGGGAGAAATTCAAAATTAAAAGGATGGAAGGATGTTTTCTGTTGGTGAACTCTGCTTTGGCAACAGCAAGAACTGTAACGTGTTTATTATATGTCCCAGCCAGTATCATGTGCAGTCTACAACATGCAAAATTATACCTGAGAGAACAAAATTATAATATGTCAGAGGCTAATTCAAATTTATGTTATTTCTCTCTCCCCTTTTGCACAGCTGTCACAAAAAATATTACAGTATGCTGGTGTATGGACATTACTCCATTTTTAACTGCTGTAGCTGCCTCCTGTGGAATCCTGGGATTTTTATTTTAGGGACATTTAGAATTATCCACCAGATACTATTCAGGCCTCATGAAACTACAAATCCCAGAATTCCACAGGAGGAAGCCATAGCAGGTAAAGTGGAATAACAACACTATAACAGTGTGCTGAAATACCGAGAACAGTCTTATTGCAGTTGCTGCCTAAGATGTCCATTTTTCCTAGACAATATTTTTCCTCAGTTGTCCTTTTTCTTCTGTCTCTTCTTTCTTTGTCTCTCCGCCTACCTCATCTTCCTTCAAATCTCTGACTCCTTACACATCCTGCAACAGTATAATAAATTCAATCTAATTATTTATATAGGACTTATTGATTTGAATGGGATTTACTTTTATGTGCAAATGTTTTAGAATTAATGTACTACTTTTATTCTTGCTTTCTCAGTCCTAATTGCACAATTTTAAAAATTAGTAGTATTTAGAATGCCAGGCATATGTATCATAAACCAAATATAATAAGTTCAACAGTTTTCCATTTTCAGATCTTGTATTGTTTTCTCTATTGGTTTCACACCAACTTTTCCCCTTTTTAAAATTATGATGTCACTTTCACTATAAATATGAAATGATAAAAACAATGAAAGAACAGATGAAATTAACTGAAAATGAGGCAGTCTTTATATATGGAATTTGTTGAGAAAGTATATGAAACTTTGAAGAAATATTTCCTTATTTCTTTCTCATGGCTTCCTCTATTTTAATTGCACCTTATAAATTAATTTCACATGAAAGGATTAAAATGTTGCTTTTGAAATGATTCTCATTAAATGATAGAATTTCCCCCCAATAAATAATATAAAAGAATGCCTCTGGTAGCAGTTTGTGTTTGTTCAATTATTTCTGTTTTCAGAATGAATAATTACACCTGACTTGAAGGCAATATCACTGCAGTTATCCAACAGAAAAGTGACGTGAACTTCAAAATACAGTATAGAAATGAAAGTGGAACTCAAATCCTTTGAAAATGAAATTTTGTTTTTGCTGTGAGGGGGATACATTATGTATAGCAGTTTGATAGAATTAAGGCAAGTCTTATGTCAGCCGTTAATTAAGTGGGAAACAGCTAATTAATTTATACAGAGTAAACAACAGATAGTAGTACCTGTGAAGTGCAATTTAGAGAGCTATGCACTCTCAATTTAACTTGATGGCAGTACTACTGATATTATATTGGCTGATTATGATCTTGCTGATGTGTTTTTAATTGAAGATGTAGCCTTTGATGGAAAGGTGATAAATCATTTTGCAAGTTACCACAAAGATGTCAATAGCATTACCAAGGCATAGTTCATTCAGATTGCCTTACCGTTCACTGTATCTCATTGAGAATGTTTAGTTTTATTTTGAACTTTCTATGCAAAATGTTGTAAAACTACAAAACATGAAGACCACATTCATCTGACCACTTGCACAAATACACACAATACTTAAATCAATGAGTTGGAATGCTACAGTCGAGTTACTATGATACTCAGAAATATGGTATGAACTGTTACTATTAAATATAGACCTATTGGCAAAGTAGTGTGGATATGGTACTGGCTGGCTAACTATAAATCATACTTTCAGTGATATCAACACTTGTTGAAAGGAATGCTCAAAACCCATTTATTTTTTGCCACCCAACCCAAGAAATAATGAGACAGGACATAAGATTGGGATAAAACAAGGCCATTTGTTAATTGACCTATTTATTAAATTCTTAATGGAACTGCAATTAATTCAAAGAACAACCAAGTGTGGAAGAAGCTGCATCCGGTGTCTTTCTTCGGACCATCTTTGCAGCTTATTTGGACAATAACACCTGAGTCTTCAATGATAACCCAAATGCTGGGTTATTTGTTGGCCAGCCAACATTAGGAAGTCTGCCCAGAAAGTCCTTCTCCCAATCTGCAAAGATTAAAGAGGGGGTTTATCTTTCAAGTCAGACCTAAGGGCAATTTCTTTCTGCCATCCCAGGTTGCAAGGCCTAAAGAGGTGTTTCCAGAAAGTGTCCAAGGTGCTCACCGAAATATAATTCATTCATTTATGCCAAATTCAATTATTTTTGTCAATTCCAATTATTCCAGCCAATTCAGTTATTAATGTAAGCCGAATCGTAATTGCATCATTTATACCAAACTGATTCCTATTTAGACTCCACCCAAGCCAATTTCCCATATGCCAAATAGACATAGTATGGGGTAGGCGAAAAACCCAAGGAAAAAGGGAAAAATTCCTACCCAATCCCTAGATGACTAAGGGCCTAAAGGACTGGCCTGGGGGTAGAGTTGGGGTGGGGCAGCTGCACGCCGGCCGCCCCAACCCCCTGCCACCGCTGCCCTGACGCCGGGCGCTGTTACACATGACGCGTGGCATCAGGACACCCTCCCGGCACAGCATGTAAACATGCTGCAATGTAAGGGTGCTGAAGAGCCTAAAAGGAGCAGCATTTTGCCCCTCTTTTCGGGGCAGCAAAAAGGGAGAATCGGGGCCGCAGCGTGGGGTTGCCACAGCCCTAATCTGCTGCTTCACGGGGTGGCCCCTAAGAAAAACTTCACACTACACCAGTGGGGGGTAGGTGGGTTGATTTTAAAGCAGCTCTGAAACCCCGGGGGTGGCTGCCTCTTATAGCAGCTCTGGCTCCACTCCAGAGGCCTCATGCCACGGCATATCTACCATGGCGTGATTTAAATGGACCCATTTCCTATCAGGAAAAGGAGGCAAACAGTCCATCCCTAATCCCACTCCTTCCTCTTGGAAGAGGGAAGGGGATGGCCAAAATAGAGTCAACCCTTTGTATCCATGGATTCTGCATCCACAGGTTCAACCATCCACATCTTGAAAATATCCAAGGGGGGAAAATTCCAAAAAGCAAACCTTGATTTTCCCATGAAGGACACTAGTTTATATTATTATTATTATTATTATTATTATTATTATTATTATTATTATTATTATTATTATTATTAT
Source organism: Phrynosoma platyrhinos (assembly GCA_020142125.1). Lineage (NCBI taxonomy): Eukaryota > Metazoa > Chordata > Lepidosauria > Squamata > Phrynosomatidae > Phrynosoma > Phrynosoma platyrhinos. The sequence continues at coordinate 89,489,915 of JAIPUX010001232.1, read as the reverse complement.
TATTATTTATTATGCCATCCATATGCATGTACATGTTATCAAGGACCTACTGTAGTAGTCATGCTAAAGATAAATTGAATAAGAACCAAATGGGGAAAAATAGAGGAAACATGAATTTTATTTTTCATTTCTAAATTGCAGTTAGATTTTATTATAAGAAGGTGCTATATATAAATATCCAAATAAATAAATAAATATGTAAATATGCCTCATTTTAAGTGGAGGAACTGCTCATCATGATTAACATAATTTCTAGAATGGAATATGGTATTATTACTTAGTGTTGTGACAAATCAGATTTTTTTTTTCTTTTTGTCCATTGAGAACTAGATGCATTTTTTTAAAAAAAAATCATTTCAAAAGTCCTACTTTCAAAAGGTTATTTTGTCTCTTCCTGTCAGGGACAAGTGAAGTATTTTTCACAGATTTCCTGAATGACAATAAAACACAAGTCGAACTTTTACGCTAATTACGTGTGTTGGTGCTAATTTAATTTGCATTTCAAACTGAATTAGCATATCAAAAGGAGGCTTGGCAGAGGTTTAAAGAGCATTCCTCAGCTTGAAAAAACTTGAAGGCACACAAAAAGAAAAAAGCTCAATATCAACAAATAAATTTTGGTTGCAGCCCCAACAAGAAATGATAGACTTGGGGGGACCCTCAAGGACCATCCAGTCCAACCTCTTTCTGCTATGAAGGAATACATAGGAATACATAGAATCCTAGAGGACATGTAGTCTCACCCCCTGTTCTACATCAGGATGGTAGTGGAGGATGTGATCCTAAGGCAAACCTATCACAGGCTTTTCTTGGCATAAAGGGGATTTTTGCCATAGGATGCCTCTGAGGCTGAGAGAGTGTGACCCTCACAAAAGAGAAGGAAGGGGCAGGGGTGGAGTGGAATGGCAATGTGCTCTTCTGTCAAGCAGGAATTGTGCAATGGAGAAATCCTAGCATTGGAAGGGATTCCCAAGGGTCAACTTGTCCAACCCCCTTCTACCATGAAGGAATATCTAGGATTCTAGAGTTGGACTTGGAGGCTGAGAGCATGTGACTTGCCCAAGGTCACCCAGTTAGTTTCTATGGTGGTCTAATCCCAGCTTAGCCATGTAAAGCCACAGGGTGACCTTGGGTAGGCCACACACTCTCAGCCTCAGGGACATTCTGAAGTCTCCTTGCCAAAAAAAACATGATAGGTTTGCCTTAGGATGACCATGAGAGAGTGAGTGTGCAGAGGGAGGTTTGTGATGCCCTGCCTCTGAGGCTGAGAGAGAGTGACCCTCACAAAAGAGAAGAAGGGGCAGGGTGGGGTCCACAAGGTGACCTTGGGTAGGTCACACACTCTCAGCTTCACGGACATTCTGAACTGTCCTTGGCCAAAAGCAAACCAGTCATAGGTTAAATACCTGTAAATAAATTGTAGCTTTAACATTTAAAGAGGCTTTCTTTAAATGACACAAAATCAAACATTTTTTCCTTTGCAAGGGACAGAACCATCATCATTCATGATCATGACAAAGCAACAGGATGAAAGGAGTCAAGGAACCCTCCCCCATAATTGCTCACTTCACACCTTTGCTTTGAAAAATAAATGAGAAGAAGAATGTAGCAGGAGATACTTTTACAACTTCCTTCAGCTACTCAGACTCTGGTCTGCAGTGATCTTCTGTTGATAATAATTAAACCAAAGAAAATAAAGTTCACTTAGCTCACCAGAAATAAATTATTTGGAGCTGGATGCACACAACACAACTGGGAGAAACGCAGACAGCAGAGGCAAAGCAATACCCAGTGCTTCTGTGAGAATTTGAATGGGAGGGCATGATGAGAAAGGGGAGAGGGTCTGAAGGTATCCACCACCACCTATGCACAAATGCTCTCTCCTTTTGTTCTCATTTCTTTTTCAAAGCAAAGCCATGGGCAAAGATGGGGGAGGACATCACCCCAACAAAGGAAATAGCCTCTGGTAAAACCCGGTATGAATGGTAGCTCTGCTTATGCAAAATATGCAAATCCTGGCCATCAAATTGTCAGCTGAAAGGTCCTGTCCCTTCACTTCATTTACAAATGATTAAAAAACAAAATTCTTACTCATTGGTCAAGATGTTCAAATAATTTCTTCTCTTTAAAAAGCTTATGAAATCTTTGAATAACAGATATTTTGTGTGTTTATCGAATTTGACGAGAATTCTTTACATCACTAGTATTACTGTCATAATCTCATTCAGCAACAGCAGGAGCATCTCTACAGTGATTCAATCAACTGTAGAAACAGACTGCAAGATAAAGCTGATCTTACTTGCATTTTCACTGTCTGTAGAATTCTCAGTCATAAAGTAAGTAGGACTCATCTCACTGTAAAAGTTGAGCAGTTCCCAACATAAATGAAGCTTCTACATTGTGATATTATTAGATATCAACACATGGTACTTGGTCATGTGAAACACTTGACTGTAGAAAACAGGCTGCTTGGGAATAGCAAGGGGAAAGGGAAAGGCGAGGAAGATGAGACTGATACTGTGTAACTACCCAATACTTATCACACCTGTGGCATCACAATTGGCCATTTATTCCATGGCAATAAAAAGATGCCCTCTAACAACAATTCAGAAGCAGAGCAGCAACAGGTCAGAGGTGAAATCATGTGACAGGTATTGCCAAAGGTGCTACTACTCTCTTGCTAAACTTACAGTTTAAAAGCCATGTGTGATAAAGTCCTTAGAATTCAAAAGATGTTTTATCTTCCGTTTTTCTTAGGGTCCAATTCAGTTAACTCTTTGTTTTATGTGGAAAACATGGCAATATTTTAGTGAAGAAAATTCTAATATGGAGGGGGGGTGAAATCATCATTTGAAAATCAATCTCTTATACAGTGGGTCCTTGGTATCTGTGGAGATTTGGTTCTAGGATCCCCTGTGGGTAATAAAATCCATGATTGCTCAAGTCCTATTAAATAAAATGTCCTCTTAAGTAAAATGGCATACTAAAATGGCATACCCTTATATAAAATGGCAAGATCAAGGTTTGCTTTTTGGAATGCATTATTTTTTGGAATATTTTTAATCTGTGAATAAATAATCTGTGGATACAGAGGGGCTGGCTGTACATTCCCCTCACTTTTCGTAACATTAAGAATTTCTGAAACAATTGGTTTTGTCTTTTTTTTTCCCCCTGTGTTCTTTCTGCCTCTGTCTTTTATTTATTCTTTCCACCAAACTGTTTTATCTGATCACTTGCACAAATACTTCTGAGTGTAGAAACATAGTGTGCTGCAAAGTTGTCATTGGGCTGTTTGAGATGTCTCCGTCTTGGTGTTCAGTTAGTTGCTCAGTTGGTTTTGTAAGATTTAATTATTTCTGAAAAACTGAAGGATACTCTCTGCTGATAGCTACTTATTGTGCATATGTGGTTTGGTTTTAAGCTACATTTGTACAAATGCAGGAAGCATGAATTGTAATTGGAATAAATTGTGCCAATGTTAGGTGAACTATAGAACAAAATAAATGTAGTATTGAAAAGTTAAAATAATGTATTTACTACACTTCTCTGAGTTTTGACATTGCATTGATTTTTTAAAATAAATATTTGAGCCAATTTTTAATGCTGTGGGCATGAATTGCTTGCAAGTGACATAAGAATTTATTTTTCTTTTGACTCGTTTTCTTCAGATTTCTTGTTGCCTTCCATATTGCTAAAAGATGGATTGGATTACTATCACATAATAAATCTTGGCTGCAATACAAAGGGGAGCTTTATTTGTTTTCATTTTTTATTCTGTAAATCAGATTCTTTTTGCCTCTAACCTAGTTTTATTCTATGTAAAGTGAGGTGCAATTGGCTGTCCTAATTTGGAAAATGCCTTCTCCCATTTTCAGCTTCTCGCATTTTCCAAAAAAGACATCCAGTTATTTGCTCCTTGATTTTTTAGCTGATGGATGGGGGCTGTATAGATTTTTCTTACATGAATGTCCCATAGAAAATTAAGATAGTAGCAGGAGGAGATACTTTTTTTAAGGTAAAGTATTCATATAAGGTTCCTATAAGGTTTGACATGATTCTGTCTTTACAAATCAAAATGTATATGATTCATAGAATTCTGGTTCACTAAATAGAATCTCTTAGTGCATGGTTGCTTCCTAAAATATTTGAATCTGTAAATATAATTTAAAAATTAACAGTAACATGTCTCAAACCACCTCAAATCAAATAAAAAACAAGCCTTTTTACCACTGTTTGGGGTGTCTTCCCTCATTATCACTAGAAACCTCTATGGACGTTATCACACGGGGACCAATCTGCTGGTTAATCCACACAAGACCCAAACAGAAACTGGATTAGTG
>JAIPUX010001232.1:89463460-89477951 GCA_020142125.1 Phrynosoma platyrhinos | reverse complement strand
CCTGTGCAGGTGTGCAGGGATGTTTTCCTGCGCAGATGTGCAGGTGTGGAGAGATGTTCCTGCACACATGTGCATGCATTTGAGAACAACAAAAAATTAAAGCAGCTGCTGTTGGCCCATGCAGTTGCTCCGTCTCCCTTTGCGGCGTCCTTGGGGCTGGTGGTGCAGTTGCTGGGGCTTCAATACAGCCTTGGAAAAGCTGCATTGACTCTCCCCAGCCGGTTGCTCCATCCCATTTAGGACAACCTCAGGGCAGGCAGTGCGGTTGCTGCAGCTTAGAGAAAAGGCAACTTAGGTAACCTTTTCTTGCCCATCTGCATAGCCCCTATGTTCCCAATCTATCAGGCTTATGGCATTTTGAAGGCTTCATGCATGTTCTGTGTATTTGATGGTTGGCTAACATATTTTCTCTTTCAAGTTGTCCTCAAAATTCCTACAAATGGCCTTCCCTTGCTATTCATGTCATTTAAATGTTCGTTAAAATTTTAACTGCTTCCATGAGGGAAGTCTGGGTCATGAATGAGAAGGTAAATATAAATAGGTTAACTTGTAACCTCTTGCTTACAGTTCAGTTATAAAGACACAGAGCCTAGCAATGCTAAAGGGATTCAAGTTCATACTTTCTGATGGTTCAATGTATAAACATTTTTTCATGCACAAAATTGTTAAAAATAGTGTATAAAATTACTTTCAGGCTTTATGTATAAGGTGTATATAAAACAAGAATGAATTTTGTGTTTAGACTTGGGTCATATCTCCAAGGTATCTCATTATGGATATATATGCAAATACAGATATTACAAAATCAAAAAAAAAAATCCAAACTTCGAAACACTTCTTGTCTCAAGCATTTCAAATAATGTATTGAATTGAATCCCACTGTGCAGCTCTAGCTTTGTGTGTGTGTGTATACACATATATATATGGACACATGATGTATACACAGACCACACAAATTTACTCAGTAGTAAGTTCCATTTCCCTGAATAGGACTGACATCCTAGTGAGTATGCTTATGACTACAACATTGTCTTTTACATTATTGTAAGCCACCCTAAATACCATTTTGGGAGAAAGGTGGGATATAAATCCAATAAATAAATAAATAAACATAAGGGAAAATGGGTAATGGAAAGGGGAGATATAAGGCCTTTACAGACTGCCAGAAATAATACAACTTGAGTCCATTTTAAGTGCCCTGGCTCAGTGCTAGGGAATCATGGGAATTGTACTTTTTCTGAGACATTGAGCCTTCTCTGTCAGAGATCTCCGGTGCCAAAATAAACTACATTTCCCAGGATTCCCTAGCACTGAGTCAGGGCAGTTAAAATGGTCTCAAGCTGGATTATTTCTGGCAGTCTGTAAAGGCCCATAGTCTATTCAAAATAAATAGTTATTATTTATTTGTATTAAGTTTATTTATTTCTGCTATCAGCAAGGCTTAGCCTGATTTCTCTAGAGAGCAGCAGGTAGATACATTTTATCACTCTATGGCTTTCTTTTTTATGGTTTTATGACTTTCTATTATATTGTTTCATGCATGGAAAAATCAAAATAAAGCATCATTAGATAACAGAATTCCTGAATAAGCCCTTGGGACCTGATTGCTTGGTCAATAATGATGGGAGTATTAGGGATTTATGACTGATGAGAAACAATGATGTGAAGTTGCTGAATCATAAGCACAGAAACCTGTTTCAGGACCTTTCACTATACTAGTTTGATTATTGCATTGTTTTAAACAACTCCTTTTGTCTGAAACAAAATTAGTTATACTTGTCACAGCTTAGACAATATGCATCATTTGACAACAGTGTAAGAAATAATATTCAAATCTTTCTTTGTGAATTATTTATGGTTAAGGTATTGCTGCTGTCTTTTTGAAGTTAATAAATAAAATTAAAAGTTGTGTGACACAAAGATATTCTGCTAAGTGGAAACAAGTGATGTGGAAGTTCTCATTGCCTTAAGCAACCTGGAATCCCTATCTATTAAAGAAGGATTGCTTCTAGCATTTCTTTTATTTTAGATAGTAAGCATGGTTTTCATGCTTGTGTTAATAAAGTCTTATGTCCATGCTTTTTTCACTCAGTTGTGTCTGAGTGTGTGCATACATGTGTGCAGGCACACACATATATACATGCTGGAAACTGGAATATTCTATCTCTTTTTTTGAGTGTAAAGAGAGCTCAGAGTTCAGAGTTCAAACCAATGCAACCTATAAAACAATTAAAGAGTAGACATGCTGATTATATTAAATAATATTTTGTACCAACTGGCTAGCAGAAGTTCGGTTTCATGTATTTACAGTGTTTTAAGAAAATAATGAAGCTAATGTCACATAAACGTAAGTTTTATAACTTACTTGTTGTAACTATATATTTATGGGATATATGCAGTCACACTCAATTGTCTAGTCGACTGACAAACCAGAATAATTTTGCCTAAAGCACATTATGAACTAAAGAGTAGAGAGAAAGAGATTCAGTGTATTTAGATTTCAGTTGAAATTGTTTACCTGCTTCTAAGAATATCTGTTGCCTATTCCTTAAAGATCCTCCAATAAAATATAGACCAGCTTCCCATTGCTAACCAGTCTAATAAAGGTGCAAATGCTTTCATAGATATGGAAATTGGTCTGACAGAACCATTCTCTGCTTAATGAGATGGCAGCTGGTGTAAATTTAGTTTCTTGAATGGCCTTTGGGTCAAATGAAGCACTTACCACAGTGCTGTCATGTCCATAGAACTTCAGTTATAGATCTTCAGAAGTTTATGGACCTGCCAGAAATAATAGAAGAAAAAGGGAAAATCAGTATAGTTGTATTGCATATAAATAAGCAAAGGGAACTCTAAAGGAAATAACATCCGAAAGTAAACAAATGGGAAGACAGATGGGTGAGAGTGGGTGTTATTTATGATGCTGTTTACTGCTTTTCTTGCTGGAATAGATGTGGAAAATAGTAGGGCTGGGGAAACATGGACATTTAAAAAAAACTTGAAGTGGACTAAAGCACCCAGCTGGTGAGGGGGAGAAAGTGGGGTTGGATGGGTTGGATTTTAAAGGATGAATTGTTTGGGGGAAATTTAGATTCGTCACTAACTGGTCTGTGTGCTGAACTTCTGTACTGAAATCCAAACTAAATCATCAGTTAATTCTCACTGTGATGTTTTCTTGGCTTTTCTGTTTCTGGGCCAGTAATCCTGACATGTGCTGTACTTTGCAAGCTATGACCCTTCATTGATATTATACCGTGATACATTATGGAATTGAACATGAAAACCTCCTTATGCTGCAGCCATAAGTTTGTGAATAACTGTTACATATTCTTGTATTTTACAACCCTAACTGTAATCATTTTCAAAAATCATTTATGAGGCTTAATATCTTTTTAAAAGATGCGAGATTGGCCACTTAGCAAAAATGCTAAAATGGGGCTTGAACTTGAATGTGTTTTAGCTTCTTTGGATGGGAAGTTTTCCAAAGCCCTAAATTCTTTAGAGCATCCCCAAGCACAGCCTGATCTGTGGTTTGGGTTGCTTGGTATAGGACTTTAAAGAGGAAAGCCAGCATCTAGAATTCAGTGAGAAAATACACTGGCAATCAGTGCAAATGGCACAATATGGTGTGACATGTTCTAATCATCAATCTCCCACTGGAATCCTCAATCATGGAAAGCTTCAAGTGGTAAAGAATGTCTATGAAAGCTGGATGGTCAGAATGCATCATACCACCCCCTCCCACACATCTGCTAGACATCCACATATAAAACATTTGCATAGTCTAGTCTGGATTTGCTTAGCATCAGGATCTAACATCAGCCTAACATTTATTTTAGTTTGCATATTGTTAACATAGGGGGGTTGCAGACTGCCAGAAATAGTGCAAATTGAGTCCACTTTTAGGGTTAGGGTTAGTGCTAGGGAATCATGGGAATTGGTTTTTTCTGGAGACACTGAGCCTTCTCTGTCAGAGAGCTCTGGTGCCACAATAAAATGTAGTTCCCATGATTCCCTAACCCTAACCCTAAAAGTGGAATCAATTTGCACTATTTCTGGCAGTCTGCAAACCCCCATAGTTACCTATTATTAAACCAAAATTATTATTAAAACAAAATTGACATGATTATTCTCTAGTAATGATGTTAATGTCCTAAATTACCTGCAAGTATGACCCACATCTAATGAGATTGGCTACCGATTAGAATCATAGAATCATAGAGTTGGAAGAGACCACAAGGGCCATCCAGTCCAACCTCCTGCCATGCAGGAACTCCCAATCAAAACATTTGACTAGATTATAATCCTAGTATTATTTTTGCTTTGTGATTTTTCAGCCACTGGTTATACTGCCATCACATTGCCATAATTTGATAAAGAATTCCTTCTGAAACCATGGAAATAAGCATATATTCTCTGAAAATCAAATTCAAAGACCAGACAAACAAAAATACTGTCTTGTGCAACTCATACAGATCACTGACTAAGGGGCAAAACAGACACACAAAATAAGTAAGTTTCAGGCCAGCTTCAAGGCAGGGCATTTAAATGATGCATGCTTTGAAATGGCTGGAAAGTGTCCTCTAGCCATCTTATGGGAGAAAAGCTGCTTCAAAAAGCAGCTGCTTTTTCCACGCTTCTTCCCAGAAAGCGTGCACCTTTGCATGTACGTATAAATGCACCAATGCCAGTGTGGCTCTAAAGGGGTACTCTTTCCAAACCCTAACCCCAATTATGCATGTAAACGCCCCATTGCAGGAGCGCATTTAAAAGGAACGGAACTGCCATACACAAGTGGTGGGGAGGCAATGCCCAAAAGACAAACCATGGAACCTTTTGTGGAGTTGAGTACAACATACACAAAACAGACAGTCAAGCTGTGGTGAAGGAAGGGAGTGAAGAGAGGCATGATTGTATCTTGCTGGCATCTGCATGGGCACACCTCTGCTCTGATGCCCTGTCCCGGTGAAACACTGCACATGCGAATATGTGCAGGTTCACAGGGATGACCACACAATGGGATGGCAGTCTCTGGCAGTTCACTCTTGCAAAGGTGTGCAGGGATGGTGGTGCAGACAGTAAAAAAAAAAAAATGAACCGAGCAGCTCAGCTTGAGGCCATGTGTGTGGTCATAACATGCACATTCCAGCTGCCTTGGGAGCCGGCGGTGGAGTTGGTCAGGTTTCAATCTGGCTTCAGAAAAGGCAGCTTCAAGTCACTTTTTCCTGCCCATCTGTTTCGCCCTTCAATCAGCTATTTGGTTGTAGAACATTTTTATTATAAAATTAACAGGTCACTCCATTGTCCACAATTGCATTTTGTCATTATATGATTAATTACCAAAGAAAAATCCATTTAAAAAAAGAGATCAAATCAATCAATCAATAAAACATACAGGTTATAATTTAGAATAGAGTATTTAGAATACAGTACAAGTCATAAAGTATGAAAACATGATGTATGTCATTAAGTTGTATAGATATAAAACTTGTGAATCAAAACATAAATCTATACATTTATTTGTGCTATGTTGTCTGTAGTAGTGTTTACAATAAGCTGTTGTGTTCTGAATGATAAAATCTAATAAAAGTAGTGAAGATGAAGGGGGGAAATCAAGATCTTGTGCAAAGAGAAGCAGGGGGAAATCTCACTTTACTCATCCCTGCTAAAGCATTCTCTCCAGCAGTTTTGTGGTTTAGCCTTCCTGGTTGTTTGCTGTAAGAGAAAATCAGAACTAATTGGAAGCAGTGGGATGTGAGTGGAACTAATAGAGGTAGCTGCTCTCTAAATTATCCAGCAGGACTTTGTATAGCATTGAAAACAGGCAACAAGACCTTACACGAGCAACTGAGAAGAAGCTAATGTTCCTATTGCAAAGTATATTGCTTCTGTTTTGTAACAGTTTCATGTTTGGCAAGCTGTCAAATAAGGAGTTGGAAATAACAACTGTAATTATTGCCTCCATTCCTTCCTGGAAGAAAATAGTGTTCATAGAAGGTACCCATTTAATTTGAATCCAGCCTGGCTTAATTTTCAAAATAGTGCAACCAATGCAGCCAATACAGAGAAACAAATATATACCGTATTTTCCGGCGTATAAGACGACCCACGTATAAGACGACCCCCCCCATTTTCCAGTCAAAATATAGAGTTTTAGCACCTCTATCCTCATTATCCTTATATTCGGTGTATAAGACGACCCCCTCACTTTAGCCACAGATTTTGCAGTTAAAAAAGTAGTCTTATACGCAGGAAAATAAGGTATTTGTTTTTGATGACTCTCATAAACTAGCATTTTTCCTCCCATCTGATTCTGGCCATAATCGAAGACTAGAACACAAAAGTGGCATCTCCAATTATCCAAAAACAAAACAGAACAAAACAAAAACCCAAAAAAGTATTCAAATTTGACAAGGCTCCACCAAAACAGAAACTCGGCCTGTAAAAGGTATTCAGAACTTCTCACCAGTCTACTTACTTACTTCCTATCCTGCATTACATTAAATATAAAGCCATTATAAACACTGATAGTAACTGTATCAGTTAACTGAATCAGACATCCACAATATATAAGCCATCCTCACTAAAGTAAGCAAAATGTGCCCCTGTTCAGTACTGTAAATTAAGGGGCAGAACAGACTGGCACTTTAGGCTGGCCTGGGGGTGGAGTGGGGGTGTGGAAACTGCACACCAGCCACCCTGACTCTGCCCCCATGTTGTTCTCACGCTGTGGTTGGAGGCGTCAGGGTGCTCCCTTGGCACAGCCTTCGCACACGCTGTGCCAAAGGAGCACTGAAAAGCCACAGCTTGCTGGTCTAAAAAGGAGTGACATTTTCCAGCTCTTTTTAGAGTAACAAAGCACCAGATCAGGGCTGCAGTGTGTGGTTGCCGTGGCCTTGATCTGGCAAGAAAAGGGGTGGCAGGACACCGCCTCTTAGGGGCCATCCGTTCAGCTCCTGAGTTCTATTTGTTTTTTAAAAAAAGTCTGTCTGGGCTTATATGTTTCTCTAATGACCAAAGTGTGCCATGAAAGGGATGGATGTGACTTCTTAACTGCAAAGATAACATGAAACTGTTAGGAACTAAGGAGATTATTGCACTGCCTTTCCTCCCAGCCTTGGCGTGGGCTAAAACTTTTTAAAACTCTTTAAAAATGGGTGTTACCACATACACCCGTTCTTTCAAAAAGTGCCAGAAAAGTACAGGATGCCAGGATTGGTACAGGATGCCTTGGGACTGTGCACAGAGGTGTGCAATGACACCTATTTTAAAAAAATCAAAAGTTTCAAACCACACTGAGGCTGGGAGGAAAGGCAGTCTTCCTGCAATACATAATTAATTTCTAGGATCCATTCTCATAGATGGCTACTAGGCTAGATGGTTTTCATAGATGAAAAATTGTGAATATGGCTAGTATAAGATAGAGAGCACACACTACTGTCCACTAATCCTACCCTGTATTATAGTTGTCTGAGGGAGGGCATAAAAGTACAGCCACAAAGAAGGGGTAGATCAGAACAAAAGATGCTGGATATTTACTTCTTGTATCCCCATATTATATCAGAGGCCACCAAAGGATGGGCACAATCAACTTCTTGTATGTTCCTATTCATATGAAAACAATAGCACTTTCTAAGTCCAAAAATATATCCTGAATCTCATAGAATTATAGAGTTGGAAGAAGACTCATGGGCCTTGGAGTCCAACCCCCTGCCCAATTAAGGATCTTCAGCTAAAGCATCCCCAGCAGGTAGCTGTCCAGCCTCTTTTGGAACACATCCAGAGAAGGAGACTCCACCATGTCTCTACACAATTGGTTCCTTTGCTGAACCACTCTTACTGTCAATAATTTCCTTCCTTCAATCAAATTCTACTCTTCTGTAACTTAAAACCATTAGATCTGGCCCTACACTCTTGAGCAGCAGAGAACAAGCCCCCTCTCTGTTATGTCCCTTAAGGTATTTAAAGAATGCAGCTATATCAACCCTCAGTCTTCTCTTCATCAAGTTCAACATGGCTGGCTCCTTCATCATTTCCTCACATGTTTTGTTGTTTGTACCTTTTATCTTCCTTTTTGCCCTTCTTGGAACCTGCTGTAACTATATAATCTATATCATTCTTAACATGAAGAATCCAGAGCTGGATGTAGTACTTCCAATATGGCTTGAGCAGTACAGAATACATTTAGACTATTACTTCCCTCGATTTGGAAATTATGCTTCTATTAATGCTACATGTCCCCCATCTGGTACTCGTGGATTTGGTTTTTGTGGCCTAAATGTAGAAATTTGCATTGGTCTCTATTGAATTTTTGTTTATTAATTTCTGTCCAATTTTCTAGTTTATTTAGGTCTTTTTGAATTCTGTTCCAATCTTTCAATTTATTAGCCACCCCTCCCAGTGTTCTGCAAACTTGATGATTCCCTCCACCACGTCATCTAAGGCCCGAAACACATGGGCCAAATAAAGCAGTTTCCGGCCACTGTGGGGTCATGGCATTCAAACAGCACATGCCCCCAAAGCAGCCAGAAGCTGCTCCAATGCCGCAATTTGGTCCTTTGGACCGGATCAAAAATAACATGGAATAATCTGGCTTCTGATGGTGGCTGGCTTTGGACTGCAGCAGCAGCTTGCTTTCAGGGTGGGCCATGCAGTCACCGCAGTCCCAGTGTAATTGCACCTGGAGCGACCAGAGGCCGCTTCTTATTGGCTATTTGCTTCACTCCAGTGTCACTGAAAAAAATGTTGAAGAGTAATTGCACTAGGATAGACTCCTGAGAAACTCCTCTCAAGACACCCTAGTTTGAAGAACAGCCATTAATGACAACTCTTTGAGCATAGTTTTCCACTCAATTATGAATCTATCTCACAGTGTTCCCATCTGTTTTACATTTAATCATTTTCCTAATCAAAATATTATGAGAGACCTTTTCAGATGCTTTGCTGAAATCCAGATTAATGGCATCCACAGCATTCCCACCTCTCCTATATAACCTGTTCTAATATTTTTCCTGGTATTGAGGTAAGACTAACTGACCTGTAGCTTGCTAGATCTTCTTTTTGCCTTTTTAAAAAAGAGTCACAGTGTTTGCCCTTCTTCAGTCCTATGGTACCTTGCCTGTTCTCTGAAATTTCTCAGAAATGATGACAAGTGGTTCAGAAAATATATCAGCAAGTTCCTCCAGTACTCTGGGATGCAGTTTGTCTGGCCCTACAGATTTGAACTCATTTAGATTAGCTAGCTGATCCCTAGCTAATTCCCTATCAATCTTGATTTGCAACACATATTCCATGCCAAGGTCTCTGCTGATGCATAGAAGCACACAGTTTTCTTTTGGGGGGAAAATTGAAGCAAAATATCACAGGTATTGAGTACTTCTGCCTTTTTGTTGTGATCTCTTAGCATTTTATCATCCTTACTGAAAAGCAGCCCCACTGTCCCCTAAGTCATGCTCTTGCCTCCAATGTATCTGAAAAAAACCCTTTTTGTTGCTTCTTGCTTGCCTAGCCAGTCTCAGTTCATTCTGAGCTTTAGATGTCTTTAAACTATTCCTTAACGCTTAGGCTATACATCTGCACTCTTCCTTGGTGGTTTGTCCTTCATTCTTTACACCATACTCTTTTTCATTTTACTTCATATTTGAGTTTGCTGTGTAGTCTCATTGGCTTTTTCAGATGTTTCCCATTTTTCTTCTTCTGTGGGATTGTTTGTGACTGTGCTTTTTGCAACTCCTTCTTCAAGAATTCCTATCCTTGCTGGGTGCCCACTAAAATTTCCATTTTTCTGTTGGCAAAACAGGGGAGGAAAGTACCTCTCCAGACAAATAACATTTTAAAAACATATTTGTGTGTGCTTGTTTTAATCCATTTTTCCCCTTGGCTTTCCCATGAAGGTAACAAAGACACAATCCATAAATAGCTTTCGGTTATTGGACCTCAAAGTTTAGCAGTAGTATATAACTGAATACCAGGTTTGGTGGAATGGGGGCTAATAGGAAGCAAGAGTTTCATGCTTTAGGGATTATTGGATTGATCTGGTTGGCTACTGTGTGGAGAAGGATGTTTTGGTGTGATCCAACAGGGCTCTTCTGTACTTCATTTCCTCTGAGTGTGTGTATATTTCAATTTTTTAACATTGTTCTTTCCTGAAAGAGAGAATTGCATTTGTAGTATACTTTGAGCATATCTGATTGTATTTTTTTTGGGGGGGGGGATAGCCAAAAGATTGTAAGAATATAATGCACTGATAATGTACTGATATGCCATAAAAGTGCCAATATTGAGACAATAGATAGCATTCTCCCCCAGATCCCACAATATCTCAGACAAACTAGCAGAGTTTTAAAATCTGTTTCTGAAATACAGTGAAGTTAATGTCATTTTCTATTGTTTTGAAAAATTTGGAGATATAGTGACATTTAAGTATTTTTATATTTTTGAACCTGAACATGATCTGTGTTCATGAAGCTTAGATCCTAGTTAGAATAGCCATGACTAGGAACTTCAAGTAGTGATGTTCTGCAGAAAAGTTCAACCATTGCACTACTGATATATTTCTGCACGCTGGCAGGCATACAAATACACATAAGTATTACTGGCAATCAGTGCTGCTCTCCATAGTAGACACTCTTCCATTCAGGGCTCTGGAAATGGGAGCTGTCTTGAAGTATTACTGTGGTAGAAAGTGACAAGTCCTGATCCTTGTGATCTATTGTAGTCAGAGCAGATAAGGGGTCTAAGAAGATACAGTATGGCCACAAAATATGTTAAAGGAAGAAAACTGATCTGATAACCTATTGGGGGAGAAGAGAAAATCACAGGATGGTCTTAGCTCAGGTCATAGATATAATACAGGAATTAAATTTGAGAGTCAGATAATAAAGAGCCATATGGCATTTATATTTTTTAAACCACCATCATGTCTGAACAGCTTCCATGCATTTTTCTCCTTGTAGAATCCATGCTGTATATTATTCAGTTTGTCAGCCAATTACTTTTGAGATCACAATAGCTTCTAAGAATTTCAGAGACTATTTTTGAAAGGCTCATATTTTAGCTTTTGCCTTTCAACATTTCTTCTGTCACTGGAGATGTGCCTCATTCCCTGTTATCTTTAAAAATGTTGCTCGATCTGGAAACACTTTAACAACATTCACAGGCTTATCTCCACAGGAGAGAGGTACAATTTTATCTATCTTTTCTCATCAAGTCATTAACATGGAACTCAGCAATGTAATCATACCAGGTGGAATTGAGGTCATGCCATAGACTAGTTGAAAAAGAGGCTTTATGACATGATGATGCATAGCCATTTCACAACAATGCCTTTAACACATAATATCTGTCCCTTAATTACATTTAAATTTTCATTTGAAAAGATTTTATCATTATGGAAATGATTGTGTAAATGCTTATGTGATAAGACCCAAGATTATTCTGCTAGTGGATGGAGGACAACACATCTAGAACATTCTCAGTTCCAAAATGCTTTTTTTGTTTTTCTCTTTGAGGTAGTAGAAACCACATTTTCTTTTGTTCTTGAAAAATTATTATGAGGCATTCTTGTTTTTTCACTACTAAGCAAAAGAACAAATGTTGACAGGCCAAAAAGGTTAAAAAAAACACTGGAAAGAAAATAATCTTATTTTCATCTGTAGATACCTCAATTTAAGCTGTATCCGTCAGTTAACAGAAAGTTAAAATTTATATGTTGTATACACCAATCTAAAATATGCCCTCTACTAAACATAGCTTAATTCATGACATAATTTGAGTGATTATATTGTGTTCGTTGGAAGGTATGGAAAGCATTAACATTCTATCACAAAAAAAATCATTATAGCGGTACTTTAAAATAGAATAAATGTCTTAAGTCATATTGCTTTCCCCTAATAAATCAAAAGAAGCTTTTTTCCACTTACAGAGTTTGCTAAATGGAAGAACAATGGAGTATCAGATTAAGCAACTCCAAAATAATAAGCTTATTTTATTTCCTGCTTGCCACTGTGTGCTATGCTTGTATTTTAATTAGTGTGCATTTTTTGTTATTATGTTGCATAGCTTTTAAGGATATCATTTGAGAGGAATACTAGTAAGCATTTTCCTAATGTTCTTGTAATCTGTTATTTGGCCTATAATTCTTTCATGGCCAGTTTTATTAAGAAGTGCAGACACTATTCATTGAAATGGGCTGAAAAGGAATAAATACAGTGGACCCTTATTTTACATGGGGGAATCTGTTCTGGACTCCCACCCACCCCCACCTCCCCATATAAGGGAAATACCGTGGGACCTCAAGTCCTGTTGATTTTAATGGTGGCACATTCCTAGGCACGTACACTATTAAGAGGCTCAGGGCTTGCTGTCCGCATGACCTTGAGTCTGTGTATGCCAAGCCCACATATGGTGCGGATGCACTGTAATATGAATTAAATATATAAAACTAAAATAGCAACTTGATGGCTCACATTTATTTCAGCATTATATTTTACAGAATACAGGAGCATTGTATATATAAAGTGGACAGGAAAGTTGGAAGATACGTTTATACAAAAAGTAGCAGAGCATGGTGTAGTAGTTTGAGCACTGGATTGGTACTCTGGAGGCCAGGGTTTGAATCTCCACTTGGCTATAAAAATCCATTGGATGACCTTGTACAATTATTATTATTATTATTATTATTATTATTATTATTATTATTATTATTATTATTATTATTATTATTATCCCAGTCTTTTCCCAAAACAGGGACCCAGGGCATCTCACAATATTAAAAAAAACAGTACAATTAAAAGCATATAAAAATAGTACATTAAAATAGAATTAACTTATTACAATGTTAAAACAAGTTACATATTAAAAGAATAAAATCCAAATAAAAAGATAAAAATGTTAAAAATATTTTTAAATAATATGGCCTCACACCACATCAAGCATTAAAAACTTTCTGTTTTAAAAGCCTATCTAAACATGTAGGTCTTAGTCTGCCAGCAGAAGGCCAACAAGAAAGGGGCCATTCTGGTCTCCCTGGGCAGAAGTTCCACAGTTCAGGGAGAGCCATGGAAAAGGCCCTCTCTCATGTCCCACCATTCATGCTTGTGATGGTGATTGGAGGGAGAGAAGGGCCTTTCCCAAAGATCGTAGAGCCCAGGTCAGTTCATACGCAAAGATACGGTCTGCCAAATAGCATGGAGCTGAGTCATATAGGGTTTTATAGGCCATAACTAGCACTTTGAACTGTGTCCGGAAACAAACTGGCAGCCAAATGAGCTGGTTCAACAGGGGTGTTGTGTAGTCTCTGTAACCTGCTCTCATTAACAGCCTGGTTGGAGCTCTTTGGACCAGCTGAAGTTTCTGAACACTCTTCAAAGGCAGCCCCAAGTAGATCACATTATAGTAGCCCAAACAGGATGTAAACAAGGCATGTTCCAGTGAGGCCAAATTTGGTATTTCAAGGAATGGGCACAGCTGGTGCAAAAGTTTTGAATATGCAAAACACTCTCAGCCACAGGGGAAGGCAGCGCAAACTGTCTCTGAATAAATCTTGCCAAGAAAACCCCTTGATAGGTTTACATGAGGGTTTACATGAGGGCCAGGCATGGGGTTGCCGCGCCCCTGATCTGCCGGTCCCCAGGGCAGCTCTCTGCTGCCCCAAACAGGCTACCTGCATCGGCCCTCAGTGTCTTATAATCAGATTTTTCCTGATTTCTTCTTCCTTCAATAAAATTTGAAAATCTTCTTAGTACATCAGTGGCATTCTAATGGGGGGCAGGGGTGCAATGTCAGCTCCTCCTTCCCCTCCCTCACTGAGCCCCCTGAAAAGAGAAGCAGAAATTGGCTGCTAGGAACGCAAGCTGGGCAGGAGACACTCACAATCTGCATCAAGTCAAGCCTATCTCCTCCTCCCTCTTCCCTCCTCTTGGAATTTTTCATAGAAGTCAGGAAAGGAGAGATGAGATGAGATGAGATAGGAGTTGGGCAAAGATAGCTCCACATTCCTTTTGGAAATTAAACTGGGAGGAAGGGGGAGAAAATGGAAATCTAGCTGGCCCTTTAAGATTAACTCATTAATAGTTTAGTGTGAACATTAGTGGATATCAATCCACTTCATCAGAAGTGGTGATTGAAAAACTGGATTGATATCCAAAAAGCTCATGCTAAAATATAAATCAGTCTTCCACTTTAAAAAAAAAAAGTTTCTAGCCCATCTGAAAACAGGGAGGTGAAGCAGATGAGCAGCTTGGCTTCTGGCCACTTCAGCCCCAGACAGCCCCCAACCATGCAGGACCATGGCAACTGGACAGACCACTCTGAAAGTGGGTCATTGCCACCACAGTCACAAACCCAGGAGCAGCTTTTCAATGCTCTTTTTTTAGGCTGGCTTTTCCAGGTTGGTGCAGCCCCAGCATGCTCTCTACATGGCTTCTAGCCACTTTCGAAGCATGCATTGTCTGCATGCTCTGCCCCCAACACAGCCTGAAGCCAGCACTTT
>JAIPUX010001232.1:89412971-89425960 GCA_020142125.1 Phrynosoma platyrhinos | reverse complement strand
CATCCTTGTCAGTTTTTAAAAGCTCCACACCAGAAAAATGTTTTGCCTTACTGTAACAGGGTTACAGTAACAGGGTTACAGGGTTGCAGACCAGCAGTTTGGAGCAGCCTCTGGCCATTCCCGCACCAGTCAGACCCCAATCAGTGTGGCACTGCGGCAACCAGACGCTGCAGTCCTGAAGCCAGCTGCTACCCTGAACAGGCCACTGACAGGGAACGGCTTTTTGCTGCTCCTTTTGCAGATGGCTTTTCCTGGCCACATGCACTCTCTGCATAGCTTCCAGCCACTCTGAGGGCATGCATTGTCTGCATGCCCTGCTCCCAGAGTGGCTGGAAGCCATACTTTCCTGTACATCCATTTCAGGCCAAAAAGAGGAAAGGAAGGGACTTCCAAAAAGGATCATCCAACCTACCTTACCAACTAGACAATAAAGACACATGGGGAATATTATGAAATGATTTGCTGGAATCAAAATACACAGCACTTCCACAGCATTTCCATGATCTGCCAGATTAGTACCACTATCAAAAAAAGAAAAAGGGGAAAGTTTAATCTGGCATGATTTACTCATCATAAACCAATGTTGAATCCTAGCAAGTGATGCATTATTTTTTAAATATGTATAGAGTGATTACTTAATAATTTGTTCTAGAATTTTGCTTTGTATTGATGGCAGGTTGACTAGGCAGCAGTTTGGAGAATTTATCTGTTGCCCCTTCTTGATTATGTTGAGAACAGTTGCCTATATTCTGTATTCTGTACATTGCCTGTTATCAGGGAATTATCTGAAGCAGTGTTCACAAGCTGCTTCCTCATCTTTCAGCCCTGAGCTTACTTAGACTAGATATCATCTCTCTAACAATGTCTTTAGCTATTATGGGTTGCATGTTTCTTATTTTATCATTAGTTCCACATGTCCCAGATAGAATACAAGTCTACTTGTGTTACAGTTGTATAGTTGAATAGTTCTATCATTATCTTCATTATTTTGAGCCTATAATATTTCAGTTTTGGGGATCTCTTGAACTCTTTTTCTGTTCTTCATGATTAAATCTAGGACAGCAGATCCTCTTGGCTTTTTTCTTCTTCCTACTTCCCAAGAAATGAAGTTTCTAACACATGAGTCAAAACTTTACTGAATGTCCAATACTTGAGTTAGACTTCCAGAAGATGTTTGGACAATTGAAGCACCTCATTTATTACTATGGCTTGTTTCTGTAAAAGTGTTCTCACCTGTTCCAGGAAATCTGTTTTTCCATTTGGCAGGATGGTTGATATTACACCGCCACAACAATATCATTTTATCTCCTTCTCTGTTTACCACAAGTTTTAAACTGGGTTTCCATTTTCAGAATCACTGATTTCTGTACTGTTGCATATATTCTTTACATGCAGCCTTTCCTTCCTGATGGATCCCAAAGAAGAAATGGGGTATAGATAGCAATTTAAACCACAGGGAAACTTGCAGCAAATTCATCATGATTCATCCCTAGTCTCTAAAATGAAGTGGAATAGGCAAAATGTATCCTGTGCACTGCATGTCATATTGTTGGAAAAATAATGCTTTGCATTCTCCTTATCCACCTTAGTTAGGCAGGACTTCATCCCTCCTCCTTTCTCATTCTAGCTGTCAGTCTTAAGACTCTTTGAACATTTTAAATGGCCAGTAAGCAGTCAGTAACTGCAGTCACTGGTCAGTCACAGTCCTCTCTGAGGGAGGTTAACATCTCTGTTCCTGCTTTGTAAACTCCAGTTAGATTAGGTTTTATTTCTTTTATGTAAATATTTACTAAATCCATTGTTTGTTTGTTTTAAACCACAAACTACATGTTTGTCTTTTTGAATTAGTCTTTATTCTTTAGGAAGACAGATTTAAAGTAATAATCTGACCCACATTTTTCCTGCTCTCCTGATGAAAGTGAACTCTAACCAGTTTAACTTTTATACATGCATATTTTAGTTTACCTTTACAAGGGCTAACACCCTGGAAACTAAAATTGCAACCCACATTTTTATGAGCCTTGAACCACTTGTGCATCCCACCATTTTTTTAGTTTAATTTTTTTGCAAAAGAAAAATCATTTTTCATTCCTACAAGTAACAATTCTTCAATGAAGTGGGCCTTGGAGCCCACACAAGGTCACAAAAAATGAAATTGTAGGTAGACTTTCATAAGTTTTGATTTTTCATCATTTTTGCATATTTTCAGGGTTGGTATCCACAGTGAGTCTAAGGAAAGAAAATAGACCCCATGGATCCTTGAAAATTGCCAGCTTCTACTCAAAATGTTCCAAATAAAAGTATCTTATGGGGGATTTTTTTTGTTCTATTTAGGTCTTCCTAAAGATAAGAGTCAGGCACAAGGAACATAAGCAAACATAATTTTGTCCCATTTTGGCCGTCTCCTCCTGTTCTAAAACAATTTAGTACTAGATAAAGACCAAATACATAATTCAGGTGTGATGAATAACTGCAAATACATCTAAACTTCAGAGGTACTTGGAGTTGTTCCTCAAACCTGAACTATGTTGAGCTCTTCCTCCATAAGGTCAATAATTCAGAATTTGGATCTCTTCAGCTTGCAATCCATGAAAGTTGCTGTATTCCAGAGGATACATTACTGCTATAAATGGACGAAGACTCTCCCTCACAATAATGCAGTTCCCTTTGTTTTTATAGGGCTACAATCCCCAAATGTGTGTATTTCATATAGAAAGGCAGGTAAGCTGCCTCTGTGTGTGGTCCAGGAAATGGAAAAAGCTGAAGATGACCTTATTTTCATTTTGTACATCCCTGTGTAGTAAGCCTTGCAAAGTAGTATTTTCCAGCCTTGCTTTATTGCTGGTATGAGAAAAGTTCAGTTCATGCACCACTTGCTAAATGTAAAACTGTACAAAGGAATAATGCAGATAAGTGTTGTTTGTAAGTGGTTGCAAACAGGGATGCATATTCCATTCTCCTACCTTTTACTCCCAGCCTTCTTTTCTTTATCAGGGTTTGCAGTGTCATTGGGCCTTTCAGACTGCCAGAAACAGTGCAAATTGAGTCCGCTTTAACTGCCCTGGCTCAGTGCTAGGGAATCATGGGAACTGTAGTTTATTGTGGCACCAGAGTTCTCTGACAGAGAAGGCTTAATGTCTCAGGAAAAAAATACAATTCCCATGATTCCCTACCATTGAACCAGGTCAATTAAAGTGGCCTCAAGCTGCATTATTTCTGGCAGTCTGTAACGGCCCATAAAGTTAGTAACCCTGTTCAGCCAGGCATGGTTATAGTCCCTTTGCAGACCTTCCCCAATGTTGGAAGAATTGTGCATTGCATTCTCTTGTCCCTCATTATATAGATAGGGACTCACTCCCTCTCTCTCATTATAAATATCATACGACTTTGGTCATTGAATCTTGGAGGCAGTTTAACAACTCTCTCCCAAGATTCTGAACTGCTAGTAACTGCAGTCAGTCGGTGGTAGTCCCATCTTCCATCTTAAAAGATGGTGAGATTTATTTCTCCTTGCCAAAACCAGATTAGGTTTTAGTTATTTTATTAATATATTTATTAAAGCTATTATTGTTTGTTTTTAAACTACAAACTGCATGTTTGTTATTTTGGAGTAAGTCTTTAACCTTTAGGAATGCAGATTTAAAATAAATAGTCCACCACACACTTTTGCTGTTCTCTGATGAAAGCTGAACCCTAACAAGTTTAACTTTCATACTTATGTATTTTTGTTTCCCTTTAAAAGGGTTAACACCCTGGGAAACTCAAATTGTGCCCCACATCTAACAACATAGGAAGGTGGGAAATTAAAAAGACAGGGCTGGAGCTTCAGTTCCTGCTAAACATTTACAAATAATAATATGTAAATAGGATGCTGTCTTTCCCTTTCTGTTCCTGCATGGGGAATGGTTGGACTAGGTGTGTCTTGTGGGTTCTTCAAACTCTGATTCTGTAAGCAGGGCTGCTGACTTGTCTAGGTAAACTGAATAATTCCAAGGCTCAACTCTTGGAAATTAGTTTAGTTCCCTTGAAGTCACAGTGATTTAAAAATTGCTATATCCACCTCTTAAGCCAAAGGGCTAAACAGCACAGTGACTCAAGGGATTGCTTCTGAAATATTAGAACTTGGGTAGCTTTATTCCTTCTTTTAATCTTAATATATCTGTCCATATATAACATGAAGCTAAGTTTTATCCTTAAATAGGCATGTCCTGCTGATTTCATTGGAAGCTCAGCACAGACATACTGAGAAGAGAGAAGGTTTTTTTAGTATTAATGATCTTTGAATTCTGGGTGAACTGAGTCATATTCCCATAAAGATTATTTTTTGTCTTTTTTAATCTTTTTCCAAAGTTCGGCACTGGACCTAAAAGGGTTTTAGAAAGCTAACTGGCCTACTACTAACTGGCCTGACCACCAAGATTTTTTATAAACTGTTACAAAGATTTACCAGAAATGAAAATCTGTCTTTATATAAAAGTAGAAGACAAGCCTCATCTTTGAAAACAGAATGCCTTCCATTGTCTCTCTAAATAAAATAAGGTTATCAGCAACTTCAGCACTGTCATTTGTATCCACAGAAGGAGTTTATTGTGTTGCTGGGCCTATTAAGTATATCAAGTAGCTCCAGCACATAAGCAAGTCAGTTAGTGAAATAAAATCAATTTATTAAGCTAACAGAGTAATTAGTTTTGTTTGAAAGTGTGTGAAGTACAAAGTATAATGAGGATAGAGCTGTCTGGAATCCTCATTCCATAGATACTCCACCTCAAATATTCATTTTGTCCTTCCTTATCAAATTTATAAATATATATACTGGTACTTATTTATCTTATAAGGGCGAATGCCTTCCTCAAGTAGCGTATGTGATAAAATCCATATAATAAATTCCTATTCAGTAATTAAATAGCAAAAATTAATAAATTCAGTTTTTTTAAAAAAAAATCAAACATCAAATCTAGATAGCAGTAGAAGCTAAAAAGCAATTACAGTGACAATGGTTCACTGGTTCTATAAAACATAATCAGAAAAGAAAAAGTATTCAAGACTTTTTCTAAATGCTTACTATGACAGTGACAATGGCACATTGTGACAATGGCACATGAGATTCCAGATGGTAACCCATTTCGGAGGTGTGAGGTAGTAGCACCACTGTAGAAAAGGCCTTCTCTGATATACTTGTCTAATTGATTGCCCTTAAAGATGAACAAGTGATAAGAGAGTATGGGGTGGAATAGATGGGTGACAAAAAGTGGCCAGAGTGCACTCTGGCCAGAAGCTGGTTAGAACCCTGCTGTCTGCACAGCCACTCCCAAGGTGAGACCTAGACACAGGGGCTGACTGGTGCCACCAGGAGTCAGACTATTCCAGGTCCTAAGAACTGGAGAGTGGCTTCAGCATGACTTCCAGCCCCTTTGGAAGCATGCATCATTTAAATAGAAAGCCTCTAAAGTGGCTGGAAACTGCTTCATTTGGCTCATCTGTTCGAGCCCTATGTTGCTGATCTTAAAGTTTGACAGAGCTGACATAGGTGAAAATAGTTCTTCAATTAACATTTAGGCTTTAAAGGCCAATAGCTGCACCACATAGGATCCATCTACCTTGCCCTCCCCACCTACAGTCTGGTCCACACTCTGAACCAGTCAAAGTTTAAAATTGTCTTTAAAGAATACAAAGAATGCATTAATAAAAGATCCATCCTCTCAAGAGTAGCCTAAACTGGCAAAAAGCACTTCTTTATATTGGACCACCTGATTGTCCAGTTAATTGCAGAGCTCAGGAGGATTTCAACACCCATACCCAACTTTCATTGCCTTGAGAGTCCTGTTTATTTATTTGTTTGCTTGCTTGCTTGCTTTTTACTGCTAGGAAAATAATTGGCCTGCTTCAAATAATAATGAGTCCAGCATGTGTGATAGTTCATATGCTGGCTCAAATATTCTGTTTGAAAACAGAGAAGGAGGGTCCTATGGAATATCTTTTGGTTCTCTCTATTCCCCCCTGCTTTTACATTATTTTAAGATGTAAGGGGGACTAATTCTAAGCCTCTCCAAGAGGGTTGTATGTTATCAATATAAACCATTGCTACAAAAGAAAATTTAAATTATTATTGAGATATACAGCAAAAAAAGGTGTTTACAGCCACAACAACAAGAAAGCTTTGTGTCTGAATTGCACAAGATATCAGTGAAAGTGCTTTATATGGAGCTGCCTTTGGAAATTGTTTGGAATCTGAATTAATGCAAAATAGGCCTGGTGAGAAAGTGATGGGGCCAGGAGGTCTGAATTTTGAAGCAGAGTGCTGAGCTTAACATAAAGGTTATGTTAAGAATCACCTTCCCCTGTAGGATCTTTCTTTTGAAATATCTTTTTGTTCATTTGCCTGTCAGTAAGACAGACTAGGTTGGCAGGCCAAGGCATAAGTGAAGATATTTTTGGAAGTGCTCATACTGCTCCCTTCCAAATAATCTCTTCATGGCCAAGTTTTCATTTTCTTTGCTATGCATTTGTGCTGTCATGGTGAGGCTACTATTTTAATTCATTCACAAATTATTTTATCTTTTTACTAATATTCTACTACTTTTAAAGAACTTACATATTGCAATATTCTCATAATATGTTTTTGTGAGCACTATTTCACACATCATTGGGCCTAAGCAGACAGGTGGCTGTGGGCCGCCCTGGGAAGGTGCACCGTGGGACCGAGGCATCCCCATGCCTCGATCCTGTGGTGCACCGGCGTCGCCCCTGGAAAGGAGCGCTAAAATAGCACTCCTTTCATATGTCGCCGAAAGTGCGCAGCAAAAGGTTGCGGCGCACTTTCAATGACTTTTCTGCCGCAGCGTGTCCGGATGCTGCAGCGATAGGTCCTCCTCAGAGCACCGGCCGTGCATGTGGCTGCTCCTCCCCTTCCCTGCCCCCAAGACGGCCCAATAAGCCAATGATCTAGGACCCTTTCACACTACAGAACCCACAATTCCTCTTTAACTGCCATGGTTCCATCCTGTGGAATCCTGGGATTTGCAGTTTGGAGGGTATTTAGCATTCTTCATCAGAGAGAGCTAACTGGAGTGGCAATTAAGGTGGAATCAAAATGCTATAATTCTGTAGTGTGAAAGGGCTCTTAGTTATCTCAGAGATTCTCCTGCTAACTTTCCTGAACAGAAACTCTGCATATCACACCTCCATATTTTGTCTCATATAATTCATTCACTTAACACATGCCCAGTCAGCATGTATGTAATATTTATCAAAACAGCAATATTTTTAAGCTGTTATACATCTTCATTACACAGTGTGATGTAACAACTGGAAGTTGTTCCCCACCGTTTGGAATGGACTTTAAGTTGATTCCTTATATTCATCTGCTCTCACAGAGTGAGCTTTGAAGGTGTACTCACAACTTTTCAAATGGTTGTGTTGAGGCCTTTCATAAGGTAAATACAAAATTCAATTCTTTTCTCTATTTCTTGACTTGTGCTATTTGAATAGAGGCCTCTGCATCCATTGTTGATCATGCTGGCATAACCCCTAATTGGCTGTCATGTCTTTCATATGTCAATCCTTCACAAAGTCTTTTCTCTCTCATTTATCTCCTGCCATTTCATCATGTGCCTAATTAACTTAGTGAGTCAATACATACTACACTCCTGAGAGACCAGCATAGTCTTTCCATACTTGTCAGGCACTTTCCCAGTAGGGATAATTAGGCTGATACGGTTTGTTGCCATTTCCATTCTCTTGGAATGGAGCACTTCAAATGCTTTGAACTGTCTTGGTCTGTTCTTTAGCTATAGCAGACGAGAGCCAGTGTATTTCAATGGATATTATACTGAAGGAGACATATGCAAGTTTTACTGTCCTGGAATGCCTGTGGAAACTTGAATAAGTAACTTCCTTGAAATCTCAGTTCTCTAACAGTTCACAGAATTATTCTGTCCCACAGGGATTCTGTTATAATGTACTAGATACATCTTATTTCCACACTAGTGAAGTACAGTCTTCTATTCTCGTGGGCTTAGAGGAGCAACCTGTGGCCCCATGGAGGTTCCTGGCCCTTAGCTTCCTTCCAACTTACTCAGCAATTTCAGTTGTCAAGGGTGATGGGAGGTGCATCTACAGCTCCATCTGTTCAGTTCACCATGACCAGAAAGTGGAATAGACAATATATCTCTGTTCATCTATACAACATAGCTACACAATACAGAAAATGAACATACATACACATAAATCAGTGTATCAGAATTATCACTGGAATTCTTCTAACATCTGACATGAGACATAGGGGGGTTGTAGACTGCAGAAATAGTGCAAATTGAGTCCACTTTTAGGGTTAGGATTAGTGCTAGGGAATCATGGGAATTGGTGTTGTTGTTTTTTCTGAGACATTGAGCCTTCTCTGTGAGAGAGTTCTGGTGCCACAATAAAATACGGTTCCCATGATTCCCTAACCCTAAAAGTGGACTCAATTTGCACTATTTCTGGCAGTCTGCAAGCCCCTATAGACCAATAGATTCAAATGACAATAAAAGAGATTCCACTTCAGTGAGAACTTCATTCCTGTGAGAATTGTTTGACAGTAGAATAGACTTCCTCAGAAGGTAGTGGACTCTTTTTCAGGAGTCTCTAAGCAGATATTGGAAGGACATCTTTTAGGAGTGTTGTAGGTGCAAGGCAGAGGGTTGGAGTAGCTGAGCCTCTTCAAACTCTTAAGATTCTATGATTCTACAGACTTAAGTCTCAGATGGACTCAGTCTCCTCCCCTTCTTCTGTGTTTACATGAAATTTCTGTAATGTACAAGATTATTCACTGATGAGATAATCCACCCCAATCCATGTTAGTTCTTTTGGCTGTAAAATGTCAAGACGTATTGCAGTGCAATTTCAACTGACCTCTCTAGGATCCTTACCAGATGTCTTGCCTAAGGGCATAAATATAACCCATCACATACTAACAGCTTTCTTCAGGTAGTACATCTGTATTTGGAGGATATAGAATCCATTCTTCCAAAAATAGAATCCGAGAATGACTAAGAATTGGAATATTAAAACAACCAAATATGATAGTAAGCAAAGGGATCTTGTAACACCTTTGAGACTAACTGAAAGAGAGAAGTTGGTAGCAGGAGCTGACCAGATATCTGGTAAAACTGCTACAAGTGAACTATAAAACCTGTAGCAGCAAAGATAGAAATTGTGCACCTGTTTCAAGAATGCAAACTGCAAAGAAATATAAACAATTAGGAGGAGAGGTTTTTTTGTGTGTGTCTTTACTTCTGCCTCCTATACATGAGAAAGCTTTGAAAGCAGGATGATGTTGACTGCACACATTCTTAATGATCTCCCTGATTGCCCTTCATTGATCAATTTTTCATAAAATCTTTTTTTTTTTGCATCTCTAATGATTGTTACCATATGCCAGTGGTTTCATATTTTCAGCTCTGACATATATCACAGTTTCTGTGATCTTTGTCTCAGATGGATTGTAGAAAGTCCTCCTTTGTACATTTTATATCTGTAGTTTGTTTGAATTAGTACACTGAAATGTGTATATTTGGATATTCATCTCAGTTGAACAATTGTCATATTTGGATCCTGTGTACTCCTCTTTCCTGTGAAACTATTTTAGCATTTTCAAGTTGACTCATGATCTGCAGTTATTAATAATTAATATTATTAATATTTTAGTTTTGAAGTTCCAAGTTGTCCTGCTACACACACACACACAGAGGTAACTGTGTCATGGTGATTCAATCAGACAAACTAGATATCACAGCAAGGCTGATATTGTTGGGCTTATTGTCATGTCAGGCAATAAATGGAGTTAGATCAAATTGTTTTCTTTTCTATGAGAGTAATCAAAAGAATGTCTGAATGCTGCTTTTGTGATGCTGGATTATAATATAAATTTTATATAAAATGTAAGACTTATTTTAAAATTGTCATAATTGCACATTTATTTACATGCCATTTTTTAAGGAATCAATTAAAGGTGGACCTTATGATTTCATTCCCCATCCCATCCTCCATACAGATGTTGATTGGAATGACAATTGAATTTTAAACAGAAGCAAAATGATAGATAGCACTCTCACTGGACCTCAAGTCAACAGACTAGCATAGAAATTCAGGTCTCCTTTTCAGTACGGTACTTTGCTGCTGTTCCCAATCCCCCAGCATCTGTTGCCTAAAGTGGTTTGCTTGCTTGGCCTAATGGTCAGTAGCTGGACCTGATTGTTTAACTTATTGTAAGCAATCCATTAATCAATTAACATGTCAGTTGACATCTCAGGTTAAATGACTCTGCATCATTTCTTTATTTTCTTTTCTACTAAACTAGCAGTTGCTATCAGCCCTTTGAAAATTATTGTTTCAAATATTAATGTTTTATTCTGCTATGAATTGTTGCTTTAATCTTGTTTTGTTTTATTTTTAAAACTGTATTGTGGAGCATATTTTGAAAAGTGACCTATAAATGAAATAAATAAGTAAAATAAATGAATCTGTGATTGCTACCTACCTTAAGAATCACATTGGGAGAGAAAGGGAGGATAAATAAAATGTAATAATAATAATAATAATAATAATAATAGATAATAGATAACAGAATATTCCCTTCCTGCCCAAGATACTAAATCCTTGAGAAACAAGTGAGTCCTAATTATTTCAACGTAGTTTAATACCAAGAAAATAGTCTAGCATCAGAGTGTAAGAGGAGTTGGAACTCACATTGTTCAGATTCTGTGAAATGACCCAAACAAGAACAAGTCTACCTTCTTTCTCACTACCATTGCTTCTGTTATCTTCTTCCTTCACTTTTATTTGTTCATTTATTGAATTTATATCCTGCTTTCCCCCTGAGAATGGATTTAAGGTGTCTTAAAATAATTTTTAAAATGTTAATCTAAAACATTAGTTGACAAAAGTTTAAAAACAATTAAACAATATTATTTTAAAACATTATTAAAAATAGTAAAACATATTTAAAACAAAATTTCTAGTAAGAGATTAAAAATACAGCATGCCACAATACATACATACATACATATATATATATATATATATATATATATATATATATATATATATATATATACACACACACACACACACACACACACACACACACACACACACCTGCTCCATAATCAAAATTCAAAGGCCTTCCTGAATTAAGAGAGCAGGAATGGGGCTAATCAGACTTTTTCTTTTGTAACCTACATCAAAGTAGCAGAACTCTAAAACTGTGTGAAAAAGTTAAAATAAAATTAAATAAATGAAAACATGTTGGGTAGGGCATAGGCCAGGAAGGCTGGTTAAGGGGGAGTCAGGAAGACAGTGCAATGACAGGACTAACCCCAGTTGCACAATTGCAAAGATATGTGATAATGGCCAGTGGCATCCCCAGGGTTGATGTCACCCGGTGCAGTCACTGACTGGGGAGGTGGGACCTATTGGGGCAAGACTTCCAGTGCACAATTTCTGGTGCACTTCTGGTGCACATGGGAGCATGAGTGCACAATCAGAGAAGCCCTGTGCACCCTGGGGGAAAACCTGAGAGGGCCGGGGGAAGGCCGAGGAGGGCCAGAGAAGCCCCGCACACCCCGGGAAAAGGCTGAGGGGGCTGGAGAAGCCCCATGTGTCCCCAGGGAGCAGGCACGTGGTTACAGGGAGCCCCATAAACTAGGCCCATGGCCATGGGGAGGCCCTGTGGGGAGTGGGGGACCGGCCGGGTGTCACCCCCTCCTCTGGGATGTCACCCCCCTTTCTGGAGTGTCACTCGGTGCAGTTCGCACCCCCTAGTGGTGCTACTGATGATGGCTAGTATGTTTCCTTCTTTTTAAGTGGCATGATTACTGCAAGAATGGGCTCGTGTGGTAATGTCCTATATGTCTCTCACCCCTTTATGTTGTGTCTCTCACTCCTCGCTTCTCATATTTCTGCTGTAATAGCAACACTGCCTTTCCTTTCCTTTCCAGCCCTCTGTTTAAAATAGCAGTTGTAGCTTTCTGAAACTGTACACATGTGCAAGATGAAGCAAAGTGGAAGGAAGAGAAGGAGGAAAGTGCAATGATCAGTGCTAGGAAAGGGAGGTTTGCCAGCAAAAGAAGAGGGAAGAACGAAGGGAGGAAGAAAGGAAGAGTGAGAGGTAGAAGTATAGAATTCAAAAAGAAGACTGAAATATGATGGTAGAAAAATGCAAAAATCACTGTTTAATTTACATAATTAAAAGGCAAATTAAAATAATATACATAAATAGAATAATTTCATAACTAAAAAATAAGATATCTAGATTTGTGGAACTGGAATAAAACTTGTGGAACTGGAATAAAATTAATCCCCTTTGATACAACTACTTTGGTTGCTAAATATTAAAAATTCATTGCTATACATTTATCCTAAATTTGTGTACTAGTTCATGCAAACATTCAACTGCAGATAGGTCTGGGTAAAAGGAAAATGTATGCATGGCTATCTGCACTGTAATTACACTCTGACTGTATAAATACCAAATAACAAATGGCTATATGATCGACTTGATGATGTTGTTGCTTGTCCGTAAGGCAGCTGAGTGTTTTTCAGAAAACTGAGTGAAGTCATTTAGAAGTTTCAGTGGAAAAACTTAAGAAACCAATTGAGATGCAAAAAAGATATTTGAACATTAAAAGGCCAAACAGTCATTCATGTCCTCTTGATGAAAGAGCACATTCACAACTTGGGCTGTGCACAGTTCATTTTTTTAAAAAGCCCAGTTACTCAAGAAGGCTCTTGCAACAGGAATTTTGGCTGAATCTTCTGATCTGCTGAGGGCAAAGGTTCTAGGAAAAAGTCAGGTATCCTTCCCTCTTATCATCCCTGCAATCCTTTGGCTTCTGAAACAAAGATAAAAATATTAAACAAGCTTCAAATTCTCTGAAACTGAAAGGAAGTGACATTATCCCACAATTTGAAGATGAGGAAAAACAGATTGAAACTGAATCCAGACAAGACGG